>QRFJ01001891.1:16267-79759 GCA_006176705.1 Cocos nucifera | reverse complement strand
CATGTCATCTACATACACTTCCATATTGCGGGTCGATTTGCTCCTTGAAGATCTTATTGACCAGATGCTGGTATGTTGCTCCTGCATTTTTGAGTCCAAAAGGCATAATCCTGTAATAGTAAAGACCACGGTCAGTAATAAAAGTAGTTTTCTCCTCATCCTCTAGCGCCATCCGAATTTGATTATAGCTAGAGAAGGCATCCATGAAAGTAAGAAGCTCATGGCTCGAAGTTGCATTCACCTGCTGATCAATTCTGGATAGAGGGTAGCTATCTTTTGAGCAGGCTTTGTTCAGTTTTTTGAAATCTATGCATATTCTCTATTTGCCATTTGCCTTTTTGATAAGTATGACGTTGGAGATTCAGTTCAGATAGTTAACTTCTTAGATGAATCCAGCCTTAAGGAGCTTGTCAACTTCTTCTACAATTGCCTTCTATCTCTCTGGAGCATGGCTCTGCATCTTTTCTTTTATTGACCGATGTTTTGGATCAATAGCCAAATGATGCTCCATGACTTCTGCATCGATTCTCAACATGTCTGTGGGGACGCAGGCAAAAGCATCTACATTTCTTTGAAAGAATTCAACGAGCTACTCTTATATCCCATTAGTTAGATTAGAATTAATCTGTACGGTGTGCTCCATATTCCCATCATCCAGAAGGACTGAGATAAGATCTTCCATCGGTTCTTCTCTTTCTTCCGCGAGGTCATTCCGGACATCTAATCCATCAACAGGATAAGGGTCAGACTGTTCTTCCTTTTGCAGGATAATTGAGTAGCAGTGCCTTGCCAGAGCTTAATCTCTCCTGACCTCTTCGATCTTATAACTTATCGAAAACTTCATCTTCAAATAATAAGTTGACACCACTATCTGAAGTGCATTTAGACTAGATCGACCAAGAATTGCATTATAAGCAGAGGGAACCTTTACTACCAGAAAATCCACCTACGCTCTGGATTATCTTAGATATTATCCTACAGCCACAGCTAGAGTTATTACATCTTTAACTGATACTGTAGCACCAGCGAAGCCTACTAATAGGGAGTTTATTGGTCCAAGCTGACTATTAGATATTGACATTTTGTAGAAAGCATCATAAAATAAGACGTCAGCCAAACTTTCATTATCAACTAGGATGCGACGTACATCATAGTCTGCTATATTTAAAGAGATTATAATCACATCATTATGCAGAAACTGTACTCTTCATGCATCTACCTCAGTGAAGGTTATGGGTTCTTCAGTCCTCTATCTCTTCACTAATCCCTAAGATCTGCTGGCCTCTTTTCGTCGAAGTCTCCTAGAGATAGTGCTGATGATGCCAAGAGGTGGCCGATCTTCTTGTTGTTCTTCCCTCCTTGGTGGTTTTGGTTGTGGCAGTGCCCTCAGTCGATCTTCTTTTGCTTCAGATCGACATTTGAGGAATTGACCCAGCCAACCTATCTTGATGAGCTCCTTGATCTCATCATGGAGCTGAATGCATTCTTCAATATCGTGGCTATGGTCATGATGGTAGAGACAGTATTTATTAGGATTATGCTTGTCAGGATAAGTGCGCATCCTTTCAGACCTCGATAGTTGCTCCTTGATCTCCATCAATACTTGCATTTTTGGAGTATTGAGGGGGGCGTAATTGTGAAACTTTCTAAGGAGAGAACTTCATGCCCTTCTGTCGGGGCTTTTTTGACAACGAGCTCGTGGACGAGTTTGGGCTCACTTACGCTCGAGGGGAGTCCATGAGCACGATCGAACTTCATTCGACCCTTCATTAGCTGCGGGCTTATTAGACTCGCCTGCCTGTCACTCTCTTATGGCTTTCTCATCCTTCAACTTGAAGGCTTCTTCCACTATGACATATCCTTCAGTTCGAGCTAGCAGATCAACAAGGTTTCTGGGGTACTTCTTCTCTAGGGAGAATAATAAATCATTCTTCTGAAGGCCATCTTTTAGCATAGCCATTGCAACAGACTGGTCCAGGTTTTGAATTTTCAGTGTGGCAGCATTGAAGCAATTAACATAAGCTCGGATGGACTCTCCTTCCTTCTACTTGATGTTGATAAGAGAGTCAGAACCTCTCTGGGGATGTCGACTGCTAATAAAATGCATCACAAACTGATGACTCATCTGATCAAAGGAGAAGATCGTACCTAGCTTCAATGTCGAGTACTAGTTTCTTGCTACTTCCTTCAAGGTAGATAAGAAAGCTCAGCATAAGATGGCGTCTGGTGTGCCATGGAGCAGCATCATGGTCTGAAAGGCCTTCAGATGATCGATCGAATCAGAGGTTCTATCATAGCTTTCAAATTAGAAAAGCTTGAAGTTCAATGGAATGGAATCTTGCATAATTCAGGAAGAGAAAGGGGGATCGGTGCAGATGTCGTCATGGTGAGCCAGGGTGATGTGGTGGATTTTCTTAATCCGTCGGTTCATCTCTCGTAGTTTTTGATCGAGGATGTCATCTTGATCGTAGATCTTGAAAGGCTTCTGATTGTAGATGGGGAAGATCTCTTCCAAGAAAGAATCATGATCTGAATAAGGATTCTCTGCTCTCTATTTCTTCTTCCTAGGGGTGACGGATATACTAGCCCAAGTGCACCTCCTTGGAACCAGTTCCTGACATCTCGATGGTGGATTTCTTGGCCAAACCACCATCGAATGTTGTTGCATGTTCTGTACCATTTCAGTGAGGTCCTAAATCTGTTGCATTAGCAGATTAAACTTCTCTGAATCTACCATGGTTGTCGGTGGTGGAGGAGGTTGAAGGATCGATGATGGAGTAGGAATGGATGGATTTGGCTCAGATCTAGTGGAAGAAGTGGTAGATCTCTAGATAGTCACCTTCTTTGGAGGCATTTCTTAGGATTGAGGAAAAGGATGAAGATGAACCTTGAAGAAGAATATCCATAGAGTCGATTGAGCACTCCATTAAGAATAAGGGTTTACAAATGAGCTCTTTTTCTAGCACCAATCCTGTTGGTGCAGAATCTGGTTGACATCGAATTAAGCTAGAGTTGAGAAAGAAAAGACCTCCATCGGTGATCTGCAAAATAAAGTTTCATCCAAAATCGATCGTGGTAGTTCCAGTAGGATCCTCCGATGATTAAGTCAGCGCTTCTAACCAACAAAAATAGAGTGCTCAGAAAAGAATTTAATTAAGTTTTGAGAAAGAGAAGAGAGCTTAGAGAAAACGTATCTGAAGGGTCCCATTTATAGACGGAGCCTATAATAAACTTAAAAGTGACAACCAAAACCATCGAGTAGTAGGCCGCTTGGGGCCACGTAGAGTTTGTTATGGAGAGTAGTGTCCGTTGTCGTGATGTGCCCGTTCGTTGGGATTTAATAGTCGAAGTTTAGAGGAAGCAGGCATTGGTTGATGAAGAGCTAAAGAAAATATGACTAGAGGAGATCATCCAGGAGGAGTGCTAGTTCAAATCTGAAAGTAATCAACTGAAAGAATCTGGATGGAGTCTGACTGATGGTGAAGTCTAGAAGGAGTTCGACTGATGAAGAAGTTCGACTGAAGAAGAAGTCTGGGAGGAGTTCGACTGAAGAAGAAGTCTGAAAGGAGTTCGACTGATGGAGGAGTTCGGTTGAAAAAGAAGTCTGAGAGGAGTTTGGCTAAAGAAGGAGTCCGACTGATGGAGAAGTCTGAAAGAAGTCCGATCGATGGAGAAGTTCGATTGAAGAAAAAGTTCAAGAGGAGTTCGACTGAAGGAGAAGTGACGATTGAAGCTCTTCTGCGATTACAAATTATACTTGGCATAGCATTAGATTGAACTTCGACTGGAGCAGGATTTACCCCGAATAGCTATCATATACAAATGACACAAAAAACATAATCTTATTTTATTTATTTTTAACATCACTTCAAATATTCAATTTAATTAAATATAATAGATGTAATAAATATATATTAAAAATCACATCCCATGCACACCTCATACACAAAATATAAATATATATTATAAATATATATTATAATATAATATATTATATTCTAATATATATTTATAATATATATTATAATAATATAATATTATATATATTACATAATATTATAACAAATATTATTTAATATTATTATAATAGGTTATTATTATATTATCATATATTATTATATTATTATAATATATTATAATAATAATAGCCCTATATTAACATAATATTATGTTATAACATTATTATAAATATAACATAATATTATATTATATAATATTATATTTATAATATAAATATATTTATTATATATTACAAACTATAATATATATTATTATATAATATATTATTTTTAATATATATTTATTTTATAATAAATTATTATAATAAAATATAATAATATATATGATATTATTATAATATTATTATAATATATTCTATTATATTATAATATATTATTATATTATATTATCATTATAATGAAAGTATAATAATATTATTATATAATATATTATTATATTATAATATTTTTATAATATAACATAATATTATATTATAAATATATATTATAAATAATATATTATATTTCTAATTATATTTATAATATATATTATAATATATTATGATAATATAATATAATATTATATTATATAATATTATATAACTATAATATTATTATAATATGATATATTATATTATAATATTATAATATTATGATAATATATTATATTTTATAGATAGATTTTAAAGAATAGAGGAGAGAGGAGGAAGCTTAAATGTTAAATAAGTAATTTTAGAAAAAAAATGAAGAATAAATTTAAAAATAAAAAGTATACATGTAGCTTTTGATTTTGAACCCTTGGTTGAGGGAGCTTTCAATAAAAGCTAGCTTATGGACCATAAGCTACCTCTACCAAATACTAAAGTAGCTTAAATAAGCTAAAATTATTCCAAAAGCTATCCAAAAGTTTCATGTCTTATAGCAGCAGCTTTTTTATATTTGTTGGTAAAAGTATATTACTAATTCTCAAATTTGTTGTAGTGGATAAAGACAAATATAGTTGCTAGTTCTATCTTAATAGATGATGAGATGAAAAGACATCAAACATAACTAAAAGAGAAGATTGTCCAACTCGTCAAGATCATCTTTTGATTAGCGATGCTTTAGCGTAAGTATGAGCAAATCCTATGGTGAAGCTATCTCCTATACCTAGAGATCAAGATCTACCATATAGCAAGAAATATCAAGGTTAGAAACTATCTTTAAGTAAAATTAAGTGGTTCAACCATGAGATAGTGAAGTGAGTGTTTTCCTCCCTTTAGTCATGATTTAACTAGAGTTAAATCTCCCAAACAAGGATAGCTCTAATTCAGAAAAATCATCAAACTTGATGTAGATTACCTTAGACATTACGATGGCATTTGGTGATCTAAAGGGGACCATTAACGTGATCTTAGATCACTAATGATCTTTATCATGAGGTAATCTAAATTTTAGTAATCTATAATCAATTTATTTGGTATGCTATATTCTAGTGATTAAAGATTCTCAAGCATCCAAGAGTAACTTGTTTGGTATTCCATTCAAATCCAAGATCACTGACTATATAATAATATCATTATATATTATATATTTTATAAAAATATATTTTATAATCATATTATTTATTCAATAAATAACTAATATATTAAATGTTAATATACTTCATAGAAATATATTTACTAGTCCTACAAATTATTAATTGTATAAAGATATATTAATTATTATTATAGAAATAATTTTTTGTTTATACTTATAATCTATTACTGTAATACTAATATTTATTTTGGTTGGAAAAATAAAGCAAATAGAGTTAATATATTTAACAATCTAATCATATATATATAAAGTACAAAAATATATTTCTACTATAACTTAAAATTATGATTGAATAATAATATGACAATAATATGATTAATAATATATTATATTATAATATATATCATAACTATAACATATATAATATATAATTTTGATATAATATATTAATAGTGTATTGATATATGTACTAATTTTTTATGTTGAATTGAAATATATTTTTATCCTTAAAATTTGGCCCAAGATTGCTGCCCTGAGGTAGTTTTAGATTCTCGACCTCAAACATGGGTATCTTTTCATTGGGTTGGGTAGTGGTTTGAGGAGTAGAAATAATTTGGTATCACTAGCATGTAGGATCACCATGGTGTAACAAAACATGGTGATCTCATCAACTCTATTGATATCATCCTTGATCTTGGGATGATCACCAAACCTAAACACCCACTATAAATATTTAGGAGAATTAGACTTGATGTAGACTACTTTGGCCATTATGGATATTCAGAAGGATTAGCAAACTCGATGTTGATAACTTTAGCAACTACAAGATCTACAGCTTTGGGCCAACCTCATAGGGGTTTAAATCGATATGAAATTCCATTGTTTAGATCTAAAATGAACTAGTCAAATTGAAAATTTTTTTTTCAAAAAAGATTTTGATCGATGTTGTCTCTGAATCTAAGAAGCATTAGGCAGAGCAACAACAAGTAAAGTTGATATATGAATTGAGATTTACCTCTTATAGAATTTTAGTATTTTTTTTTGTTTTTAAGAGATCTAATCCTATTCAAACTAGGAAAAGGAATTTGATAAGAACCGGACAAAAGCAGACATTCTTTTAGAAATTAGAAAGAGAAATCTGACTCAAATTACATAAGGATGGACCTTGCTATTATAAATAAAGGCTATGCTCCTTAATTTATGAGATGGAGAATCAATAAAAGGAAATAGGATTTAAGCCTTACTTTCATGAGTAGATGCCTGTAAATGGTCATTTGACTAGTGGACCACGAAAGGAAGTGACTATTCAAATAAATATGACCATCTACAAAATAATAATTTAATTTTTTGTTGACTACAAAGGGAAGTGATAAAAAAGTTGATAAAAAAGAAAAAGAAAGAAAATTAAAATAAAATATTACCTTACCCTCGTGCATGCCATGCCACACCATAATGCGATAGTGCGCATGCGAGTCGAGCCAGGCCAACATGAGTGTGTGAGATGCAAAACCCACTTCCATCTAAGGCCCAAGCAAAGGTTGGCAAGAAAAGGTATATAAATACAAAGATATATGCATGATTAAAATCATAATAAAAAAAATTTTTAGGAGACTTTGGAGGGAAGAAAAATTTTAAGTTTTCCTCTAAAATTTCTAATAGCTCCCTTAAAACTCAAAATCTTAAAATAAATAATAATAATTATTTAAGATCAAAATAATTGAAACTTTATTGCTGAATATTTATACTTTATAATGGGTGAAGTATCTTAACCTCACTTAGTGTAGATATATTTCATTTGAAGGAGTCAAAATGAATTAGATCTTGAACTATATTCTTTTAACCCAAACTTCAACTATCACATATATAGTATAGATAGATCTATTGCGAGGTCATACTTATTGGCGATACACAAGTATCTTATTGTTTGTGAGAGAACCTAAGGTTTGCCTATGTCCACTAGCCACGATGGTATACATAAGCACTCATATAGGTGAGCCTTTTAATGGATGTGTGTAGAGTCACATCTTGAGGAAAAACCTCTTAGGGTCTTATTCAGAGCTAATCTCTTCCTTAACCTCTACATAGGAGCAGTAATCACCATAGAGATAGGGTGAGGTGAAGACAACATTGGCCATACACAAGTATTTTATTGCTTGTGAGAGAACCTAAGGTTTGCCTATGTCCACTAGCCATGATGGTTTATGGAAGTACTCATATAGGTAAGCCCTTTAATGGATGTGTGTAGAGTCACATCTTAAGGAAAAACCTCTTAGGGTCTTATTTAGAGCTAATCTATTTCTTAACGTCTACATAGGAGCAATAATCACCATAGAGATAGGGTGGGGTGAAGACTCCTATAGATATATAATAATAGATGCTTCCTAGCCTACCAATCATATTGTTATTACCATATTGAACTTCTTTGAAAGGATCTTCTATACAAAAGTTAGGTTTCAATTGCTGGAAGTTCCATTATAGGCTAAGTCTTGTCCCTCTTGATGATTCTAGGATCTTAGTCCTATTTAAGCCTTTACTAAAAAAATCGATAAGTTTATTATCAATTTTTATATAAGATAATCAAACAATGCCATAGATTCTTGCTTTCTTATAGGCTTCTATTTTACTTTTATATGTCTGCTTATTTTTAAATTTACAAGTTTCTTTTTATAAAAATCAATTATAGCTCTAAAATCATAATAGATTGAAGTAAGAGGACTAGGAGATGAAATCAAAGGAATTTCTAATGAAAAATCTTTAAGCCATTCTGCTTTAGAGCAGGTAGAATCAAGAGAAGCAAGTTCAATTCCCATTGTATTTCTAGCTAGTATGATTTGTTTGGCTAATTTCTAGGAAACAATTCCACCACCAAGAAGGAATATATAGCTAAAAGTGAATTTAACATCAGATGAATCATAAATCTAATTGGTATCACTATACCCCTCTAATATAGTTATATAGCCAACAAATCTAAGACAATATAAAATAATACTTTTAAAATATCTAATGACTCTTTCTAGAGCAATCAAATGAATTTTACTTGGATTACTAATATAGTGACTTAGTCTAGAAACAACATAAACAAAGTCATATATTATAATTAGAGAGATATATGAGAGATCCAATGATTGAAGCATATCTTTCTTAATTCATAGGTTTATCATCAGAGTGTTTTAGAAGTTGGATAGAAGGATCAAAAGGAGTAGAAATAGGAGAAATATCAGAATGACCAAATTTATTTATTAATAATTATGTGTAATAAGATTGAGAGAGAGAGATAGAAAGTTGGGATCTAATATGTGAGCTTAGGTATAATGCTCTCAAGCCTTGGAAGCAGGTAAAAAGAGAGCAAGGAGCGAAAGGAATCAACCATCGAAAAGTTTTGATGAATGCTTCAGAAGGACACATAGTATTCCTACATGTTGGGGATAAATCCCGCTCCTACCAAAGTCAAGTTCGGTGCCCAGCCTGATGCGGTCAATAGCCATGGAAGAGCTTCAGCGGACGCGTCTTAGCCGAACTCCTACATCCGGCCGAACTTCTCAGCGATCGGGCCTCAACCGAAGTCTTGCAATCGACCGAACTCCTCAAGCGACCATTCTTTCAGTCGGTCGAGCTCCTTCGGACAACCAGCGCCCGAACTCCTCAGCAGTCGGCAGCAGGCCAAACTACTTAGCTGTCGAACTACTTCTGATTGCTCAATCGCCGAGCTTCAGTCAGACTCCTGCAAAAGCTGAACTGTCTCCACGTCGTTACATCCAGGTGCCTGCGGGAACCGAACTCCCCCCAAAGCTTCCTCTCAGGCCGAGCTTCTAAGAAAGTCGGACTCCTTATGGAAGCCTCCAACGATCGGGCTTATACGAAAGTCGGACTTCCTGCGGATTTCTTCAGTAGCCAAGCTTCTACGAAAGTCGGACTCCCTACAGACTTTTTCAGTGGACGAGCTTCTCAATGATCGAACTCCTACAGGCGATCTCGCTATGGTTACACGACAATAACGATCGACATTTATCAGCAATAACGATCGGCAATAATGACCGGCATTGATCAGGACAGTTACAATGCTCATTAACCAAGGCGGTTACAACAAGCTCCCTCTATAAAAAGGACCCTTCGGATACCCTTACGCCAGGTTATGAAAACCCTTTTCTCTTCCTCAAAAACTCTACCGAGCACTCCATTCCTGTTGACGGAAACTGACTTGAGCGTTGTAGGGTCCTGCCGGAGCCACCCCCCATCGACTTCGAGCGAAATTTTGTTTTGCAGGTCTACGATGGCAGCCTCATCGGCCTCAACTCCGGCGAACTCCGACGACGATCAGATTCTGCGTCAACAGATTGGCGCTAGAGGAAGGGATTGAACCTCCGAGGTTCCCTTGTTCTTAAAGGAGTGCTCGACGATGATTTCTCTATCTAGAAATCCATCTTCTTCCTCACTAGAGTTCTCTCTCGAAGAGAAAATGCCTTAAGAGCTTCGACTCAACGATTGGCGACCTGCACGCCAGATTCGTCTGTTCCTGTCTCAGCCCCAATAGCCCAGTTTCCATACGAAGCCATCGCGGATATGGGGTAGTTCAACCTACTGGTTGGGTCTGTGGCCCCACCGAGATGATGCTGGCCATGTGACAACATCCAATGGGGACTTTGCCAGCAAACTCGCCATGAGGATGCGAGGAATCGGCCATAAGAAAAAGCATTTGGGCATACTAATCGCTCTTAGGAAGGAGAAACGGAGAGCAGAAGTTCTCCCGCAGAAAATTTCACAAGGAGGTTGGAACAAAGTTCGGCGGAAGCGAAGCCGAACTCCACCCCGAAGCTCACCGCTCAAGTCAGGTGGGCTGGAGGTTTCACAAGGAGGTCGGAATGAAGTTCGGCGGAAGCGAAGCCAAACTCCGCCTCGAAGCTCATCATCAGAATGAAGTTCGGCGGAAGGAAAGTCGAACTCCTGCTCGAAGATCATCAATGAAGTTCGGCGGAAGCGAAGCCGAACTTTCCCTCGAAGCTCATCGCTCAAGTCAGGCCGAACTCCCCCATCTCGAGTATGTCATCAATGAAACCTCCTACAAAGAATTCATAGGAGGCGGAGTGAAGTTCGGTAGCTAAAGTAAAGCCGAGCTCTACCTCAAGCTCGTCATCAAGGAAGTTTGGGGTAATGAAGGAAGAAGTTCCCCAATAGAAGGTTTTGCAAGAAGGTGGAATGGAGTTCGGCCGTATCCAAGGAGACGAAATGAAGTTCGGCCATGTCTACGACCTTGAGGCTCATCATCGAGGAAGCTCCGACAAAGAAGCAGGAAGTTCTGCTGCAGAAGATCTCGTGGGAAAGTGGAATGAAGATTCGGAATGAAGTTCGATGCGAGGAAAGCCAAGCTCCCCTCGAGCTCGTCCTAAAGGAAGTTCGGACAAAAGCAGCACGAAGTTCTCCCGCGTAGAGTTTCGCGGGAAAGAGGAATGAAGTTCGGCGCAAAGAAAACTGAGCTCCCCCTCAAACATGAAGTCCTCCCGTGGAAGCTTTCATGGGAAAGCGGAGCGAAGTTCGGCTCAAGTGAAATCGAACTTCCCTTCGAAGCTCACAATCCAGTGAAGTTCGGCGCAAGCAAGGGCGGAACAAAGTTCTCCCACGGAATGAAGTTCGGCATAAGCAAGGCCGAACTCCGCAGCACATCATCGAAATGAAGTTCGGTGGAAGCAAGGCCGAACTCCCCTCGGAAGCTCATCATTGGAATGAAGTTCGGCTTAAGTGAGGCCGAACTTTCCTTCGAAGCTCACCATCAAGTGAAGCTCGGCGCAAACAAGGGCGGAATGAAGTTCTCCCGTGGAATGAAGTTCGGTATTTCACAAGAGGTGAGATAAAGTTTGGTTGCGCTCACGACCGGCCCAGGACAAGCGAGGACTCCCTGACTCCAAGGAAGCTCCAACAAAGGGCATGAAGTTCTCCCGCAGGTTTCACAAAAAGATGGAATGAAGTTCGACCGCATTTACGACCTCCACAGCACAAGGCCCGAACTTTTCAAGCTCGCTAGGGCCACGTGGAGTTTGTTATGGGGGATAGTATTTGTTGTCGCGATATGCGAGCCCATCGGGATCCAATGATCGAAGCTCGGATGAAAGAGATTGATGATTCTTTTGGCTATATCGAGGATGAGTGTCGAGGTCCTCTGGGGCTGCTGGATGGAGTTTGGAGGGAGTTTAGCCATTTGAAGAAGTCCATCTGAAGGAGAAATCTGAGAGAAGTTTGACTATTGGAGGAGTCCAACTAAAGGAGAAGTTCGGTAGGAGTTTGATTGTTGGAGGAGTTCGACTGGGGGAGGAGTCTGGTTGAAGAAAAAGTTTGGAAGAAGTTCAACTGCTGGAGAAGTCCGACTGAACGAGAAGTCTAGAAGGAGTTCGACTGTTAGAGGAGTCCGACTGAAGGAGAAGTCTGAAAGGAGTTAAATCATTGAAGGTGTTCGACTGAAGGAGAAGCCCGAAAGGAGTTCGATTGTTGGAGGAGTCTGGCTGAGGGAGAAGTTCGAAAGGAGTTCAACTATTAAAGGAGTCCGACTGAAGGAGAAACTCGGAAGGAGTTCGACTGTTAGAGGAGTCTGGCTGAAGGAGAAGTTCAGGAGGAGTTCAACTATTGGAGGAGTCTAGTTGAAGGAGAAGTTTGGATGGAGGTCAACTGTTGGAGGAGTTCGGTTGAAGGAAAAGTCTGAAAGAAGTTCGATCGTTGGAGGAGTCCGGCTGAAGAAGTTTGGAAGGAGTCTGACTGTCGGAGGAGTCTAGCTGAAGGAGAAGTTCGAAAGGAGTTCAACTATTGGAGGAGTCTGGCTAAAGGAGAAGTTCGGGAGGAGTTCGACTGTTGGAGGAGTCTGGCTAAAGGAGGAGTTCGGAAGGAGTTCAACTGCTGGAGGAGGCCCAAGGTTTAACCTTGGAGGCTGCTGTCGAGTGGGATCCTTCCGAGATCAAGCATCCAGCCAAACTTTGGCAGGAGTGGGTTTATCTCCAACACTAATCATGTGTTTTAAGAATATATGTAGGTCTTTTTTAGGTGTTTAAATTAAAAAAAATTAATCCAAGAAAAAATTCACACAAAAATCATCATGTCAAGAGCTTCAAGAAAATTGAATTGATAAACATCTTTGAAGAAGGATAAAATTATAATTTTATAAAGTTGGAGAAAATCTATTTTAGAAGCCTCAAGAATAATCTTAGAAGATTTTTGATCTTTTGGAAGCAGTCCCATAATTTTTTGACGCATAAATTGAAAGAAAATCAAATTTTAGCAAAAGGATCAATCCAAGGGATGGGTCGTCACGCTTGGCATGTAAACTGGGCCGACCCAGTCTGAGACTGAGCCAACCTAGTATCAGTGAAAGCAAAAGATAGAAAGTACAGAAAGCCAATTTTTTAAGAACCAAGAGACTGAGCCGATCTAGTCAAAAACTGAGCCGACCTAGTGATCGTAACGGCTAGTTTCTCCAGCTTTTTGTAACGGCTAGTTTTTCACTCTAATGACTATTTCAGCCCTTCCAATGGCCAAAACTCCTTCTCCAACCATCACAAAGAGTATAAAAGGCTAGAGAAATATTTGGAAAATAACATTAAGTGGATTGAAAGTAGATATCATTAAAATAGTGAGGTTCATTGAATATCAAAAGAAAAAGAGAGAAAAGAGAGGATCTGGTATATCAAATTCAGAGAGCTTCAAAGTGTGATCATCTTCATTCATTCAAGCTTCCTCTCAGCCTTCAAAGGAGAGAATACTAAGCTTCAAGAGCTATCTTTCAGCCTCTCCATCGATCTTTAAAAGAGTTTATTTTTGTTTTTTATTCTTGTGTTGAATTTTTATATTTGTATCTTTGTTTCTGTTGGGGATAAATCCCGCTCCTGCCGAAGCCTAGCCCGATGCTCGGCCCAATGCAACCAGTAGCCGCTGAAGAGCTTTAGCGCCAGGCGCCAGGCCGAGCCCCTACCACGGCCGAACTGCCTAGAGGCCGAATTCCCCTGCACCAAGGTCCGGGCCGAACTGCCTAGAGGCCGAACTCCCCTGCACCAAGGTCCGGGCCGAACTGCCTAGAGGCCGAACTCCCCTGCACCAAGGTCCGGGCCGAACTGCCTAGAGGCCGAACTCCCCTGCGCCAAGGTCCGGGCCGAACTACCTAGCTGCCGAACTCCCCAGCGCCAGGCTCCGGGCCGAACTCCCACCGCCAGCCGAACTTCCTGACGGCCGAGCTCCTTGGACTCCAAGCGGCAGGACTTCTTCGGGAGACGGACTTCTCCCAGACGCCCGTTCGGCCACCCGAGCTCCTCCCGGGTTTTCCTTTCGGACCGACTCCAGGCGAGCCCAGGCGGCCGAACCCCTTCGGACCGACTCCAGGCGGTCGAACTCCTCGGCAATCGTCCCTCGGCCGAACTCTACAGATGGCCGACCCTTCAGCCAGCCGAGCTCCTCCCGGGTTTCCCCTTCGGTCGAACTCTGTTACAAGTCCGAACTCCTCTGGACGAACTGTCGCCTGCAGCAAGACCGGACGGCGCCTTCCTCTCCGTACCGGACTCCATGCGGCCCATGACTCGCCAGTATGGCTCCCACGATCCACCGGACGACGCCTTCCTCTCCGTACCGGACTCCATGCGGCCCACGACGTGCCAGTATGGCTCCCACGATCCACCGGATGATGCCGTCCTCTCCGTACCGAACTCCATGCTGCCCGACGACTCTCTGCCAGACGGCATGGCCGTCACCATCAACTAAGCTCCGCTATAAAGGGACCCCTCCAGATACGCCAAGGCTAAGCTCTCTGAACTCTCGACTCTCTAAGCTCTCCTCCTCATCTCTAAGCTCCGAAACTCATTCCGAGCACTCCATTACTGTTGGCCGGAAACTAACTTGACCGTCGGAGGGTCCTGCCGGAGCCACCCCCCCACCGGTTCCGGACGGGACTTCATTTTGCAGGTCCCCGGCGGCGACCTCAGCGGCCTCGACTCCGGCGACCTCCGACGAGGATGGATTTCTGCACCAACAGATTGGCACTGGAAGAAGGGAGGGCTTGAACCTTCGAGGTTCCCTTATTCTTAAAGGAGTGCTCGGCGACCCTTCTCTTCCCTCTCCGGAGATCTTCCTTTTCTCTTCCGAAGAGAAAACACCACCCAGGAGAGCTTCGGCACGGCGCTCGGCGGCCTCCGCGACCCGATCTCGTCTAGGCCCGTCTGTTCCTGCTTCAGCCCCGGCGGCCTAGGTTCCACCCGCACCTGCGGCGGATGTGAAGCAATTCGGCCTGCTTGTCCGACAGATCCGTGGCCTCACGGAAGGCGTTGCAAGGCTATACAGCAGCCTCCGGTGGCGACTCCACCAGCAAGCCCGCCATGAGGGCGTGAGAAATCAGCCTTAAGGAAGAGCCCAATCGCCCCGAAGAGAGAAATGGAGAGCAGAAGTTCCCCCACCGAAGCGGAATCAAGTTCGGTGCGAGGAAGGCCGAACCCCCACTCGAGTCCACCATCGAGGAAGCTCCGACAAAGAAGTATGAAGTCCTCCCACGGAAGCTTCCACGGGAAAGCGGAATGAAGTTCGGCGCAAGTGAGGCCGAACTCACGCTCCAGTATGTCCCCCAAAGGAACCACCTACAAAGTGTTCACCAGAGGTGGAACGAAGTTCGGGCAAGAAAAGCCGAGCTCCCCTCGAGCCCGCCCGAACTCGTCCGAACAAGAGCGGCAGGAAGTTCTCCCACGGCGGGTCTCGTGGGAAGAGGAATGAAGTTCGGCTCGAAGAAAAGCCGGGCTCCCCCCAAAGCTCGGCATCAAGGCGAAATGAAGTTCAGTGGAAGGCCGAACTCCTCAACTCAACCTCCAAAATAAAGTTCGGCGCCGGCAAGGACGGAACGAAGCCCCCCCCGCGGAATAAAGTTCGGCACAAGCGAGGGCGGAGCAAAGTTCTCCCGCGAAACGAAGTTCGGAGGAAGACCGAACTCATCAGCTCATCGAAATAAAGTTCGGCGGAAGCAAGGCCGAACTCTCCCTCTTGAGCTCATCAATGAAGCTCGGCGCAAGGGAAGCCGAACTCCACCTTAAAGCCCACCATCACAGTGAAGTTCGGCGCAAGCGGTGGCGAAGTTCTCCCACGAATGAAGTTCGGCATCAGGGAGGCCGAACCCCGCAGCAGATCACCCAAGTGAAGTTCGGCCGCGCTCGAGACCGCCCCAGGGCGATCGAGGCCAAACTCCCCCTCAAGTACGGTCATCACAACGAATTCCCGGGAGGTGCGATGAAGTTCGGGCAAGCGAAGCCAACCCCCCCTGCCAGCAAGGAAGTTCGGACAAAGAAGCATGAAGTTCTTCCACGGAAAGTTCCGCGGGAAAGCGCAATGAAGCTCCGCGCAAGAGAAAAGCCCGAAGCTCACCACAAACGAAGCCCCCGCAGAATGAAGTTCGGCGTAAGTGAAGCCGAACTTTCCTTGGAAGTTCTCATCGCTCAGGTCAGGCCGAACTCCCCCATCTCGAGTATGTCATCACCAAAACCTCCTACAAAGAGTTCATAGGAGACGGAGTGAAGTCCGGTGGCTAAAGCAAAGTCGACCTCCACCCCGAGCTCGTCGTCAAGGGAGTTCGGGTGGCGGAGAAAGAAGTGCCCCCACAGCCCGTTAGGAACAGGAGGAGAACCTCGTCCTGACGTGAGCAAAGTCGAAGGCCCCGTTCACGAAGGACGGGATGGGGGGAGAAGCTCGGACGACGGTCCGGATGTGCCCCCACAGCCGGCTAGGAACAGGAGGAGAACCTCGTCCTAGCGTGAGCAAAGTCGAAGGCCCCGTCCACAAAGGACGGGATGGGGGGAGAAGCGAGGACGACGGTCCTCATGTGCCCCCACAGCCGGCTAGGAACAGGAGGAGAACCTCGTCCTAGCGTGAGCAAAGTCGAAGGCCCCGTCCACAAAGGACGGGATGGGGGGAGAAGCGAGGACGACGGTCCCCATGTGCCCCCACAGCCCGTTAGGAACAGGAGGAGAACCTCGTCCTAACGTGAGCAAAGTCGAAGGCCCCGTTCCACAAGGACGGGATGGGGGGAGAAGCGAGGACGACGGTCCGGATGTGCCCCCACAGCCGGCTTAGGAACAGGAGGAGAACCTCGTCCTAGCGTGAGCAAAGTCGAAGGCCCCGTCCACAAAGGACGGGATGGGGGGAGAAGCGAGGACGACGGTCCTCATGTGCCCCCACAGCCGGCTAGGAACAGGAGGAGAACCTCGTCCTAGCGTGAGCAAAGTCGAAGGCCCCGTCCACAAGGACGGGATGGGGGGAGAAGCGAGGACGACGGTCCTCATGTGCCCCCACAGCCGGCTAGGAACAGGAGGAGAACCTCGTCCTAGGTGAGCAAAGTCGAAGGCAAGAGGAGAAGAACCTCGTCCTAACGTGAGCAAGCGTTAGGAACAGGAGGGGAACCTCGTCCTAAGGCAAGGTCCAAGAGCCCCAGAGTCTACGGCAAGCTTCGCTGCAGAAGACGAGGTCTCCTTCGGACCTCAGCTTCAACTTCGGTGTCAGCATCAGCGGGAGACGAGGATCTCCCCCAAGCGATCATAACCTTGACTGCAAAAGAGGAGGTCTCCCCCGAATCGACTTCGGTTGATGAAGGCAATGTCAACTCCGACCCTGATCCACGGGGGGCGACATTGACTCCGGCCTCAACATCAGCTTCATCGACTTTAGGCTGGAAACGAGTTCCATTTCCAACTCGACTGGGGATGAGGTCTCCCCCAAGCCTCAGCTTCAACTTCAGCGTCAACTTGGCTGGAGATGAGACCTCCCCCGAGCTTCAGCTGCAACAAATGCGGAGCCTGGAAGAAGACTTCGGCAGTCGCCTGTTTTGGTACTCCCTTCCTTCAATTTTTGAACTCGGGAGTGGGGGGGCTACTGTTGGGGATAAATCCCGCTCCTGCCGAAGCCCGGCCCGACGCTCAGCCCAATGTAACCAGTAGCCGCTGAAGAGCTTCAGCGCCAGGCGCCAGGCCGAGCCCCTAACACGGCCGAACTGCTTAGAGGCCGAACTCCCCTGCACCAAGGTCCGGGCCGAACTGCCTAGAGGCCGAACTCCCCTGCACCAAGGTCCGGGCCGAACTGCCTAGAGGCCGAACTCCCCTGCGCCAAGGTCCGGGCCGAACTACCTAGCTGCCGAACTCCCCAGCGCCAGGCTCCGGGCCGAACTCCCACCGCCAGCCGAACTTCCTGACGGCCGAGCTCCTTGGACTCCAAGCGGCAGGACTTCTTCGGGAGACGGACTCCTCCCAGACGCCCGTTCGGCCACCCGAGCTCCTCCCGGGTTTTCCTTTCGGACCGACTCCCAGGCGAGCCCAGCTCCGAACCCCTTCGGCGAGCCCAGGCCCAAGCGGCCGAACCCCTTCGGACCGACTCCAGGCGGTCGCGAACTCCTCGGCAATCGTCCCTCGGCCGAACTCTACAGATGGCCGACCCTTCAGCCAGCCGAGCTCCTCCCGGGTTTCCCCTTCGGCCGAACTCTGTTACAAGTCCGAACTCCTCTGGACGAACTGTCGCCTGCAGCAAGACCGGACGGCGCCTTCCTCTCCGTACCGGACTCCATGCGGCCCACGACTCGCCAGTATGGCTCCCACGATCGGACGCCGTCCACCGGACTCCATGCGGCCCACGACTCGCCAGTATGGCTCCCACGATCCACCGGACGCCTTCCTCTCCGTACCGGACTCCATGCGGCCCACGACGTGCCAGTATGGCTCCCACGATCCACCGGACGATGCCGTCCTCTCCCGTACCGAACTCCATGCTGCGCCTTCCTCTCCGACGACTCTCTGCCAGACGGCATGGCCGTCACCATCAACTAAGCTCCGCTATAAAGGGACCCCTCCAAATACGCCAAGGCTAAGCTCTCTGAACTCTCGACTCTCTAAGCTCTCCTCCTCATCTCTAAGCTCCGGAACTCATTCCGAGCACTCCATTACTGTTGGCCGAAACTAACTTGACCGTCGGAGGGTCCTGCCGGAGCCACCCCCCCACCGGTTCCGGACGGAACTTCATTTTGCAGGTCCCCGGCGGCGACCTCAGTGGCCTCGACTCCGGCGACCTCCGGCGAGGACGGATTTCTGCACCAACAGTTTCTTTACAAGCTTCTTTGGGAGAAAGAAACTTGGGGTGTAGATTAGTCCAAGATAAAAATTGGATGGTGTAAAAGTTGTGATTGGTGCTCCTAGGTTAAAACCAACTGGGTTGATAGTGAACCCAAAAAACTATCGGTGTAGGGTTATGGTTGATGATCTCGACAAAATCAACTGGATTTGTTTGTGATCCCGAGTCAAAACAAATGCACTGTAATATAGGATTATAGTAAAATTCCTAAGGAGAGCTTGGAGAGTGGACGTAGGTATGGGGTTGCACCGAACCACTCTAAAATTTTTGTGTGTTTGATTGTGCTTTTACTTTATTTACTTTACATATTTGCATTAATTAGTTGCTTTTAATTCCGCTGCTACACATTGCTCATTTATCATAAAGCATTCAAGTTTCTTTTAATTAGAAGCACATATTAGCATTAGAGTTTAAATTGGCCAAACTTTTTAGAAATCTAATTCACCCTCCCTCTTGTGTAGCCATACCTGGGCAATAAGTGGTATCAGAGCAAGTGCTCTAATATTTATTTATTGACCTAGCAGTCAAAAGGCAAAAGATCTTAGCAATCCAAAATAGAAGCTCTATTTAATGAAGGCCATTCCATTGATCGACCCTCAATGTTTGATGGCTCAAATTATACTTGTTGGAAAGCTAGGATAAAAATATTCATACAAGCACATGACTATAACTTATGAAATATTATTATCAATGGCCCACACACACATAATGCATTAATTATTGATAAAGAAACAATCTAACTAAATGCTAAAGCCATGAATATACTTTATTGCTCTTTGAATTTAAATATATTTAATACAATTTCTTCATGTATTTTAGTGAATCAAGTATAAGAGAAATTAGAAATAATTTATGGAAGAGCAAATCAAGAAGAACCAAGCTCTCAAGAAGTTAAGGAAGCTCGCCCTAATCTATGCCTCATGGCTCATGAGGATGGAAAGAAAAAGAAGAAGAAACGACAAAGGAAAAAGAAAGTTTTGATTAAGGAGGAGCAAGGCATAGAAAGGAAAAATGAGGAAGAAGAAGAAGGTATCACCAATCATTGCCTCATGGCTAATGCAAATGAGGTAAATCCTAAAAATTCTTCTGACTTTACATTTGATGAATTATATGAAGCCTTTAATAAATTAATGGATGATTTTGGAAAATTAAGGATAAAAAATAAAGAATTCAAAAAGTCAAATCTTCTCTTAGCTAATGAAATGAGTAATTTATTAATTAAAAAAAAAAGATATTTTGAAAGAAAATAATACTTTAGCTAAAGAAAAGGAAGAACTTCTCAAATCTAAAAAATCTTTAGTTAAAGAAAAGAATAAACTCTTAATTGAAAAAGATGATTTCATGAAAGAAAAAAATTCATTTGCTAAAGAAAAAGAAAATCATTCAAATTCTGAAAAATCTCTTATGGAAGAGAACTCAAAACTAAGAAAAGAGAATAAAAGATTGAAGCATATGCTTAACAAGTTTACAATTGGCTCTCAAAAGCTTCAATCTATTTTGATCAATCGAAAAGCTATTTTCGATAAAACCAAAATTGGCTATAATTCATTAAAAAATAAAAATTTATAAATAACATGTTTAGCAAAGCTTATTTTGAAAATCATTCTATAGTTTGCTTTAAATGCAACAAAGTAGGCCATAAAATTTTTGAATGTAATATTAAGAAAATTGGTCATACTTTAGTTAAACAAATTTGAATTCCAAAAGAAACCATATGCTCTAACCTCAATGGACTCAAGATGGCTTGGGTACCAAAATCTAGAAAGTGATTTTTGCAGGTACACCAAGGAACCAATGAAATAAAAAAAGAAAAATATTTTGATGGATTTCTTAAAATGAAATTAGATGGGTGATGATATTTTGGTAAAATCTAAACTTTTCTCGCATCATGCCATCATTGTTTAGTAAATAAATTTTGATTATTAATTAGCATAATTATTTAGTATGTTTGATTGACTTTGATGATTTATTATTGTTTATAATGATCATACTCTATGAATTGAAAGTTTGAGTGATTTGTTTTATGTTTTGATAAGTATGATTGATTTTGATGCTTGCAATGATTTGAATATTTTGATTTTCTAAGTTAATATGCTCTCCTGTATATATCATGCTATAGATGAAATAGTTTATTTTAAAATTTAGCATAATATTTTAAGTCTCTCCATATCAATTTTATAATTAACGAATTTAAATTAAAAGATGCTTATCGGATATGAATGTTTAAATTACTAAACCAACAAGAGAAACTAATTTTTAATATTCTTCCATAAAATGCTTAGATATTGAGATTCTCCTAAAAAGTGCATGACTTAAGTACTTGAAAATAAGACATTTAATTAATACAAGATCAAGTACTTAAAGTGTTAATTTGAATTATATCTTAGGTTAATCCCTAAGGATTTCAAAATGCCCTAGTTGAATTGAATACATAAAGCCTTCATCTAGTTTCTCCTTGATTTGATCTTATCTTATTTGATCATCAGAACCTCCCAATTGATTAATTTTTGATTTTTCAAATTGATTTGAATATCTTTCTTGATTATTGATTTGATTACCTCTTCCTATCTTAAAAGAGAATTTTTTTATATGAATATTCATACTTTGTTCTGATTGAATGATTTTGAAAATTGAATTTAAGAAATAGTTGCCTTGAATTCTTTGAAGTTGATATCAAGCAAGATGTTTCAACAAAGTTATCGTTTATTATTAAAGCTAAACTTTTAAAAAGGACTTTAGTTTTAAGTAATTGGTATTAAATAGCAAACTATTTGCCATGTATTTGATTGATTTATCTTTTGGCAAAAAGTAAAAAATATCTTTATTTCAAAGCTGATTTTCCCCACCTATATGTTTGATGTAATATCATTTAAAATAAATTCAAAAATATATATCTTTTCTAAATCTATAATTGTTTGATATTTCTTAAGAAAAAAAGAGAAAATTTCATACAAAAATTTAAAAATTTAGGACTTTTTTAAATCATTATCCCATACAAGAAAGAAGGACCAAGCTTCAAAATAATCCTTGAATTTCTAGAGCAAGAAAGAATTTTAATTGTATAGAAAATTAAGGGATTGGGCTAAGAAATTTCATGTTCTTTTGATCTATTTGAACTCAATTCAAGAATTCTTTGGAAACATAATATTTAGGATTGAAAATTTAGACTCAGAAGTTTGAAGTGTCAATATTATATTGGATGATATAAGATTAGCTCAGACACTAAGGATATTTATTAATGGACTAAAAATTTATCTGCTTCTTGAATTTGCCCACCTACCTTGGATCAGCAAGAGAATTTTATGGTTGCATAAAAATGAGAGTTGAAGGTCTAATTTTCAAAGTAAAAGGGATGCATATTGAGATGATTGTTGATAATATTGGATGCATGCTAGGAGTACCTTGGATTGTCTCATGTAGTGATATATTTAAACATTATGTTAGTTTAAGATAATGTTGAGGGCATTAAGGATATCAATGCTAATCAGCTGAGTATAGAAATAGGACTACTATGACCAATAAGATCTTCTTCATATTAGTCATGCATCATATTCTCCAGAAGATTCTACTTTGCATACCTACACTCATGCTATAATAGATGTCAGAACTGAGGATCCAGTAGTTTAGACAAAAGTAGCTCTACCTCCATAGATCAATCATTCAAAGAGGTCAAATTGATTATTTGGTATATTAGACGAGAAAATGCATTTATCGATAGGAATTTCATTAGAATCATTCTTTTTATTTGTGCAAAAATTCAAAAGTTTACTTCACAGACACAACAGATAAGATGAGATCTGATGGAGGCACAATCATCGATCAGAAAGGAGTCAATGTGATTGATTCAAGCTATTACTTAAGTGAGAGAGTATATACATGACTAAGGTCAGTTATTTGGAGATACTAGACTATCCTCTCTATCTAGTCAATTTGAACTTTCTTCTTAAAGATATACTGACCTACTCTTCTTAGGATGCTAGGATTTAGTTTCTTAGAACTTTAGTACTCCCTAGTAATCTATTTTTATAAGTTATAGATGTCATACATTTTGATCATCTTGCTGTTTGTCATTCTTGTTGACATCCTTTTGAAAACATCCTTTATGAAATCAATGAATATCAAACTCTTATGTCCAGCATCAATTTTGTTTCTACCTTTAATTAATTTGATCATTTGTTATATTTACTTATATACATATCATGGTCATTTATTGACAACTTACAAAGAAAATTTCAAAACAACTCAATTTATGGCATTGACTATAAAACACAAGGAGAAAAATTATTAAAGAAGAAATGATCAATTATTTGAAAAGAATTTTGAAATTGAAAATATCTTTCAAATTTAGAAAATCTAAATTTAGTAGTTAAATTCATATTTAATATGCCTGATTTGAAAGAAAAAAATTTAAAAAAAATTAAAAAGTAAATTTATCCAACATTAATTATGAAAAATAAGGAGAGTGATATTATCTAGCTTTGATTGAAAATTTCAATTACCTTATTTTGAGCCTTAATATGATGATTTCATTTGATCTATATGCTTTTGATTTGATTATCAAATTATTTTTGAAAACTATTTGGAGTGAAAAGAAGTTTGAGATATATTCATACTCTAGACAAATTGATTTTGATATATTCTTATAATTTTAAAACTCATTGATAAATATAATACTTAACTATCAAAACTTTCATAATTTCTATCAAGCAACTCATCATTGTCTTACATTTCAATGCTTTATCTTTTAGCAAAAATAAAAGAATATCTTTATCTCAAATCTAATTTTGCAAAGCTATATTCTTGATGTTACATCATTTGAGATAAATCCAAAAAGTTCATATCTTTTCTAAACCTAATTGCCTAGTATTTCATAAGAAAATGGATGAAATGATCTTCCAAAGAATAACAAAAGATCTGTTTATAATTTACCTTGGATGCTTTGTTGATATTAATTCAAAATAATTTATCATAGTTTAAAATTATCAAAATGGTTTGAATTTCAAATCAAGTTGTTATTTGATTTTATTTTCAAAGCTATTAAAATGAAAAAAAAAATTTATCAAGAGGGTTCTTTTTAAGAAATTTCTCACACTTGATATCAATAGTCTCATTCTTGTCTTGAACTTTATTATATTTTTTTGACAAAGGAGAAGAATGTTTTAAATAGAATATCTCTTTATGATTTATTTTGGATGATTTATTGATATCAATTCAAATTAAATTATCAAGATAATTTATTTTAAATTTAAATTAATTCATATTTTTTGATCAAAAGCTTTAATGATTAATATCAAATAGATCATTATCATTTTGTATTCTATTACTTTATCTTTGACTAAAAGAAGAAAATATTCTTGCATATAATTTGGTCTACATGTATATATTTATGATATTATACCTTGAGATAAATTATAAGATTGATATATTTATGCTTCAAATTGATTGATAAGAAGGGAAAGAGATATTTTTTGAAAAAATTAAATAAATCTCTAAATGATATATCCATTTGGGATTAGACAGCTTATAACATATCTTATATTTTATTGATTTATCTTTTGGCAAAAGAATAGTTGCTTTGTCTCAAATATGAATTTTCATGCCTATATTCTTGCTATTATAATGATTGAGATAAATTCTTGTGATACATTTTTGAATAATTTACTTTAATATCAAAGTGAAGATAAGTATTTTCAAGATTATATCATTCAAATTTTTGAATCCTAAAGTTTTTATTAATTAAAATTGAGAAGTACATCTATATGGCATACTTTTGCATTTTAATGGATTGTTATCATTGTAAACATCTTTTGAAGCAAATAAAAAGTAAATTTTTAAAAAAATTAGTTTCTACATGAGTGAATGATATGTTTATTTGAATTAAATGCATAATTTAATACTTAATTCACTCAATTAATGCTTGCTCTCTTAAAATTTTATTTAATTTAAAAATAGTTTTGTTTGCAAAAGTAAAAGAAGAAAATACCAAAGATAAAATGATTACTAACTTGATATCAATAAAATTTAAAAATCTAAGCTTAAAAAATAAATTTATATTAATTAAAGATTAATGTGGTATCAATTAAATGTGCTTAACTTGAAAAAAAAAAAGGGGGAGTAATAAAAATTGTAAAGCTTATGCATGCAAATTTTGAAAAATGAAAAGTGGAAGATAATGCTAAAGAATTAATATATATATATATCAATTTGATATCTAAAATTTAAAATATGCTTTTTTTGAAATAAAGAGGGGAAGAAAGTTGAAAAATAAATCAATCCAGCTATCAGTATGAAAAGCAGGAGGAGAGATATTTTCTAATTTGATTTGATTAAAAATATTAGTGAATTTATGATCTTAAATTCTTAATCAATTATCTTATTTTGAGCTTTATTGTATTGATTTTAAATTTTAAATTAAAAGTCTTATAGTCTTTTCAATTTGTGCTTTCATGTATTTATTCAATTTGATTTACTTGATTTAAAGTATTATAAATTTAAAGTAGTATCAGGCAAACAAATTATTCTTCAATAATTGAAAATGGATTAAAGTGGTATAATTAATATGCTGGTTTCATATTCTAATTTGCATGATTATTCTTGACAATTGATTGGAGCTTAGTTGAATTTGAAATATAAATATGAATATGAACTAGATTTTTATTGTGTCTTGTGAAATTCTTATAAAATTATTTTAATTTCTACTCAAGAGCTGAATTTGAATAAGTACGACTGCTTTGCTTTGATACTATAATTAATTTGCTCGATACATATCTTTTTTTTGAATTTAAATGATGGATTTTCATTAAAAAAAATAAAGAGAGGAAAGAATGAATATTAAAGTACATATTATACTTTATTTCATGGTTAAATCTTTTGAAAAGCTCCATTCCTCTCAAAGGTTAAAAGTATATCTTTGAAAATCTAATTAAAAAGTCATATTCATTCCAAAAAAAAAAAGGAGGAGAGTCTTCAATATTTAAATTTAAGCTAATTTTTGAAAAAAAATTAATCATTCAAAAGGAGAGATGATTAATTTGATTTGACTTTTTGAATTTGATATATCTCTCAATTTAATGCCTTAATGTTGATTTTGATGATTTTTCTTATTCTTTCTCATGAGCCTTTTTGATGTTGCTAAAAAGGAGGAGAGGTATATTGAGTATATGTTTAAAGAATTAATACTTAAGAAACTCAATGAATTTTTTGCTTAGAATCTTAGTACTCATTGATTTGAATTAAAATATTATTTTGATATGAGTATATAAATTATGTAAAATATTATTTAGAGTTTTTATGAAGTACGTATTTATATTTGTGTATATTCTCACTTCATATTTTATAATAGCTAGTTAGTTAAAACATATTAATTTTATTTTTGTGTATATACTCAAAGTTTTATCATCATCAAAAAGGAAAAGATTGTTGACTCATTGATTGATTTTGATAATTTCAAAATATTGAGTATAAATAATACTAATAATGTGTTTCAAGAATATATGTAGGTCTTTTTAGGTGTTCAAATTGAAGAAACTAATCCAAAAAAAGATCCATACAAAAATCACCAAGTCAAGAGCTTTAATGAAATTAAATTGATAAACATCTTTGAAGAAGGATAAAATTGTAATTTTATAAAATTAGAGAAAATCTATTTTGGAAGCCTCAAGAATAAGCTTAGAAGATTTTTGATCTTTTAGAAGCAGTCCCATAATTTTTGGATGCATAAATTGGAAGAAAATTAAATTTTAGCAAAAGAGTCAATCTAAGGGACGACCTCTAGGTCATCCTCTTTCGAAATAGGTTGCTCGGCATGCTTGGCATGCAAACTGGGCTGACCCAGTTTGAGACTGAGTCGACCTAGTCTCAGTGAAAGTAAAAAATAGAAAGTACAGAAAGCCAATTTTTTCAAGAATCAGGGGATTGAGCCGACCCAGCTATAAACTAAACTGATTCAGTTAGGACTGAGCTGATCCAATCAAAAACTGAGCTAACCTAGTGATCATAATGGCTAGTTTCTGTAGTTTTTTGTAATGACTAATTTTTTACTCCAACGACTATTTCAGCCCTTCCAACAGTCAAAACTCCTTCTCCAGCCATCACAAAGAGTATAAAAGGCTAGAGAGATATTTGGAAAACAAAATTAAGTAGATTGAAAGTAGATATTGTTAAAATAATGAGGTTCATTAAATATCAAAAGAAAAAGAGAGAAAAGAGAGGATCTTGTGCATCAAATTCAGAGGGCTTCAAAGTGTGATCATCCTCATTCATTCAAGCTTCCTCTCAGCCTTTAAATGAGAGAGTACTAAGCTTCAAGAGCCATCTTTCAGCCTCTCCATCGAGCTTCAAAAGAGTTTCTTTTTATTTTTTATTCTTATGCTGAATTTTCATATTTGTATCTTTGTTTCTTTACAAGTTTCTTTGGGGGTAAGAAACTTGGGATGTAGGTTGGTCCAAGCCAAAAATTAGATGATGTAAAGGTTGTGGTTGGTGCTCCTAGGTTAAAATCAATTGGATTGATAGTGAACCTAGAAAACTATCGGTGTAGGGTTGTGGTTGGTGAGCTCGGTAAAATCAACTGGGTTTGTTTGTGATCCCAAGTCAAAACAAACATACTATAATCTAGGATTATATTGGAATTCCCAAGGAGAGCTTGGGGAGTGGATGTAGGTGCAGGATTGCACCGAACCACTATAAAATTCTTATGTGTTTGATTGTACTTTTGCTTTATTTGCTTTACATATTTGCATTAATTAGTTGCTTTTAATTCCACTGCTATACATTGCTCATTCACCATAAGGCATTCAAGTTTTTTTTAATTAGAAGCACATATTAGCATTAGAGTTTAAATTGGCCAAACATTTTAGGATTCAACACGTTCAAGAGTTGGATGCCTTCTTAAACTCCTCCCTAGAGTCCATATATGACTAGGATTGACCTAGTCTTCTTTATCTAATTTGGGCACCTCTTATAAGATGTTTTTAGATGTAAAAAATCTTAAAAAATTTATGAAAAAACTAGAAGAAAAGGAGGAGAAGGCATGGAGGTTTGGGGTGCCAAGTTCCTTAAAGAAAAGGTCTTCATCAAGACATTAAATATTGATGTCTTGAAGGAATAAAAGTAAGAGAAGATTGTCTTCTCCTTTTTTTTTTTTTAAGTACTTTTCTCTTATTTATTCTATAAAATTTTTATATGATAAAAATGTGTGAGAGAGAGAGGAGAGTGTAGGGATCTATGCTCCAAGATGTTGGGGCATAGTAATCTTTTTGGACATGATCTGATCATGTCCTGAGAGAAGGAAAAGAGAAGAAGATCTTCTCTTAGGGTTTATTTGAGAATCCTTCTTCTCCATATTTTGTAAGATTTTTCTATGAGAAAAATCAGAGAGTGTGAGATCTAGAAACATGAAAAAAGTTTAGGAGAGAAGGTCTTCCCTTGTCCTAGTATGAAGATGTTTTTAGGATATCAATCGTTGATATCCTGAAAGAGAAGATTTGTCTTCTCTTAGGATCCTTTTTTAATATATTTTAGTTTTGATTTTTGAAAGATTCAATGGTTTAATTTTTTTCTTAATCCTTATCATATTCTTTATCTCTTGGAGTGTCCAAGAGATCTAAAAAATAAATTTTAGATTAACCATCCGGAGGGATCTGCAAGAAGCTAACACTTTGAGCGGATCTTCATTCGATGAATCTTCGATTTTATTGCAGCCTCGTGTGGATCACCTGTAGAGGTCGGATGCATGTGTGACTTCAAAGACAACAACAAAAATCAATCATAGAGTTCTCAACCCATGTAAGGTAAGAGATTTGATCTTTTCTCTCACCTAGATATGATCTAGGTTTCAGATCTCTAGATCAAGATATTGATTTGATCAATACCAAATCCTTTTATTTTTAGATTTAGAATATATTATGACATGTTATAGATCCTAGATCTAGGGTTTAGTAATTAGATTACATGCATTTGTAGATTAAATGGTTTAATCTGCATGTTCTGCTGGGTTATTTTTCAAAAATATTTTAAAATTCATGCATGAAATCCTGTGTATCTCCTTACAGTGGTACTAGAGCATCTAGATTTATTTATAAAATGATCATACTTGGATTAAGATTAAATTTAAAAATAAAATTTTGAATATCGCACGTACTGCTATAAGGTTGTCTTGCTGTAAGGTTTATCCCTTATAGTGGAGAGATTGTCTTAGTATGTGCTGATCTATTCTTGAATCATGAATAAGTTAGATATGATTTAAGTAATTTTATGATTCATTTTTTGATTTTAAATTTAAAATTAAATAGATGTTAGAACTATTTTAGATTACTTAGATTAGATCTAAATAATATCGAATTGCACATACTGCTATAAGGTTATCCTGCTGTAAGTTTTACCCCTTACAGTGGAGAGGTTATGCTAGTATGTGCTGATACAAATAACCTAAATCATAAACATGTTAGATGAGATCTAAAGAGATTTATGATTTATTTTTAGATTTTAAATATAATTTTAAATGGTTTATGATCTGATCCATACGATGTGTTTTATGTTTAGATTTAGATCCTCTTATTGTATATGTTAATATGTACTTTTATTTTGAATCTAGAATGTATGTGATATATTTATTTTATAAAATTTAAATTAAAAATTTATTTTTTACAAAATTCTAGATTTGAAACCCTAGGATATGATCGAAATATTAAAATAAATTAGATCTAAAATCATATATTGAATATGATTCAATGTAAATTATTTACCAATTTGAAAATACTTTAAATGATTAAATTAGAAATTAATTCTGAGCTTTCATAAACCCAACTTATAATTTTTGAACTTAATTAAGAATTAAGTGATTGTTTAGGATCTAGGTTTGTGATTTAAAGATCCTAAAATAATTTCATAAAATATGGGTTAAAGGATAATGGGTTAGCTTTGATTAGATCTTTAACTAGGTTAGATCTAGAAAAAGATTAAATATAGACTAAGTTAAGAAATTGATCAAACTTAATTAATAGTTAATTAGAATTAGGTCATTTTTATAAATTACTTCAATAGTTGTAGTTGATCAAAGTCCATACATCCAACAAATGGATACTGATCGTGGCTCAGTGGTTGAGCTTGAGTCTTTAGGCAGTCCAAATCAAAACTGATAAATTGATTAATGTCTAAGGTAAGTCTGGCATCCTAGATCGATGGTTTTTAATTGGCTACCCCTTTATCTGGCCATTTCTGATGGTGTCTAAGGCAAGCCTTGGTAGACCCTCCCATCGATCTCACTTACCTAGCCAATGTGGTTAATTAGATCTAGATTAGGTTGCTCATTGATTTATACTAACCCATGTCACATAGAAAATTAGTGAGACTAATTTTATTTAGTGAGATTGATCTAGGTGCCCATGGATCGATGTTGATCTTAGTCCTTATCAAAGACTTGAGAAGTCAGTGGGAGGACTTGACTTGATGAAGTTAGTGGGAACAAATTGGTCCATATCCTTTCTATCCTTAAATCATAAATAATTTTAAATTTTCTAAAATTATTATGTCCTTAAAATGATAAAGTTATGGAGATAATGGAGTCATAACCTCCCATTAAGGTGTTTCATAATGGGTCCATTAACTCAATAATCATTGGAGGCCCATAGGCCTGGTGCTTGTTGACTAATAGAATTATCATTCATCATATGACGACTTGGATGTGTTTCTCTAATGGTGGTTAGGTTGACCAACCATAGTTGGACTTAATCATTCGTTGGTTAGGTACACCAAGTATAGTCATGTTAATCGTTCGACCTAACTAGATCTTTATAGTGGAGGCCCTAGCCTACTGATTAGGTTTCTAGAGAAAAATTAAATTACTAGAAGTTGTTTAGAGAAATAATTGGTTATGAATCCATCCTTAGATGTACATGGGTTGACCATCCATAGTTAGGCTTATGTGCAGTCTATATGGATTCTAGTACCTACTAGAAAATTAAAATAATTTTTAGAAATTGAAGGTAGAGACTACCAATTCGAATAAAATAGTAGAAGAATCTTTAGACTAAAGTCCAAGTCTCTAGGCTTAAAATAATTAATATACTTAGGTCATTGTTCTCTTTTTTCAGAATAAGGCTAAACCTTAATTGCTCAAATCACTGTTAGATATTGATGACTTATGGGACCCAACTTCAATAATTAGTATCGAAAGTTGAATTTGGTTCAGCAATATGAATGGATTCGCACTGGGGCTTCTAAGCCCAGTCAAAATAATTAGTCCAAAATTGACACAAATCAGGCATAGTGCTTCTATTATTAGAAGCAGGGTCATAGGAAGAAGAATTGTCTTGCTTCCCTTGACCATAACAGGTTGAATAAGAGAAAAAAGCAAGAGTTGCTCATCAAGGATGTGATATGGTAACACCTTAAAATTTTTCTATATACAATTTTACTACCTGGGTATGGGATACCGGTAGTCCTATGCAATTTATTATAAGCATTTTATGTAAGTAAAATATTTGAAAATGATGAAAAATATCTAAACATTGGGGATGGAAGTCTTGTTCCAATCCTAGCTTTAGGAATTATCAAGCTTATTTTCAAAAGATGTCATTTAGAGTGATTATCAGTATTGTCTATTGTTTATGATAAATGTGATCTCTATTGGTCTTTTGGTCAGAGATGGTTATCATTTATCAATAAAGAAGATTATTATGATATTATTATAAATAATGTTATAATAATACGTGGATAATAAAAATGATATTTAACATCTATACAGCTTGTTAAGTATAATGTACGTATTTAATAAACACCCAAGTTAGATTATGTCATGGATGTCTATCTTTGGTATTATAGGCTTAGTCATCTTGACAAGAATAGGATAAACATGTTAGCTTAAGAGAAAAATCTCGATATCAATGATTATGAATCATTGACAGCTTATGAGTCTTGTCTTCTTGAGAAGATGACAAAGTCACCTTTTATTGGAAAAGATGAAGGAGCTGATAAAGTTCTAAGTTTCATACATAGTGATGTATATGGACCTATGAACTTAAGTGTCAGAGGAGGATATTAATATTTCATTATAGACAACCTATTTAAGTATTGGTGCATCTGGCTTGAATCATTTGAAATGTTCAAATGGTTCAATAATGAAATAGAAAAACAAACTGAAAAAGGTATTAGAACTCTTTGATCAGATCGAAGAGGTGAATACTTATCCAATAAGTTTGTGACATATCTAGGAGAGAATAGGATTCTCTCTTAGTAGATTTCTTTTCAGAACACAATGTATCTAAAAGGAGAAGTTGAACTTTGTTAGACATGGTTCAATCCATGATAAGATTTATTTATCTACCTATTTTAGGGTTGTGCTATTGTGACTACTTGTTTTACTCTGAATTATATCAAGTAAATCTATTGTAATAACTCCATTTGGGATATGGATCGGGCATAGACCTAGACTCTCTCATCTTCAGGTTTGGAGTTGATTGACCTATATCAAAGGTTTGCATATAGATAAACTTGAATCCTGGTCTAATAGGTATTTGAGGGTTATTAATTCTACCATGCTGAAGAACATAAGATGTTCATAAGTAGAAGGGCATTCCTTTTGGAAAGAAGTTTCTTAGAGAAGGAACTGATGTCTGTCAAGTTAAACTTGAGAAAGTTTGACTAATAGAAATGAACTGACATAATCTAGTAAACCTATAGAACTAGATTTGATCAAATCAAATCTGGAGCCAATTAAAGTAGCACCTTTAAGAAGATCTGATAGAATACCATGTTAGTCGGATAGATACTTCAGTGTCATGGTCCAGGATGGTGTCTAGGACGGCAATCCTGTTGAGCTCAATAAGAACAACAAGGATCTAATCACCTATAAGGATGTAATGTAGTGGTCTGACTCCAAGAAGTGCCTTGGAGTCATATAATCTAAATTGAAATCCATAGAAATCAATAGTGTGTGAATACTAGATGATTCACCTGAAGGGATAAAATCCATTGGGTATGAATAGATTTTCAAAAGGATCAGAGTAGCATAGCCCAAAAGGTAAAGACCTATAAAGCCCATTTGGCTATTATCTCAGTTTTGGAACATACGTTTTGAATGTATGTCTTTGTCATGAATAAAAATAAACCCTACATTTATAAGTGGGCAAAATATTCTATAGTGTTATTTCTTGTGTTGTCTGTGGATGAAATTCTCTTAATCGAAAATGACATTTCAGCATTGCAAGGAATAAAGGTTTGGCTGTCATCTAATTTCTTCATGTTCAAAATCAGAAATGGTATACTCATTAATGGTAGTGAGTAGATACCAGTCTGATCTAAGTGAGAATCATTGAAAGATTGTATAGACAATTTCTAAGTATTGGAGAAATACTAAGATCCAGTGACTCAAATATGAAAATACTAACTTAAAACATGTGGATGTTTTAATTTTAGTCAAAAAAAGATGACAATAAGAGAATGTCGAGTCATACCCTAATTGTAGGAGCAATCTGCTAGAATGGTTTTAAGTAGGATACTATAGCCTATTCAGTTAGTAATGTAGAGTACATCATGGCATATGATGTTGCCATATAAGTTGTATAGTAGCTGAGGTTCATTAGCAGGTTAGGAGTGGCATCCTCCATCGATGGTCCAGTCTTACCATAGCACTGGAGCTATAGCTCTGGCTAAAGAACCAAAGGACCAGCATATTCTACATCGCTATCATCTTTGATTTTAGATCAGGGTGACATCAATCTTTGAAAGATTGATGAAAAAGGAGAACTTGACCGATCCATTTGCTAAGATCGAGGAACTAAGAAGTTCTACGAACTCAAGTGGAAGATAGGATATTTGATATCATTCTGATTAGCTTTAGTCCAAGTGGGAGTTGTTGGAAAATGTGTTTTAAAGCCAATCATCTAAGTGGTAGATGATTGGAATTAGCATATGAATTATCTAATAATAATAGTTATTTGGCTAGTTCATCATAAAAGTTCTATTTTCCTTAAATGAACTTCTAAATTATGATGAATTTCTTAAAACCATAATCATTCAATTAAGAAGAATTTATCAGATGGTTCTTAAATTGTTCATGACCAAATGATAAATTATTAATAAGGATGATAACTTATCGAGTATAGGTCGCTTTATGCTATATGCATTGGTTGTCCTCGTAACCAAGTGATGTGGAGATACTAGTATGATATTTAGGTAAGATGTAGCAATACATCTACACTAAATATGATCAATATAGTACTCTACTATCAAGAGTGGCTAGCTAAGGCTAATGGGTATAAGTATCCCTCTGACTTAAGATCACCACGGTGACTTGCAAGCAACTCATTATACTTTGGTACTGGACTGCCTATATTTTTAATATAGGTTCAGAAGGTTTCTAGGTTCAGTTAAGTACTTGTGAAGTCAGTATGTGAGTCAAGATGGAATTTACCATTCCTGATTAGCTTCAGAAAGAGAATGTCTCATTGTGTTTTAATTTAGTAAAATCTAAGCCTGGCTAATCCTCGTAAGGAGTCACAAAATTTGTAAAATTTTGAGACATAGTAGAGATGACTTGTATGAGTGATTGACAGCATGCTCAAAGTCATCTTGAGCATTATTGGTCAAAGAGATAAATTATACGGTAATCATGGGCAGGGTTCTAAGATTGTTACTTTGCATACATTCGATCTATTCGGACGTCGGGAACCAATGCTAGATGGTTACTTCGATTGGTATAGGATTTGCTTCTTATGCTATCGGCTTAGGTTTGAACCTATAGGGTCATATACATTAGAGGTTGTAACCTAATCAGATGGTTAATCGATGATTGAGAATCATTTTTAGGTCAAACTATTAATGTGATTGATGTTTGACCTAATACAAGTATTGCAGGAGGATCGATTGACAATTGGATTGCTAGTTAGCTCAATTTGATTGAGTATTTAGGCTAAAATTAAGTCTAATTGAATTAGATTCAATTAGAATTAGTTTGGACTTAATTAGATTAAGTTTAATTGGTTTATTGGATAAGCCAATTGTAAGGAAAAAATAATTGCTAGTTGGACTAGGATTTGAGTGCACCTAATTTCTAATTGAGTTAGGATTTAAATCAGATTTAAATATGACTTAAACCTAATTTAATTAAATTTTTAGTTGGACTAGGATCACCCATAATTAGGTTGCATTTAATTTGGTTTGAACTAGGATCAAAATAGTTTTGACCTAGTCAAATAAGAAGAGTCTCAGTTGGATTGGGACTCTCACTCCTTCCTTGCACTAATAAAAGTCAACACCCATATTTTATTTCTAGATCTTTATGTGATGTTCTCCATGCTAATAAGAGCTTCTCCATGCACCAAATATCTAAAGAGATTAATTAAAATTTGATTTGATCAAATTTGGTAAGTGGTTTGGTTTTGTTTCCTTTTGAAAGAGTTCCAATTCTCCAAAACACCTTCTTTCTTTATGAAAGTTTTTCTCAATGCCTCCTTTTCTTTTGTGCACTTATTTCATTTGATTTTGCATATGGTTTCTTGATCTTCCCATCTAAAGAGTTGAACGCCTTCTAAAACTCCTCCCTAGAGTCCATATAAGACTAGGTTTGACCTAGTCTTCCTTATCTAATTGGGGCATCTCTTATAAGATGTTTTTGGATGTGAAAAATCCTAAAAAATTCATGAAAAAAACTAGAAGAAAAGGAAGAGAAGGCATGGAGGTTTGGGGCATCAAGTTTCTTGAAGAAAAGGTCTTCACTTTTTTCTTATTTACTTTATAAAATTTTTATATGATAAAAATCTATGAGAGAGAGAGGAAGAGGGTGTGGGGATCTTTGCTCCAAGATGTTGGGGCATAGTGATCTTTTTGGACATGATCTGATCATGTCCTGATGAGAGAAGGAAAAGAGAAGAAGATCTTCTCTTAGGGTTTATTTGAGAATCCTTCTTCTCCATATTTTGTAAGATTTTTCTATGAGAAAAATCAGAGAATGTGAGATCTAAAAACATGAGAAAAGTCTAGGGGAGAAGGTCTTCACTTGTCCTAGCATGAAGATATTTTTAGGACATTAATTGTTGATGTCCTGAAAGAGAAGATTTATCTTCTCTTAGGACCCTTTTTCTAATGTATTTTATTTTTAATTTTTTAGAGATTTAAAGGTTAATTTTTTTCTTAATCCTTTTCATATTCTTCATCTCTTGGAGTGTCCAAGAGATCCAAAAAATAAATTTTAGATTAACCATCTAGAGGGATCTGTAAGAAGCTAGCACTTCGAGCGGATCTTCGTTCGACGAACCTTCAATTTTATTATAGCCTCATGTGGATCACCTGTAGAGACTGGATGCATGTACAGCTCCAAAGGCAACAACAAAAATCAACCACATAGTTCTCGACTCGTGCAAGGTAAGAGATTTGATCTCTTCTCTCACCCAGATGTGATCTAGGTTTTAGATCTAGAATTATTCTAGATCTAGGATATTGATTTGATCAATACCAAACTCTTTCATTTTTAGATTTAGAATGCATTATGGCATGTGATAGGTCCTAGATATAGAATTTAGTAATTAGATTACATGCATTTATAGATTAAATGGTTTAATCTACATGTTTCGCTATTTTTTTTAAAAAAAATATTTTGAAATTCATGCATGAAATCCTGCATATTTTCTTACAGTTCTGCCCTCCACGATCATGAGGCCCTGGTTTGGATCTCATGGGGGCTACTCAGAGTTTGGACTAGGTTTGGGTCCATGGGGATGAGTGCATGATTAGACCATGGATGTACATGGGTTTGGGTGAGTGCATTCAGACTAGGTTACCTCAGAAAGTTTTTTACGGATTAGGATTTCAGTCCATGTACAAGTATATATATACATGTATATTGTAAACCCTAGTAGGAGAAGTAAGAGAAGAGAGAACCATTTTCTCCCACATCTCTTCTTCTCTCTGGTTTCTTCACATGCCAAGGTTCCCTAGGGGACACACCTCCAAGCATAAAGGAAGGAGGTGCATCCCCACTCTTCCTTCAGCCTCAACAATGTCAAGGATCCTAGCACATCAATTTGGTATCAAAGTAATCTTGATAAGTTCGTGTGAAGGTGTGATGCAGCACAGGTTCAGGAGATTCCATGGATGAACAAGAAAAAAAAAACTTGTTTTCTTGGTTGGCAGCGATCGGTGATTGGTCGTCGATCTCGGGCCTAGTGGTGGATTCTAGCGATGGGCCAGCATTCCCAGTAGTCGATCGGGCATGCGGAGGAGTTTCCAGGGGCAATCTAGTGGTGATCACATGCAGGATGGTGGAGATCCGGAGTTGCGGCATGGTCATCTTCTTCTCTAGGAAGGAATGTTGTCGGTGGCAGCATTGTCTCAAGTGGTGGCGCACGATCGTGGGTGTGTGGTTAGCGACGAGCAACCAGCGGTGGTGGCTGTTGGATAGTGGTAGGAGGCATGTGTGCAGTGGAGAGTCGGCTCGAGACACATGGATCTAGCGATATAGCACTGATCCAGTGGTGGCCGCATCTCGATCTGATAAGATGGCATGTGGAATGGAGCCGACGAGGTGGTGTAGGGCCTCCATTCTTCCTCTCGATGCAAGGGTCTAGATCTAGTGATGGTGGCACACCCAGATCCAACGATGGTGCTCAAATCTGGTGGTCATGCTGGCAGAGGTCGATTGGTCGGCAATCATGGAAGCAGACGTTCGGCGAGATGGCATAGGGCCTCATCTTTCTTTCTTTTGATGCATGGTTCTGGTGGTGCACGAACATTGATAGTGGTGGCATGTCGCAGCGGTGATCCGACAGTGGTGGCACTTGGATCCGATGGTCATGCAGGCTAGAGATGGTCGACTGGCATCCATGGAGGCAGGCAGTTGGTGGTCTAGTTCTATTTTTGGATGGGATGAGGAAGGAGCAGAAGAAGGGAGAAGCTGAGAGCCTAGAAGGTTCCAAGGAAAAAGAAATAGAAAAACCAATGGGGATTTTTTGGGTTTTTTTTATTTTCTTGATTTGCATTTTCTCTTGGTTCGTGCTATTCTCTTGAATGTAGCTTTAGATGTTGGTGTTGTTTTTTGTTTGGCGTGTTAGAGGAGAGATCACTCAAGAGCTTGAGATCGAGGTAGAGCTGAAGAAGCAACTATTCAGTCTGGTGGAAGATTATGAAAAGTAGTTGGGATGTATTCATCAGTGCAATCAGTTGGAGCTTTGGAGGTGATGAAGATGGATGATCCATGGAGGTCCAATAGGTTAGGATTGGATGGCTGTAGAATAGTGTAGAGATTAGGCAGGGAGCATTGGAGTATTGCAGTAGCACTACCCTGGAGGCATAGGGGCTGAGAGAGGCTTGATGGTGTAGCAGCTGAGGAGGGTATCTCAGTAGAGAGTATCAAGGGTTTCTTAGAGAGATCGGGAGCACGTCTCAGAGAGAGCTAGGGGGTCTCAGAGAGTGCCAGGGGCATCTAGCAGTCGGGAGTATCTTGGATTAGGTTTCTTCTATGCGAGCACTAGTAAGAGTCGCAGTTCAGGTAGAGAATGTTCCTCCAGGTGCAACTGAAGTGATGGTTGGTGCTGGGGTAGAAGAGGAGAAGTGCTAGGATGAAATTTTCTAGGGTTCAGTCACTAGATTCATGAGAGTTGGATGAGCTCTTGTATTTTAGAGGTGCCCGTAGATTGTAGAGATATTCGAGATAGCTTTGGAGGGGTCTGCAGAGTGCGGAGGATTCGAAGGAGCAGCGATGGTATATGAGGTGCGGTAGTAGGCCTAGCAGTATAGTGTTGGATGGTTGGTCTTGGGTGACTTGGTGACAATGTCAAATTCTTCTGTGGCATCAGATGGACTTCGGATTAGGTGGAGCTCCAGAGTGTTCACTTTATAGGTGGAACTCCAGAGAGGTGGCTTCACAGGTGGAGCTCTGGAGTGGTGGCTTCATAGGTGGAGAGAAAATTTGGCATGAGATTAGAGTAGAGGGATGCAGGAGGATCGATATCCTAGCACCAGTGCCAGTGATGCACAGTTCTAGGTGGAGCAGCATGTGTAGGTTGATAGGCAGAGCTTTGGGGAGATCGTGTCAGGTGGTGTAGCAAGTGCCGATGCAGGAATGCTGTAGGATCTCCAGAAAAGTCTAGAGAAGGTGATGCAGTTGCTAAGCAGAAGGGATCCTACAATTTTAGGATGGTGCAAAGGAGCAAGTCAGGTCTTCAACTCTAGAGGCGGTCATCCCAAAGGCCTCTAAGAATGCATAGCAACTGAAGAGGATTGGCAGAGGCATTAGAGTTTGCACAGTGGTTATCTAGGTGCGCTGTGGAGCACAGGTTGGTATTGCAGCCATAGGGTCAGAGTTAGAGGACATCAGTTTGAGGCCAAAGAGTGCAGTGGAGCACGAGTCTCAGGAGCTATGGAGCACAGGTTGAAGGAAAAAACTTTATTTTTCAAATCAGATTCATTCAGATCTGATTGGATTAAGAGAAATATTTCAAAAAATTTTTCTCTAAGATCCTAATCAGATCTGAGACTCTTCAGATATGATCTTATTTATCTGATAAAATAAAATTAAATCTAATTTAATTATACCTTTATTTTGGATAATCTAATTATCCTGTGATGATCCTAATGTTTGCTTGAGGTTCTGGATGTAGCCACATAAGCGCCTGGCCTCTATCGGTATCCACTTGAGCAGGATCTGAAAATCTTCTCCTTCTCAACTAATTCTCTAAAAATTAGATCTAGATATAATCTTGAAGATCTTCAAATACTCTTTTGAAGATTAACTATTGTCTCATGCAGTAATGCTGCCTTCTTCCTTTTCCTGTCGCCTTTCACTTGCTTGTATCGCACCTAACTCATGCCCAAAGCCTCTTGGGCATGGAGAGGAGAGAGAGGACCAGAGGGTAGCATGGAGGAGGGAAAGAAGTTCTATGGTATGGAGAAAAGCAGAAACTCACAATTCTAGGTACAGATAGGGTTTATATAGATCCTATTATGCCATGCAATGCCACATCATCCCGACCAATCATGGCCCTTTATGCAATCAGATCTAAATTTATTGGTGGGATGACATCATCTGATCCAATCAGATGAGAGACCCTCAAAACTCTTCTTAGATGGTGCCAAGACTGGGTCAAACAAGTCTCCTTGGTGCCATCTAGTTTAAATCCCGAAGCAACTGAAGTCTCATATATATGGAACTCCAAATCTTATCCTCATGGGGTGCATGCCTCCTTAGGTGTGTGCCCCCTTCCTATCTACTCTTTAGTAGGGGGACAAAACCCCAGGTTCTCTCCTATGGGTGCATGACATATGGGCAGATGTCTAAGTGTCTAGAGTCAACATTTGACCAATATCCGAAGACAAGATCTAGCAGATGATGAAAAATGGTAGGTGTTGTCTCAAATTTATCTCATAAATTAAGACAATCCTTTTCTGACTTGGACAAGCTCCAATCAGACCAAGTAAAGATTCCTAAGTAAGCCCAAATATATTTGGCTCAGTCGAGATAAGCTTTAATGATTGTTAAAGGAGAACATTAGGCTCAATCATGTGCTAACATGATTTTCTTGAACCTAATTGAATCTTATTCAAATTAATTGAACTGAGTACATCCAATTGATGATATCCAAATCCAAATCCTTATTTGTGTGATCCAGTTAGGTTCAGTTTCATATGGTAATGGGATATGTCGTGATCTCTATCATTGATATCATCAAAACACCTTTCGATGGATCAGAACTTTTCTGATTTAGACAACTAGTATGATCGATCATCCAAATCATTCTAATTGCTCCCAAAGTTTAGTAGTGACACCTAGCAGCATATGGTTGCAATCCATCAGAATTGAAAGCAAATCTCTCAGTGCAGTTACTTGTGTGATTAGGTTCCTCTATCTTGAGCCCCGATCGGTTTAGGGTTAAGGTGATCTCATCAAACCCTAATATCCGTCATATGAATTAATCATTCGATTCAAGTCCAATATGGAAATCCTAATAGAAACTTTTTCTATTATTTTACTCTTCCATAGCCATGGGCTTATGGACTTGATTCTCATGATCATCATAGGGCTGCTCCTCTTCTACCGAGGTAGATAGATCTCGTATTGGTGCAATCCAATTCTTACAATGAACATGCTATAGCCAACATACACCTTAGGATTTTGAATGGATAGGAGATTGAGTTATGGTGTAGTCAAACTATAACATCCTCAAGGTGAACTATCGATGCACCTCAGGTCAAAGAACCAAATACACCACTGCAACTTTGAGCTAGTCATCGACGAGAAGGTAGACTTCCTCATGACTACTCGAGGTGGTCACACTCAGTGCCCTCATTCTCTATTGAGTACCTATACTCTCGCTCTGATGTCTCTACACCATAGACTCAAGACTCATCTATCCTAAAGAAGTGATCGTACACCAACCTTCTAGATTAATCACCATCCTCATGATGATCCTATGGTCAAAAGCAATTTATGAGTTAATAATGAAAATTCATGTCTTAAATTTTCAACTCTTGAAAATATGAACAATCATTATCATTAACTCAAGGGATGTGTCATGCACTTATTGGAGAGCAGATAGGGGCTTGTCCCCTCTCTAGAAATTGGAAAGAAGGGGGTGCACGCCTAGGATGGCGTGTGCCCATGGATAGGGATGCTGGAGTCCCAAACGGATGGGACTCCAGGTTGCTTCTTGGTTTCTACTTAGGTGGCCCTTAGGTATCTATTTTGATCAGTCTTAAGCACCATCTAAGAATGAACCTATGGATCTCTCATCTGATTGGATCAGGTGATATCATCCCATCAATCAGATTTAGATCTGATTGAACGAAGCAACGTGATGGTCGGGGTGATGCAGCACTGCATGGTGTAGCAGAGTTTATAAAAAGACCCTATCTGCACCCACTTTTAAAAAATTCTTCCTCTAAGCCATGCCCCAATGCTGCCCCTCTCTCTTCTCCATGCCACCATCAAGCTCTCTCTCTTCTCTCCACATCCAAGAAAGTTGGGTCTTTTGATTAGTGCGAGTCAGGCAAGGAAAGGCTAATAAAAAAGAAAGAAGGCAGCACTGCTGCAGAGGCGACAAATGATCTTCAGAAGGAGTTTTGAAGATCCTCCAAATCAGATCCAGATCTAATTTTTGGAGAAAAGAAAGAGAAGGAGAAGATCTCCAGATCCAACTCAAGTGGACACTGATAGAGGCCAAGCGCTTGCATGGCTAGATCCAAAACCTCAGGGCTTCAGCAGGATCATCAATGGGTAATCGGATTACCCAGAATCAAGGTATAATTAATTTAGTTTTAATTTAATTTAATTTTCTTATTTATCAAATTATAATATTAGATCTGAAAAGTGTCAGATCTAATCTAGATCTAAGAAAAAATTTTTAAAATATGCCTCTCGATCCAATCAGATCTGAATGAACCTGATCCGAAAAATCTGATTTCCCCCTTCACCTTCTTCTTCAGTTCTGTCTTCTTTTTCTTTCCACCTTTCACCTTCTACCTTTTCACAGATTTTTTCTTCTTTCTAAAAGACTTTCTCTTGGAAGAAGTTCATTGCATAGCTAGTACTGAACTTTTAGAATCTTTTATAGAAAGTTCAGTAGCAACCAGCATATTCATAAGCTTGGCCAAAGTATTTTGAAGTTTATGCATATGGTTGCTCATGATGAACTACCCATACGCATTAATCAAGGATTGCAGAATTATATCATTCTATGAATCCTAGTCTAACTTAACTCCGAGCTTCTCAAGCTCTTCCAAGTCCTTGATCATCATTAGACAATGATCTTGGACTCACTGCCCATCATGTATTTTAGCCTTAAAAAGTTGTTTAGTGACTTGATATTTGGCTGCGTGACTCTGTTCACCAAACAACTCTTGCAGGTGACCCAACATTTGATGGGCAGTCTTGATATCTTTATGTTGGTGCTAAAGTTCATCAGACATCGAGCCCAATATGTAGTATCTGACCTTGTTATCTTCATTCATCCACTTGTTAAGAGACGCTCTCTATTTAGCAGACGGACAAGCTGGTAAGGTGGGGGGATCCTGGTCCAATACATGAGTCAACTTCTCAGAATTCAAAATAATTTTTAAGTTCCAGAGCCAATCCTTGTAATTGAGTCTGATCAGTCTATGGGTGTCCAGGATATGGGCTAGTGGGTTGGACGTAGACATTTTTCCTTTTTTCTGCAGAGAGTCAAAGTTTCTAGTTAGATTTTATAATTAAGATTTGACCAATTTATTTAGAATTTTGATTTTTAAATAAATTAGCTCCCACTATTTTCTTGGATCCCTACACTCGCTCTATAGAAATGCAAAAATCTTCATGATTATTGATTTCTAGTGGATGGTGCAGTCCCACCAACTGACTCATCACCTCACCTAACAGTTATTGGTGATGGGTTAGACAATGAGTGAACAACTCTTGTCCAATGATTCTCTAATCATGGTGCACTTAGGTTTGGTCTCTAATTCATGAATCTCATCATGTTCGAAATATTGATCCACTCCTTAGTTAAGTCAGACCCATCATTTACACAGATTGAATTCCTAATTGGGTCTCTCATCGTATCTAGAATATTGAGCCCAATCCATCCTCTAGCCCGTAGCATCCAATGCCTAATAGACATGGTTACATATTTTCGGTGCAACTGAACCATTATGACCAGCCGAGGATAATCAACCTCCGGAAGGGTCTGCACATCTACAATGGTGGAAGACCTTAGACTTAATCTTTTCTTAGGGAGATTTGATTTAGGTCTCTTTAAACTTGACTTGACATAGTCATAACCATTATGACTAACCTAGTAGCATGGGTTAGCTTAGATTATTAGCCACCTTAGATCAGAACTGGGTCAACAAATATGGTAAGGTAAGTAAGATCGGTGGAAGGGATATGCCATTAAGTCGACAAGAATACATTCGAGTCGAGTAGCTCCCAATTAAAAACTAGTCGGTCGTCTCTGCCAAACTTACCTTAGATAATAAATTATTGAACCAAAACCATTCGGGTTAGCCTATAATCCAGACTCTAATAATTGAGCCTAATTAGGTCATAACTTGATCGATCACTCATGTGACTCGACCTTGACCTAGATATAATCCTATTAGGCTGGTCAATTTAAGCACTCTTGATCCCATCTAACCAACTCTTGATTTGGTTTGATCAACCCCTAGACCTAATTGAGCTATCCAAGCTCGAACCCAATTTTATAAATATATCTTAGATCTAAAAATTTTTAATTTTAGATCTAATATATTTTATAATCTTAATTCTTAATTAAGTTTAGGGTTCATAAACAAAAAAATGTATATAAAATTCTAGGGTTTCATGATCTAGGATTTTAAAGAAAATAAGTTTTTGATTTCTAATTAAGGACGAACATGCAACACCCCTACATACCATAAGAACTCCCCATTGAATGAAAGGAAAGGGCCTTTAAATCCTACTTCATTCTAATGACCAGACGGTCAAGGGAAACGTCTTAATCAGAAACATGATAAATCTACAAAACTAGTTAGATCTACATCATATATTACAAATATAAAAATTGATCTAACTAAAAATATATTTTGCATACATCTCATGTATCTTATTATGCATATTTTTAGATCTAAATTATCTTATAAATATCTAAAAAATAAGATTTAAATTTGATCATATCAAATTAAAATTTATTCTAGATAATTTTGTAGAACTATTCTACAACTAGTCTAAACATGCATCTATCATATCTCATATGAATAAATTAAATAAATTTATTTTTTATTTTTTAGATCTAATTATAATATTTATAATATTAAAAAATAATAAATAAATAAATCTAAAAATTATAATTAATTAAATTAAAATTTTAATCATGTTAGACTACACATAGAATAATTCTATTCCTAGTCTAGTCATGCATCTCATACATCTTAGATCTAGATTATTTAATTTTTAATTTTTTAATTTTAGATCTAATCATATATCATATGATAACTAAAATAATCTAATTATTAGATCAAAAATAAATTAAAATTAGATCTAATAAATTTTGCAACCTATCTCTGATACCAGTTGAAGGAAAAAATCTTATTTTTTGAGTCAGATTCGTTCAGATCTGATTGGATCAAAAAAAATATTTTAAATTTTTTTTTTTAAATTTTAATCAAATCTAAGACTCTTTAGATTTAATCTTATTTATTTAATAAAATAAAATAAAATAAAAATAAAAATAAATCTAATTTAATTGTATCTTTATTTTTGGTAATCTAATTATCCTGTGATGATCCCGATGTTTGCCTGAGGTTCTAGATATAGCCAAGCAAGCACCTGGCCTCTACTGATATCTACTTAGAGAGGATCTAGAGGTCTTCTCTTTCTCAATCAATCCTCCAAAAATCAAATCTAGATCTGATCTTGAAGGTCTTTAAATACTCTATTGAAGATCAACCATTATCTCTTGCAGCAGTGCTGTCTTCTTCATTTTTCTGTCGCCTTTCACTTGCTTGTATCGCACCAAACTCATGCCCAAAGCCTCTTAGGCATGGAGAGGAGAGAGAGGACTAGAGGGTGGTGTGGAGAAGGAGGGAGAGAAGCTCTATGGCATGGAGAAAAGCAGAAACTCATAATTCTAGGCACAGACAGGATTTAGATAGACCTTATTGCATCATGTAGTGCCACATCATCCTGACCAATCATGATTTTTTATGCAATCAGATCTAAATTTGATTGGTAGGATGACATCATCTGATCCAATCAGATGAGAGATTCTTAAAACTCTCCTTAGATGGTGCCAAGACTGGGTCAAACAAGTCTCCTTGGCACCATCTAGTTTGAATCCTTAAAGCAATTGGAGTCCCATCTATATGGGACTCCAAATCTCATCCTCATGAGGCACACGCCTCCCTAGGAATGCACCCCCTTTCTATCTACTTTTTAGTAGGAGGATAAAATCTCAGGTTCTCTCCTATGGGTGCATGATATATGGGTAGATGTCTAAGTATCTAGGGTCATCATTTGACCAATGTCCAAAGATAAGATTTAGTAGGTGATGAAAAATGGTAGGTGTTGTCTCAAAATTATCTCATAAATTAAGACAACTCTTTTCTGACTTGGACAAGCTCTAGTCAAACCAAGTAAAGGTTCCTAAGTGAGCTCAAACACATTTGGCTCAGTCGAGATAAGCTTTAATGATTGTTAAAGGAGAACATTAGGCTCAATCGTGTGCTAGCATGATTTTCTTGAACCTAATTGAATCTTATTAAAATCAATTGAACTGGATTAATCTAATTGATGATATCCAGATCCAAATCCTTGTTTGTATGACCTAGTTAGGTTAAGTTTCGTATGGTAATGGGATATGTCATGATCTCTATCATCGATATCAGTGAAACATCTTTCGATGGATCAGAACTTTTCTGATTCAGACAATTAGTATGATCGATCATCCAAATTATTCTAATTACTTCGAAAATCCACCAGTGACACCTAGCAGCATATGGTGGCAACCTTTCAAAATTGAAAGTGAACCTCTCGGTGTAGTTATTTGTGTGATTAGATTCTTCTATCTTGAGTTCCGACTGGATTAGGGTTAAGGTTTTCTCGTCAAACCCTAATATCCATTATATGAATTAATCATTCAATTCAAGTCTAATGTGAAAACCCTAATAGAAACTTTTTCTATTATTTTACTCTACCATGGCCATGGAATTATGGACTTAATTCTCATGATCATCATAGGGCTGCTCCTCTTCTACCGAGGTAGATAGATCTCCTATTGGTGCAATCCAATTTCTACAATGAACATGCTATAGCCAATATACACCTTGGGATTTTGAATGGCTAGGAGTCTGAGTTATGGTGTAGTCAAACTATAACACCCTCAAGATGAACTATCGATGCACCTCTGGTCAAAGAACCAGACACACCACTATAGCTTCGAGCCAGTCATCGATGAGAAGATAGACTTTCTCATAACTACTAGAGGTGGTCACGCTCAGTACCCTCATTCTCTAACGAGTATCTGTACTCTCGCTCTGATGTCTCTACACCGTAGTCTCAAGACTCATCTATCCTAAAGAAGTAATCATACACCAACTTTCTGAATCAATCATCATCCTCATAACGATCCTATGGTCGGGAGCAATTTATGAGTTAATAATGAAAATTTATGTTTTAAATTTTCAACTCTTGAAAATATGAACTATCATTGCCATTAACTCAAGGGATGTATCATAGATACTTTCAAATACACACCATGATAGAAAATAATCCATTTTATTATTTATAGTTAAAATTATAATTTTATCCTTAGAAGTGTATTACAAGTGTCAGCCAATCTGGCTTCTAGGGCACACATATCTAACATAGGTTAGTGTTGCAGCTTAGGAGGAGAGGTGGCTTTGGCAGAATGGTGTCAGCTCTAGAGGTAGCAGGATGGTGTAGATGGTTCACGCAGAATTTGCCAAGGCTTGGGGCACCAAGATGGAGATTGTTAGGATTAGTGGTGCTCCCAAGCCTTGGGAGGCCACTGGAGGAGTCAGGGTGTTGGCTCTAGGAGACTAGGACAGTTATGGTCCTAGGGTAAGGACCGGTTGGTTTTAGGATGGAGGTTCAGTCCTCCACGTTCATAAGACCCTAGTCTAGGTCTCATGGGGCTACTCAAAGTTTGGACCAGGTTTGGATCCATGGGATTGAATGCATGATCAGACCATGGGTGTACATGTGTTTGAGTGAGTGCATTCAGACTGGGTTAGCCAGAGAGTTTTTTATGGGTTAGGATTTTGGTCCATGTACAAGTATATATAGACATGTATATTGTAAGCCCTAGTAGGAGAAGTAAGAGAAGAGAGAATCATTTTCTCCCATATCTCTTCTTCTCTCTGATTTCTTCACACGCCAAGGTGCCCTAGGGGGCGAGCATCCAAGCATGGAGGAAGGAGGTGCGTCCCCACTCTTCCTTCAGCCTCAACAACGTCAAGGATCCTAGCACATCAATTTGGTATCAGAGCAATCTTGATGAGTTCACGTGAAGGTGCGATCCAGCATAGGTACGAGAGATTCCATGAAAGAACAAAAAAAAAAATTTGGGGGCCCGATAGGGACCCCTTTCTTCTTCTCAATTGGCGACGGTCGGGGATTGGCCGTTGATCTCAGGCCTAGTGGTGGATTCCAATGATTAGTCGACATTTCCGATGATCGATCATGCATGTGGAGGAGTTTCTATGGGCAGTCTAGTGGTGATCGCATGTAGGATAGTGGAGATCCGGAGTTGCCATACAGCCATCTTCTACTCCGAGGAGGAACGTTGCCAACGGCGGTGTCATCTCAGGCAGTGGCGCACGACTGCAGGTGTGCACACGAGAAGCGATGAGCAACCAGTGATGGTGGCTGGTGGATCACGATAGGAGGCACACGTGCAGCGGAGAGTTGGCTTGAGGTGCATGGATCCAATGATGGAGTGCCGATCTGGCAGTCGCCGCATCTCGAGCTGGCAAGGTGGCAAGCAGAATGGAGTCGACGAGGTGGTGCAGGGCCTCCATTCTACCTCTGGATGCAAGGGTCCAGATCTGGTGGTGGTGGCACACCCAAATCCAGTGGTGGCACTTGGATCCTATGGTTGCACGGGCAGAGGTTGGTTGGCCAACGATCATTGCAGCAAGCATTCGACGAGATGGTGCAGGGCCTCTTCTTTCTTCCTTCTAAGGCATGGATATGGTGGCACACGAACAGTGGTAGTGATGGCGTGCCATAGCTATGATCCGATGATGGCAGCGCTCGGATCCGGTGGTTGCACAGGCAAGAGATGGTCGACTGGCATCCATGGAGGTAGGCGGTCGGTGGTCTGGTTCTATTTTTAGATGGGAGGAGGAAGGAGCAAAAGAAGGGAGAAGTCGAGAGCCCAGAAAGTTCCAAGGAAAAAAAAAGAAAAACCAAAGGGGGTTTTTTGTTTTCTTGATTTGCTTTGTCTCTTGGTTCGTGCCATTCTCTTGGATGCAGCTTCGAGTGTTGGTGATGTTTTTTGTTTGGTGTGTTAGAGGAGAGATCACTCAAAAGCTTGAGGTCGAGGTGGAGCTGAAGAAGCAACTATTCAGTCTGGTGGAAGACTATAAAAAGTTGTTGGGATGATTCAGTAGTGCGATCGATTGGAGCTTTGTAGGTGATGGAGATGGATGATTCATGGAGGTCCAACAGGTTAGGACTGGACGGCTATAGAGCGGCATAGAGACCCGGTAGGGAGCGCATGAGTGCTGCAGTATCTCTACTCTAGAGGCATAGGGGTTGAGAGAGGCTTGATAGTGCAACAGTCGAGGAGGATATCTCAGTAGAGAGTGTCAGGGGTTTCTCAGGGAGATCGGGAGCATATCTCAGAGAGATCTAGGGGGTCTCAAGGAGTGCCAAGGGCATCTAGCAGTCAGGAGTGTCTTAGATCAGGTTTCTTTAGTAGGAGCACGAGGAAGAGTTATGGTTTAGGTAAAGGATGTTCCTCCGGGTGCAACTAAAGTGATGGTTGGCAATGGGGTAGAAGAGGAGAAGTGCTAGGGTGAAATTATTGAAAATTATATCCTAAAGCTAATCATCTAGGTTGTAGATGATTGAGCTCAATGTAAAAAATACTTAAATTATAAATAAAATTATTTTTGGCCTTTCATCACTTTTGCATCTTTCTGTAATGAACTCTTCTATGATGAAGTTCTTAGGACTATTTAGATTTGACAAAAGAGGATTTATCATTTAGTTCTTACATTAGTTCGCGACCAAACGATACGCTATTACCTAGGACGACAATGTATCGAGTGTAGGTTGTTGTGTGCCATAAGTATTGATTGTCCTCTTAATCAAGAAGTATGGAGATACTGTTATGGCATGCAGATGAAGTGTAGGAATACATTTCACTGAATATGATCGAGCTGCATAGCTCTCTGTTGTCAAGAATTGCTCACAATGGATATGGGTATAAGTGTCCCTTAGACTTGAGATCACTATGGTGGCTTACAAGCAACTCACTATACTTAGGTACTGGACTACTAAATTTCTAATTCAGTGATGGAAGGCTACTTGGTGCAGTCAAGTACTTGTGAAATTGGTGTGTGTGTCAAGATGGAATTGACCCCTCCAAGTGTTGGAGCAAGTGCATCAATGTATTTCAATTTACCAAAATCTTGACTGAGATAATCCATTCGATGGACACTATAATTTGATATACACTGTAGATGATTTTTCAGGGTTAACAGATAAACCCTAGGTCATCATTTGAGTATTGAGGTCAAGGGGATGAATTATATGGTAACCATATTCCATAGGTTCGTCGATGTTGCATTGCGATAAATTTGATCTATTCGAACGTCGGGTACCATTGCTAGATGGTCACATCGATTGGTATGAAAAATTAGTTTCTATACTATAAGTTTAAGATTTGAATCTATGGGGTAATATACATAAGAAGTTCCTACCTGATCTGATGGCTGATCAAGAGTCCCAATAGTCTAGGACTCTATGGTCAAGAGTCTCACTAGACTGGAACTTTATGACCGAAAGTTCCATTGGTTGAAACTCTATCTTTATGGGTCCCACTAGATTGGAACTCAAAGTTCTACTTATCTGAGACTCTCTGATCAAGAGTTTCACTAGTCTAGGATTCTATGATCATGAGTTCTATTCATTTGAGACACTAGAGTCAAGAGACCCACTGGATTGGGACTCTTCATGAGTTTCATATTGATGGGACTCTATTGCCCAAACACCGATCCAATTGGGACTCTATATTTTTTGGAGAATTAATTAGTAATTTGATTGTTGATTAGCTCAATTTGATTGAGTGATAAATATCCGATCAAGTCCGATTGAATTAGATTTGATTGGGTTTGATCCAATCAAGTCCTGAGATTACCTAATTGCTATGAAAGATTTGATCCTGATTTGATCAAGAGCTGGACCTAATTAATTTCTAAGTTGATTAGAAATTAATTAGATTGGGTTAAGAATAATTTGGTTGGATTTAACCTAGTTTAATTGGTTTAGTTGAAACCAATTTGGACCAAGTCAAATGAGATTTAAATTTAAATTCTCCCTAGCGCCCACCATATTTGACTATTCCACCTTGACCCACGCCCCATCTATTTTCTACGTAAGGTTTTCTCATGTAGAAAAGAGGATATCTATGCCCCTTCTCATCTGCCTTTGACTTGGTCCAAGGGTTGGACCAATTCAAAGCAAGTTGAATTTTGAATTCAACTTAATTTGTTTGAAACCAATCCTCCCTCCCATCCTTATCTCTATACCTCCCTTTTGTTTTGTCATATTTTTTGGAGAAACTAGAATGTGCGCAAGTAGAAGGAGAGTCCTATGTGTTAAACACCTGGGAGGGGACGTTAGATAAAGATAAGAGCTCACTTGATTTTGGAAATAAAGTGAACGGTTCAAACATCCTAACCTCCCTCTTCTTATCTCAACCCATGCGGAATTCCCTTTGATTGTCACCAATTTAAAAAGTATTTTTAGATGGGCGTGCATGGGTTTACGTGTAGGATCGGAGAGGGGCATGAGAAGGTTTCTTAGTAAGAGAAAATTAGAGTGGGGTGCATCTATCTGGAGTGTAAAAGTCAAATAGGGGTTTCCTTCACCAGATTTCTTCTCTTACGCTTTTCTTTTTTTTGTTTCTCTTTGGATGCCCATTCATATATTTTTGGGTGTCCTTCTCCCATGAAAATTTATTTCATGGGAAAATTCCAAAGAGAGAGGGTGTGAGAGAGTTTCCGGGCATTAGGATTTTTGGTGAGTGCAAAATCCTAGAGTTAGGACTCTAGGTTTGGGTGGAATGATCGAGTGCTGTGAGCATCGGATCACCACCAAATTTGAAACACCATCTCATCATCCTTTGAAAAGTAAGTTTTGATTTTTTGGAGCATCCAAAAGATCAGAAAGAAGATCGATTGGATCGGTCTAGTCAATCATCGAAGGCCCTAGTGAGGAGCTAGCACTCCAGTGTAGCTGATCAGGACCAGGAGCTTCGTGTGGACCATCCATAGAGGTTGGATGAGTGTGCGGCTATAGCGCGATACTAGAGACTTATTTTGGTGGATTCAAATCATGAAGATCATCTATCCATGAAAAGGTATTATGTTTTGAACAGATAGATGTAGTAAAGAGTTTGCTGCATAGTTTTTTTTCTTCAGATCCATATGAATGCATGTATATTATATTTAGATCCTTAGTATAGGGCTTAATATTTTGATATGATTAATAATTAATTAATTTTTTACTATATTTTAGCTATTTTTAAAAATTTTTGAAACTAATACTACAAACCCTGCACTACATCCTTCAAATGGTATTAGAGCTAGATTTGCTAAACATGATATGCTTGCATGTTTAGATTGATAATTTAGATGAGATATAAATATTAATCTAATATTTTGATTGATTAGATCTAAAAATTAAAATCAAGATCGCATGGACTGCAGGTTGTTCTATTGTAAGGTTTATCCTCTACAGTGCAAAGGTTGTCCTTGTACGTGCTTGATCTTATAGTTGGTCATAAAATTTTTAGATTAGATCTAATTTTTTTATGATATGTTAAACTAGGCTTTAATCTAATTTTTGATCATGAATGCATGTTTAGATAGGATCTAAAGATTGATTCATGATTTAATATTATGTAGTGTACGTAGTTTCAAATTAAACCCTACAACTAGTGCTGTTTGTAAATTATGCCATTCAATTTTGAAGTGAGTCGACTCAATTGGTGAACATTGCTAAGTTGTAAAGAACCTTTCAAAAATTAAAAAATATTTTCAAAATATTGAACCCTAACCCTCAGCCTATAAACTTAATTGAAAATTAAGTATAATGATTTAGTGTCTAGAATTATGAATTAAGACTCTAAGTCATTAATCATAAACTTATGGATTATTGGGTTAGATGAATTAGGTCCATAAATTGGGTTAGACCTAAGGTTAGTTGAAGATTGGACTTAATAAGAGGAATTGATCAAATCTAACCAAGTGTTGACTTAGATTAGGTGAAGAACACTCTAGATTCAACTTCAATAGTTGTAGTTGGATGGGTCCATGTCTTTAATAAAACCAAAATGGACTTAATTCATGGCTACACAATTAAGCCCAAAATTACTAGGTTGATCGGATTGAACCTAATTAATCGGTTGGTATCTAAGGTAAGTTTGGTAGTAAAGATCCATGATTTTTAATTGGGAGCTACTTGCACCGATTCGATCTTTAATGAGTTAATGGCATATCCTTTCTACTAATCTCACTTACCTGACCGAGATGGTCGATTAGAGTTTGATTAGATCACTTGGTGATTCGAGCTAACCCATGTCACTAAGAATCAGTTTGATTAATTTTAATCAGTAAGACTGTATTAGGTGCCCATGGACTTAAATTGATCCTAGCCCTAACCTATTGACTTATTAAAGTCAGTGGGATGGTTTGACTTAGTAAAGTCAGTGGAAGAAATTGGTCTGTGTCCTTTATATAATTAAATCATAAGTCACCTAAATCCTCTAAATTATTGGATCCTTAAAATGACTAAGTTATGGGGATAATCGAGTCATAGCCTTCCATTAAGGTGAATAATAATAAGTCTAATCTTCTTGGTGGACATTAGAGGTGCCTTGCATCTGGTGTTCATCTGGATATTGAAATTGCTATCCATCATATGATGATTAGGTCACATTCTCTTAATGGAGATCAGGTTAGCCAGAGCTTTTCTTGGGCCTGGTTATCATTGATTTGATATACTAAAGTCATTCATGTTAGTGGTTGGACCTAACCAGACCATTTCAGTGGAGGTCATAGCCTACTAAATTGGCTTTTAGGGTAAAACCTAAATATTAAAAATTATTTAGAGAAATAATCGATTATGAACCTACCTATAGATGCACATGGGTTAGCCAGAGCTTTCCTCAGGCCCGTCTGTAGTCTATATGGATTTCAGTACCCACTAAGAAGTTAGTATAATTCCTCGAATTGGAGATAGAGACTACAAATTCGTTAAAAATAGTGGAAGGACCTTTAGACTAAAGTCCAAGTCTTTAAGGTTAATTAATTTAGGTACTAATAAGATTTCATATTTTTCCTTTAAATTAATAGAATGGCTAGTGTAAGTCTACTCCGTTCACTATTAGACAGTGGCAAGCAATTAGGATCTGAATATAAGAAGTCTAGTGTTGACCCTAATCTGGCAGACCTAGAGAGGAATGGTCCTCTTGACTCGAATAGGCTGAATAGAGATAACCAGTAAGATATTGCTAGGCAAGAATGTTATATGAGAATATTTTGCAATTTCACTATTAGTGATATATCTACTTGGGTATTAGATATTGGGAGTCCAGTTCACATATGCAATTCGTTGCATGGACTTCAAATTGGTAGAAAATTTAAGGACAATAAAAGATTTCCTAATGTTAGGGATGGAAGAAAAGTTTCAGTCTTGAGATATTTTTTAAAAATAAAAATATTATTTTAAGTGACTATTACTATTGTCCATCTTTTATGATGAACATAATATCTGTTGGGCTTTTGGCCCAGGATGGTTATTATTTCTTAATAAAAGAAAATTATTGTGATATCATTTTGAATGGTATTATAGTAATGCAAGGATAATTAAGAAGTGATATTTACATTTTATTATAGCCTATTAGTGTAATGTACACGTTAAATAAAGGACCAAAATTAGAAAATGTCACTGATGATTATCTTTGGCACTGTAGGCTCGATCATATAAACATGAATAGGATCAATAGGTTAGTCAAGGAGCATATCCTTGACATCCATGATTGTGAATTATTTAATACCTATGAGTCCCACCATTTTGGTAAGATGACAAAATCACCCTTTACTGAAAAAGGTGAACGGGCCTCTGAGCTTATAGGTCTAGTACATACTGATGTATGTGGACCAATGAACACATATGCTAAAGGTGGGTATTACTACTTCAATACATTTACTGATGACTTATCAAGGTATGGATATCTATTTTATGAAGAGTAAATCTGATTCATTTGAAATATTCAAACGATATCGAAATGAGGTAGAGAAATAACTTGGAAAGAGTATTAAAACTCTTTGATCTGATCAAGGAGGTGAATATCTAGGAAAGAATGAAATTCTCTCACAATGGACCCTTTCCAGAACACCACAACATAATGGTGTATCTAAAAGGAGAAATTAGATCCTGTTAGATATGGTTCGGTCCATGATGGGGTTTGTAAGTCTGCCAATTTCGTTCTGGGGATATGCACTTGAGACTGCCTATTTTATTTTGAATAATATTTCGAGCAAGTCTGTTGCAAAGACTCCATATGAGATATAAACTGGGCGTAAGTTGATACTCTCTCACTTTAGAGTTTGGAGATGTTCGGCTTATGTTAAATATCTACAACCAAAAAAGCTTGGACCTAAGTCTGATAAATACTTGTTCATAGGGTACCTCAAGGAAATTAGGGGTTATTACTTCTACCTTGCTGAAGAACAAAAGGTGTTTATTAGTAATAGAGCAGCCATTTTGGAAAAGAAGTTCCTTAGTGAAGGAACAGCTACCTCTAAGGTTGAACTTAATGAAGTTCGATAGGTGGAAGAACCGACACATTCTAGTGAACCTACAGAACTAGATTTGATAAGATTAAACTTAGAGCCCATTGAAGTGGCACCAACGAGATCCGATAGAGTACCGTATCAATTGGATAGATACTACTATTTCTTGATCTGGGAAGGTGATCCTGTCGAACTCGATGAGAATGATGAGGATTCGATTACCTACATGGATGTCATGCAGAGGTTTAACTCTGATAAGTGGCTAGAAGCCATGAAGTCCAAAATAGAGTCCATGAAGGTCAATAGTGTATGGACACTGGTGGATCCACTTGAAGGTGTAAAATTCATTAAGTGTAAGCAGATTTTCAAATGAAAAAGGAGCACGGATGGAAAGATGGAAATCTATAAAGCTCGTCTGGTTGCCAAGGGATATCATCAGTGTCATGGTTTTGACTATGACGAGATGTTTTTCTGGTGGCAATGCTCAAATCTATTCGGATCATGCTTGCGATAGTGGCATACCTAGACTGTGAAATCTGGCAAATGAATGTGAAAATAACTTTTCTAAATGGAGAGTTGGATGAAGAGGTGTATATGATACAGCCTAAGAATTTCATATCCACAGATAAGTCTAAGGTATGCAAGCTTCAAAGATCTATCTATGGATTAAAGCAGGCATTGCGGAGTTGGAACATGTGTTTTGATAAAGTAATCAGAACGTATGGCTTCGTTAAGAATGAAGAAGAATCCTGCGTGTCTAAATGGGCTAACGGTTCTGTTGTTGTATTCTTTGTACTGTATGTAGATGACATTCTCTTAATTGGAAATGACATCCCTGCATTATAAGGACTAAAGGTTTGGCTATCGTCTCAATTCTCCATGAAGGACTTAGGAGAAGCTTCTTACATTCTAAGAATGAAGATCTATAGGGATAGATCTAAAAGGTTACTTGAATTATCTCAGTCCACATACATCAATACCATACTAAAGAGGTTCAGTATGGAGAATTCTAAGAAGGGCTATCTCCCGATAGACCATGGAATTAACTTTCGAAGAAGGATTGTTCGACAACCCCTCAAGAGAGAGCATATGGGTAGAATTTCATATGCTTTGATAGTGGGTTATGTTATGTACGCCATGACATGTATGCAATCGGATGTGGCATACTCACTAGAGGTAGTGAGTAGATACCAGTTTGATCCAGGTGAGAATCACTGGAAGGTTGTAAAAACTATCCTTAAGTATTTAAAAAATACTAAGGACCAGTGGCTCATTTATGGAGATTCTGACTTGAAACTTATGGAATATATTGATTCTAGTTTTTAGTCAGATCATGATGATAGCAAAAGTGTATCAGATTTTGTATTTATCCTAAATAGTGGAGCGGTCTATTGGAAGAGTTTCAAGCAGCACACTATAGTTGATTCTATATGCGAGGTGGAGTATGTCGCGGTATCTGATGTTGCGAAGGAAGCTATGTGGCTGCGAAAGTTCATCGGCAAGCTGGGAGTGGCACCCTTCTTGGATGGTCCAATTCTGCTATACCGTGACAGCACTGGAGCCATAGCTCAGATGAAGGAGCCGAAGGCACATCAGCACACCAAACATATTTAGCATTGCTACCACCTTGTACAAGAGACCATGGAGCGAGGTGACATCGAGCTTTAGAAGATCGATGAAAAGAAGAACGTGGCCAACCCCTTTACTAAGGATCTTGGAATCGAAGAGTTTGACAATCATAAATGGAAGATGGGTATTCGATATTGTTTTGAGTGGCTTTAGTATAAGTGGGAGTTGTTGAGAATTGTATCCTAAAGCCAATCATCTAGGTTGTAGATAGGTGAGCTCAATGTAAAATATACTTAAATTATAAATAAAATTATTTTTTGGCATTTCATCAGTTCTGTATCTTTTTGTAACAAACTCTTCTATGATGAAGTTTTTAAGACTATTTAGATTTGATAAAGAAGAATTTATCATTTAGTTGTTAAATTAGTTCGTGACCAAATGATATACTGTTACCCAAGACGACAACATATCGAGTGTAGGTCTTTATGTGCCATAGGTATTGATTGTCCTCCTAACTAAGAAGAATGGAGATACTATTATGGCATGCAGGTGAAGTGTAGGGATACATTTCACCAAACATGATCCAACTGCGTAGCTCTTTGCTATCAAGAATTACTCGCAATGGATATGGGTATAAGTGTCCCTTAGACCTGAGATCACTACGGTGGCATACAAGCAACTCACTGTACTTAGGTATCGAACTACTTGAATTTCTAATTTAGTGATAGAAGGCTACTAAGTGTAGTTAAGTAATTATAAAGTTGGTACATGTGCCAAGATGGGATTGACCCCTCCAAGTGTTAGAGCAAGTGCATCAATGTATTTCAATTTAGCAAAACCTCGGCCAGGGTAGTCCATTCGATGGATACTATAATTTGAAATATACTATAGATGATTTTTTAAGGTTGATAGATAAACCCTAGGTCATTTTTTTAAGCATTGAGGTCAAGAAGATGAATTATACAGTAACCATATTCCACAGATTCGTTGATGTTGCGTTGCGATAAATTTGACCTATCCAGACGTCGGATATCATCGCCAGATGGTTACATTGATTAGTATGAAAAATCAGTTCTCTTACTATCGGCTTAGAATTCAAACCTATGGGATCACATACATAAGAAGTTCCTACCTAATCTGATGGTTGATCAAGTGTCCCAATAGTCCGGGACTCTATGGTCAAGAGTCCCACTGGACTAGAACTCTATGACCAGGAGTCCCACTAGATTGGGACTCTACCTTTATGGATCCCACTAGACTAGAACTCAGAGTTCTACTTATTTGAGACTCTCTGATCAAGAGTTTTAGTAGTCTAGGACTCTATGATCGTGAGTTTTATTTGTTTGGGACACTAGGGTCAAGAGTCTCACTAGATTGAAACTCTTCATGAGTTTCATGTTGATGGGACTTTATTGTCCAGACATCCATCTGATTGAAACTCTATATTTTTTGAAAAATTAATTAGTAATTTGATTGCTGATTAGCTTAATTTGATTGAGCGATGAAGATTCAATCAAGTCTGATTGAATTGGATTCGATTAGGTTTGACCCAATCAGGTCGTGAGATGACCTAATCGCTATGGGAGATGTGATCCTGATTTGATTTGAAGCTGGACCTAATTAATTTCTAATTTGATTAAAAATTAATTAGATTAGATTAAGCCTAATTTGATTGGATTTAATCTAGTTTAATTGATTTAGATTAATTAGTATGTTTGAAACCAATTTGAACCAAGTCAAATGAGATTTGAATTTAAATTCTCCCTAGCGCCCACCATATTTGACTTTTACACCTTGACCCACGCCCCATCTATTTTCTATGTAAGTTTTTCTCATGCAGAAAAGAGGATATCTACGCCCCTTCTCATCTACTTTTGACTTGGTCCAAGGGTTGGATCAATTCAAAGCAAGTTGAATTTTGAATTCAACTTGATTAGTTTTAAACCAATCCTTCCTCACATCCTTTTCTCTATGCCTCCCTTTTGTTTTGTCATATTTTTCTGGAGAAACTAGAATGTGCGCATGTAGAAGGAGAGTTAACTTCTTGAAACCCAAAATGATTTTGAAGTTTCGGAGCCAATCCTTGTAATTTGGTCTGGTCAGTCTATGGGTGTTCAAGATTCATGCTAGTGGGTTGGATGTAGATATTTTTCTATAGAGAATCAAAGTTTCTAGTTAGATATTGTAATTAAGACTTAACCAATTTATTCAAAGATTTTATTTTTAAATAAATTAGCTCCCACTATTTTTTTGGATTCCTACACTCCCTCTATAGAGATGTGAAAATCTTCACGATTAATGATTTCTAGTGGGTGGTGTAGTCCCACCAACTAACTCATCACGTCACCTAATAGTTATTGATGATGGGTTAGCCAATGAGTGGACAACTCTTGCTCAATAATTCTCTAATCATTATGCATCCAATCTTGGTCTCTAATTCATGAATCTCACCATGTTCGAAATATTGATCCACACTTTAGTTAAGTCAGATCCACCATTTGCATAGATTAGATTCCTAATTTGGTCTCTCATCATATCCAAAATATTGAGCCCAATCCATCCTCCAACCTATAGCATCCAATGCCTAATAGATATGGTTGCATCTTTCTGATGCAACTGAGCCACTGTAACCAGCCGAGAACAATCAACCTTCAGAAGGGCCCGCACATCTACAATGGTAGAAGACCTTAGACTTAATCTTTTCTTAGGAAGATTTGATTTAGGTCTCATTAAACTAGACTTGACATAGTCATAACCATTATGACTAACCTAGTGGCATAGGTTAGTTTGGATTATTGACCACCTCAAATCAAAACTGAGTCAACAAACATGGCCAGGTAAGTGAGACCGATGGAAGGGATATGTCATTAACTCGATAAGAATGCATTCGAGTTGAGTAGCTCCCAATTAAAAATCAGTCGATCGTATCTGCCAAACTTACCTTAGACACCAAATTATTGAGCTAGAATCAATCAGGTTAGCCTATAATCCAGACTCTAACCACTGATCCTAATTAGGTCTTAGCTTGATCGATCACTCACGTGACTTGATCTTGACCCAGATTTAATCCTATTAGGTTGGTCAATTTAAGTATTGTTGATCCCATCTAACCAACTTTTGATTCGGTTTGATCAACCGCTAGACCTAATTGAGCTACCTAAGCCTAAACCCAATTTTATGAACATGTCTTAGATCTAAAAATTCTTAATTTTAGACCTAATATGTTGCATAATCTTAATTCTTAATTAAGTTTAGGATTCATAAACAAAACATGTAAATAAGATCCTAGGTTTTCAGGATCTAGGATTTTGCAGAAAGTAAGTTTTTAATTTTTGATTAAGGACGAATGTGCAGCACCCCTACACATCATAAAAACACCCCATCGAATGAGAGGAGAGGATCTTTAAACCCTACTTTATCCTTATGACCAAACGGCCAAGGGAAACGTCTTAATCAGAAATATAACTAATCTAGAAAAACTAATTAGATCTAAGCATATATCTCATATAAGAAAATAGATCTAATTAAAATATATTTTGTATACATCATATCATGCATGTTTTTCAAATCTAAATTATCTCATAATCATCTAAAAAATTAAATTTAAATTTGATCATGTCAAATAAAATTTAATCTAGACCCTTTTGTAGAACTATTCTACAACTAGTCTAAACATGCAACTATCATATCTCATATGATCAAATTAATTTAATTTATTTTCTATTTTTAGATCTGATCATAACATTTACAAGATCAGAAAAGAGTAAATAAATAGATCTAAAAATCACATTTGATCAAATAAAAATAATGATTATACTAGACTATACATAGAATAATTCTATTCCTAATCAAGTAATGTATCTCAAATATTTTAGATCTAGATTAATTAATTTTAATTTTTTAATTTTTTAAATTTAGATCTAATTATATCTCATGTAATATCTAAAATTACTAATTTATCAGATTAAATAAGATCTAAATAAATTTTATAAGAATCTGGCTCTGATACCAGTTGAAGGAAAATCCAGAATTTTTGGGGTCAGATTCGTTCAGATCTGATTGAATTGAGAGGCATATTTCAAAAGTTTTTTTTAAATTATAATTAGATCTAATATTTTTTAGATCTAATTTTATGATTTAATAAATAAAAAAATTAAATTAAATTAAATTTAAATTAATTTTACCTTAATTTTTGGGTAATCTTATTATCCATTGATGATCCTGCTGAAGCCCTAAGGTTTTGGATCTAGCCACGCAAGCACCTAGCCTCTACCGATATCCACTCTAGCTGAATCTAGAGATCTTCTCTTTCTTTATTACATCTCTAAAAATTAGATCTGGATCTGATTTGGAGGATCTTCAAAACTCCTTCTGAAGATCAGCAGTCATCTCTGCAACAGTGTTGCCTTCTTCCTTTCTCGTCAGCCTTTTCTTGCTTGAATCGCACTAATTTGAAGCCCAACTATCCTTGGGCGTGGAGAGGAGAGAGATGGCTAGAAGGTGGCATGGAGAAGGGAGAGGGACAGCCTTGGGGTGTGGCTAGGAGAAGAGTCTCTTAAAAAATGGGCACAGATTGGTCTTTATATAGACCCTGCTGCGCCATGCAGTGCCACATCATCCCGGCCAATCATGTTGCTTCGTGTAATCAGATCTAAATCTGATTGGTGGGATAACATCACCTAATCCAATTAGATGAGAGACTCATAGATTCATCCTTAGATGGCACATAAGACTGGTCAAAGTCTATAGATGAGGGTCACCTAGTTTGAATCCAAGAAGCAACCTAGAGTCCCATACACCTAGTTTGAATCCAAGAAGCCACTTGGAGTCCCATCCGTATGGGACTCCAGGCATCCCTATCCATAGGCGCATGCCATCCTAGGTGTGCACCCCTCCTTTTCAATTTTTAGGAAGGGGACAAGTTCCTATCTGCTCTCCAATAAGTGTATGACACATGGGCAGATATCCAAGGTGTTAGATATACGTGCCCTAGAAGTCAGATTGGCTGACACTTGTAGTACACTTCTAGGGGGCAAAATTATAATTTTGACTAAAATCAATAAATGGGTTATTTTCTATCACATATGTATATTTAGTGTCTGTGATACATCCTTTGAGTTAATGGCAATGATAATTCATATTTTCAAGAGTTGAAAATTTAAGACATGAATAATCATTATTAACTCATAAATTGCTTCTGACCATAGGATCATCACGAGGATGGTGATTGATCCGGAAGGTTGGTGTACAATCACTTTCCTTTAGTAGATGAGTCTTGAGTCTACGGTGTGGAGACACCGAAGCGAGAGTACAGGTACTCGTTAGAGAATGAGGGCACTGAGCGTGACCACCTCGAGTAGTCATTAGGAAGTCTACCTTCTCGTCAATGACTGACTCGATGCTGCAGTGGTGTGTCTGGTTCTTTGACCTGAAGGTGCATCGGTAGTTCACCTTGAGGGTGTTATAGTTTGACTACACCATTAACTCGGTCTCCTAGCCATATGGAAACCCTGAGGTGTATGTTGGCTATAGCATGTTCATTGTAGGAACTGGATTGCATCAAGATGGAATCTATCTACCTCGGTGGTAGAGGAGCAGCCCTATGATGATCATGAGAATCAAGTCCAGAAGTCCCATGGCCATGGCAGAGTGAAATAATAGAAAGAGTTTCTATTTAGATTTTCACATCGGACTTGAATCGAATGATTACATCATATGACAGAGACTAGGGTTTGACGAGTTCACCTTAAACCCTAATCTGATCGGGGCTCAAGATAGAAGAACTTAATCACACAGGTAGCTGCACCAAGAGGTTCGCATTCAGCTCTGATGGGTTGCCACCATATACTGCTAGGTGTCACTAGTGGATTTTGGGAGCAATTAGAATGATTTAGATGATCGATCATTCTAGCTGTTCGAATCAGAAGAGTTCTGATCCATCGAAAGGAGTTTCGATGATGTCGATGATAGAGATCATGACATATCCCATTACCATATAGAACTGAATCCTAACTGGGTCACACAAACAAGGGTTTGAATCTGGTGATCATCAATTGAACTAATCCAGTTCAATTGATCTGAATGAGATTCAATTAGGTTCAAGGAAATTGTGCTAGCACTCGATTGAACCTAACGTTCTTCTTTTACTATCATAAATAGTTATCCTGACTGAGCCAAAGGAGTTTGTGCTCGATCAGAGGCCTTCACTTGATCTGACAGGAGCCTGTTGTCCAGAGTCAAAAAATGGTTGTCTTATTTTGTAAGATAATACCTACCATTTTTGGTCACCTGCCATTTCTTGTCCTTTGACTTTGATCAAAAGTTGACCTTTGACTGGTTAAATGTTGACTATTGATACTTTGACTTTTGTCCACGTGTCATGCACCTATTGGAGAGCTGGTGGGGGCTTGTCCTCCTACTAGAACCTAGCAAGGAGGAGGGCGCACGCCACCCTTGGCGTGTGCCCAAGCTGGAGGCGCCCAGGAGTCCTTGTTGGATAGGGACTCCATCTCCTTTTTGGATTTTGATTAGACTTCTCCTAAGAACCAAGTTTGACTGGTCTTAGGCGCCATCTAAGGATGAATCCAGGGGACTTTTTTCCCATCAATCAGATTTAGATCTGATTTCACAAAGGATTGTGATTGGTTGGGAAGAAGAGGAGTTGGATCACAGCTAGTCTATAAATAAGACCCTGCGCCCAACTCAAACATGAATACAATTCTCCATGCCCTAAGGCTGCCTCTCCCCTCCTCCTCCATGCCAAGACCATCTTCTCCCTCTTGCCTCTCCATGCCCAAAAGGG
>QRFJ01001891.1:0-15267 GCA_006176705.1 Cocos nucifera | reverse complement strand
GGTGGGTTTGACTTAACTAAGGAGTGGAGCAATATTCTGGGCATAGTGAGCTTCATAAATTAAAGACCGAGTTGGGTGCAACATGTTTAGAGAAACATTGGACAAGAATTGTCCACTCATCGACTTACTCATCACCAATAACTATTAGGTAAGGTAGTGAAATGTTCTAAACAAATCATCTAAGTTGTAGAAGATTGGAATCTGTATATGAATTATCTAATAATAATAGTTATTTGGTTGCTTCATTATAAAAGTTCTATCTTTCATAAATAAACTCCTAAATTATGATGAAGTCCTTAGTATCACACTTAATCAATAAAGAAGGATTTATCAGATGGTTTTTAAACTATTCATGATTAAATAATAAGTTATTAACAAGGATGCTAACTTATCGAGTGTAGGTTGCTATATGCCATATACGTTGGTTGTCCTCATAACCAAGTGGTGTGGAGACATTGGTATGACATCTAGATGGAACGTAGGAGTATATTTGCACTAAATGTGATCAATGTAGCACTCTACTATCAAGAGTAGCTAGCTACGGCCAATGGGTATAAGTGTTTCTCCGATCTGAGATCACCACGGTGACTTACAAGCAACTTACTGTACTTTAGTGTCGGACTGCCTGTATTTTTAATATAGATTTGAAAGATTTTTGGATATAGTCAAGTACTTATGAAGTCGGTGTATGAGTCAAGATGGGATTGACCACTTCTGATTAACTTTAGAAAGTGAATATCTCACTATATTTCAATTTAGCAAAACCTAGGCCTGGGTAATCCTGATGAGTCACGGGATTTGCGAGATTTTGAAACACAATATGGATGACTTGCATGAGTGCTTAACAGCGTACTTGAAGTCATCTTGAGCATTATTGGTCAAAGGGATAAATGATACGATAACCATGGGCCAGGGTTCTAAGAATATTGCTTTGCATACATTTGATCTATCCGAATATCTGGTACCATTGCTAGATGATCATTTTGATTAGTACAATAATCGGTTCTTATGCTATCAGATTAGGTTCAAACCTATGGGGTCACACATATAAGAGATTGTAATCTGATCAGATGTTTGACCAATGATTGAGAATCGTTCTAAGGTCAAATAATCAATGCAATTGATGTTTGACCTATTGCAACTATTGTAGGAGGATCGATTAGCAATTGGATAGCTAATTGGCTCAATTTGATTAAGCAATCAGGTTGAGATCAAGTCTAATTAAATTAGATTCAATTAGAATTATTTTGGACTTAATTGGATTAAGTCTAATTGATTTATTAGACAAGCCAATTGCAAGAGAGAATAAGTCCATGTTAGATTAGGATTTAAGTACACCTAATTTTTAATTTAATTAAAATTTAAGTCAGATTTAAATATGATTTAAATAAATTTTAATTAGGCTTCTAATTTGATTAGAATTATCTATTAATTAGGTTTACTTCAAACTATTTTGATTTGGGTTCAAAAAGTCTTGACGTAGTTAAAGTAGAAGACTCCTAGTTAGACTAGGATGACTCCTTTTCTTACGCCACTAAAAGCCCAAGCCACACATTTATTTCTAGATTTTTTTTTTTAAGTTTCTCCATGCTTAAGAGAAGTTCTCCATGTCTACTATTTGATAGTTTTGGAAAGAAATTTGTCTTGGTCAAATTTTGGAGTTGGTTTGGATTTGAACTCTATTTGAGTCCCAAATTCTTAAAACATCTCCTTTCCTTTATGGAATTGTTTCTCTACATCTCCTGCTTATTTTTGTGCCATTTTTCCTTTTCTTTTGGGCATTATTTTTTGGTAGTCCATGCACAAAATCAATGGGGAGGCATCAAAGAGTTGGATGCCCTCCAAACTCCTTCTCGGTTTCTTAATTAGACTAGGTTTTGACCTAGTCTAGTAGATATAAAAGGGAGGATGCCTCCTTTCAGTTTTAGAACATGAAAAATCCTAGAAAAATCATAGAAAACTAGAGGAAAAGGAGGAGGTCTGGGAAGCTTTGGTGGCCATGATCCTTAGAGAAAAGGCTTTGATCTTGATATCAAAAGTTGATGTCTAGAAGAAATAAAGGTAAGAGAAAAACTGTTTTCTCTTATAATTTTCTTTTATAATTTTTTCTTCATACTTTTCTATAATTTTCTATGAGAAAAATCTAAAAGAGAGAGGGAGAGGGCATGGGGATTAATGCTTCAAGGAGTTGGGGCATGGTGCTTTATTTTGGGATGTGATTTCATCATCCCTTGATGTGAGAAGAAGAAGAGAAGAAAGTCTTCTCTTAGGGTTTCTTTGAGAGTTGTTCTTCTCCATTTTTTGTGTGACTTTTACCATCAAAAAATTAGAAATAAATAGATCTAGAAGTGTTATAAATAATTTAGGAGAAGGTCTCCTCCTATCCTGGCATGGAGATACATTCAGGACATCAAAGGTTGATATGCTAAAAGAGAAGATTTGTCTTCTCTTAGGATAGTTTTTAGACCTTATTATTTTTTGATTTTTAGGAGATCCAAGAGTTAGATTTCTCCCTCAATCCTTTTTATATTCTTCATGTTTTGGAGGGTCCAAGAGATCTGAAGAATACTTTATTGAATAACCATCAGGAGAGATCTATGAGAAGCTAGTACTTCAAGCGGATCTTTATTTGATGAACCTTCAATCTGTGTTGCAACTTTGTGTGGACTATCTATAAAGGCCGAACAAAAGGAGAAATCCTGATTTCTCAGATCATATTCATTCAGATTTGATCGAATTAAGAGATATATTTTAAAAATTTCTCTTATGTATCTAGATCAGATCTGAGATATTTCAGATCTTATTTTATAGATCTAATAAATAAAAATAAAAATTAATTAAATCTAATTTAATTTATACCTTGATGTCGGGTAATCAGATTATCCTTTGATGATCTTGCTGATTGCCTGAGATTTTGGATCTAGCCATGCAAGCGCCTGGCCTCTACCGATATCCACTCGGGCTAGATCTAGAGATCTTCTCCTTCTTTATCACCTCTCCAAATATCAGATCTAGATTTGATTTGGAGGATCTTCAAAACTTCTTTCAAAAATCTGCAGTCGTCTCTGCAGCAATGTTGCCTTCTTTCTTTCTCGTCAGCTTTTTCTTGCTTGGATCACACCAAACTGGAGCCCAACTTCCCTTAGGCATGGAGAGGAGAGAGAAGACCAGAAGATGGCATGGAGGAGGAAGAGGGGTAGCCTTGGGGCATGGACTAAGAGAGAACTCTATAAAAGTTGGACACAGATAGGATTTATATAGATCCTGCTGCACCATGTAATGCCACATCATTCCGACCAATCATATTGCTTCATGCAATCAGATCTAAATTTGATTGATGGGATGACATCACCTAATCCAATTAGATGAGAGCTCCCTCAATTCATCCTTAGATGGTGCCTAAGACTGATCAAAGTCTATAGGTTTGCACCACCTAAGTAGAAACCTTGAAGCAACCTGGAGTCCCATCCATATGGGACTCTAGGCATCCCTATCCATGGGTGCATGCCTCCCTAGGCGTGCACCCCCTCCTTTCCAATTTCTAGCAAGGGGACAAGCCCCTATCTACTCTCCTATAGGTGCATGACACATGGGCAGATATCTAAGTTTCAAAGGTCAATGTTTGACTAAAGACAAAGACAAGAATTAGCAGGTGATGAAAAATGGCAGGTGTTGTCTCAAATTTATTTCATAAATTAAGACAACCCTTTTCTAACCTGTTCAAGCTCCAGTCAGACCAAGTAAAGGTACCTAAGTGAGCATAAATATATTTAGCTCAGTCGAGACAACTTTTAATGATAGTAGAAGAAGAACGTTAGGCTTAATCATGTGCTAGCACGATTTTATTGAACCTAATTAAATCTTATTCAAATCAATTGAATTGGATTAGTCCAATTGATGATATCTAGATCCAAACCTTTATTTGTGTGATCCAGTTAGGTTCAGTTCTATATAGTAATGGGATATGTTGTGATCTCTATCATCGACATCATCAAAACTCCTTTTGATGGATCAAAACTCTTCTGATTCAGACAACTAGAATAATCGATCATCTAAATCATTCTAATTGCTCCCAAAATCCATCAATGACATCTAGCAGTATATGACGGCAACTCATCAAAACTGAAAATGAACCTCTCGGTTCAGCTACTTGTGTGATTAAGTTCTTCTATCTTGAGCCCCGATTAGATTAGGATAAAGGTGAACTCGTCAAATCCTAATTTCTATCATATGATTTAATCATTCGATTCAAGTTCATTGTGAAAGCCTTAATGGAAACTCTTTCTATTATTTCACTCTGCCATGGCCATGGGCTTATGGACTAGATTCTCTTGATCATCATAGGACTGTTCCTCATCTACTGAGGTAGATAGATTCTCTCTTGGTGCAATCCAATTCCTACAATGAACATGCTATAGCCAACATACACCTCAGGATTCCGAATGGCTAGGTGACTGAGTCATGGTGTAGTCAAAATATAACACCATCAAGATGAATTGCCGATGCACCTTAGGTCAAAGAATCAGACACACCACTGCAGCTTTGAGTCAGTCATCGATGAGAAGGTAAACTTCCTTATGACTGCTTGAGGTGGTCATGCTCAGTGCCCTCGTTCTTTAACAAGTATCTATACTCTCATTCTGGTGTCTCCACATCATAGACTCAAGACTCATCTACTATAAAGAAGCAATTTTATGCCAACCTTCTTCAATCACCATCCTCATGATGATCCTATGGTGAGGAGCATTTTATGAGTTAATAATAAAAATTCTTGTCTTAAATTTTCAACTCTTGAAAATAAGAATTATCATTATCATTAACTTAAGGAATGTATCACAGACACTAAATATACATTTATGATAGAAAATAATCTATTTTATTATTTATAGTCAAAATTATAATTTTGTCCCTAGAAGTGTATTACAAGTGTCAGCCAATTCTGGCTTCTAGGGCACACGTATCTAACAAACTTTCACTTGACCTAAAGCCAATTGACTACAAATCTAAGTCCCATCTTCTTAAGGTGGGCTTCGATCTTCTGTTGGCCCAACGGCTTTGTAAGCGGGTCCGCCGCATTGTCTGTGGAGTCGACTCTCTTAACCTCGACGTAATCTTTCTCGAGGTAATCACGAATGAGGTGGTATTGTCGCTCGACGTGCTTAGATTTTTGGTGAGACCTTAACTTCTTAGCAAGAGCTATGGCGACATTGTTATCGTAGAATAGAAAAATGGCAACTGATGGCATCACTTCGATCTCTGCAGCAAACTTCTTATACCAAAATGCCTTCTTTGCAACTTCTGATGCAGCGATGTATTCTGCTTCTTTGGTAGAATCTACTATCACTGTCTGCTTGAAATTTTTCCAACTGACAGCTCCACCATTGCACACAAATAGATTCCCAGATGTTGACTTTCGATCATCTACATCAGATATTAAATTCAAGTTTGTATACCCCTAGACTTGGAGTTCTCCATTACCAAAGACCAACAATATATCCTTAGTTCTTCTCAAGTACTGAAGGATATATTTCATAGAAGTTCAATGTTCTTTACCTGAATTTGACTGATATCTGCTCGTGACACTCACAGCATGGGCTAAATCAGGTCGTGTACATAACATGGCATACATGAGGCTCTCTATTGCTGAAGCATAAGGGATCTTCCTCATGCGTTCTATTTCCTCAGGTGTGCTAGGGCACATCTTCTTGGAAAGATGAATGCCATGTCTAAAGGATACCAAACTCCTCTTAGAGTTTTCCATGCTAAACCTCTTTAGTACTTCTTCTATGTACATCTTTTTTGAATGTCCTAGCATCCCATTCGGTCTATCTCTATAGACCTTAATTCTTAGAATAAAGGATGCTTCTCCTAGGACTTTCATGGAGAATTTTTTAGATAACCACATTTTAACTATGGTCAATATGGGAATATTATTCTCAATAAGGAGGATGTTATCCACGTACAATAAGAGAAAGACAACAGCACTCCCACTGATCTTTTTGAAGATACATGACTCCTCATTCTTGATGAAATCAAATAATTTGATCACATCATTAAAGCGAGTATTCCAGCTTCGAGATACTTGCTTAAGTCTATATATGGACCTTTGTAGCTCGCAAACCTTATGATCATCATCACTAGATGTGAAACCAAGCGGTTGTTCCATATAGACATCTTCCTCAAGATATCTATTTAAGAATGCCATTTTCACGTCCATTTGCCATATTTCATAATCAAAATAGGCTACAACAATAAGCAATATGCGAATAGATTTTAGTATAGCTACTGACGAAAAGGTATCCTGATAGTCAATGCCTTCATGCTGACTATAATTTTTTGCCACTAATCTAGCTTTGAATGTCTCCACATTCCCATCTGCACCAATCTTTCTCTTGTAGATCCACTTACACCTAATAGGTACTATACCTTCTGGTGGATCTACCAAAGTCCAAACTTGGTTTGAGTGCATCGAGTCAATTTCTGACTTCATTGCCTCTAACCATTTCTCAGAGTCGATATCTGATATCACCTCGTTATAGGTTTTAGGATCATCACCATGAACCCCATAAACCTACGAGGAACATTTCCTCTACTTCTTCTAAAATAGTATCTAAGTATCTCCCAGAGAGACAAAAAATATTTTTTGATCTATGAGGTGGAGGAGGTAGTGATTGGATTGGCTCAACCTAATTTGGTTTCATTTGGTCCTTAGCTCGTTGCTCTTGTGAGACTTTCTCATCGAGCCTGATCTGCTTTTCAATGCTACTATCTTGAATAAATTATTTTTCAAGAAAGATGGCATGTTGACTCACAATCACATTGTGCTCTTTTGGAATGTAGAAATAATATCCTAATGACTCTTTAGGATATCCTATAAATCGAGCTCTAAAGGACCTAGAGTCTAACTTGTCTACTTGTTGTCTTTTGATATGAACTAGACAACCCTAAATTCTGAGATGACTCAGACTTGGTTTCTTACCATGCCATATCTCATACGGTGTGGTAGGAAAGATTTTAGAAGGAATCCTATTCAGTAAGTATATTGCAGTTAACAAACAGTATCCCTAAAAAAAATCAGGAAGGTCTATGAAGCTCATCATAGATCAGACCATATCTAATAGAGTCCGATTCCTTCATTCTGAAACTCCATTGAGTTGAGGTGTTTCAGGTGGAGTCCATTGAGAGACTATGCCATTTTTCTTGAGATAGTCTAGGAATTCATGACTAAGGTATTCACCTCCTCGATCTAATCGAAGAATCTTAATGGATTTTTCAGTTTGTTTTTCTACTTCATGTCTAAATTTCTTGAACTTTTCAAAAGCTTCAGACTTGTTTCTCAAGATACACATATCCATACCTAGATAAATCATCGATAAAGGTTATGAAGTAGATAAAGTTTCCTCTAACCGATACATCAAATGGGCCGCACACATCAGTATGTACTAGGACAAGAAGATCCATAGCCCTTTCTCCATGTCCTACAAAAGGGAGCTTAGTTGTTTTGCCATGAAGATAAGATTCATAAATTAGATATGACTCGAAAGTCAACAGACTCAATAACCTAATTTTCTCCAATTTGTTAACCCTATCTTCTACTATATGACCTAGTCTTGTGTGCCATAGATAGCTATCATTTGGACTATCCCTAGGTCGTTTCATGATATTCATATTTTGCTCGATATTAAAAATAGATACATCAATATGTAACTGGTAAAGATCGTTAATAAGAAAATCACTTGCAATTTTATTTTTTTCATAAAGAATGTTACAAAGGTCCTTAAGGCCTAATTATATAGCCTTCTAGTGTTAGGCATGAAATAGAAATCAAATTTTTGCTTGTTGCAGGCACATAATAACAGTCTTTTAAAACTAAGTCTAAACCAGATGGTAGTTGAAGAGGGTATGTTCTCATGATCACGGTAGCAACTTTTGCTCCATTTTCGATGCATAGGATCATCTCACCATCCCTCAGCCTCTGACTATCCTCAAGATCCTGCATGGAAGTGCATAAATGAGCACTAGAATCAGAGTCAAGCATCCAACTGGATGCAGAACAAACCATAAGATTAGACTTAATAACTAGCATACCTTTAGAAGGACCTGCCTCCTTTTTTTTCTTCAGGGTGGCCAGGTAAGTAGGAAACTTTCATTTTCAGTGGCCATCATTGTTGCAATGAAAATACTTTCTTTATCAGCGGCCATCTTCTTCAGCTCTGCCTTTTTCTTCTTTGCTCCTTCCATCTTCTACTTTTTCACAGACTTCTTCTTCTTTCCAAAAGACGTTCTCTTAGAAGAAGTCCATTCCATAGTAAGCACTGAGCCTTTAGAACCTTTCATAGAAAGCTCAGCAGTAACCAGCATATTCATAAGTTCGGTCAGAAAATTTTGAAGTTTATGCATATGGTAGTTCATGATGAACTGCCCATATGCATCAGTCAATGATTGTAGAATTATATCATTCTATAGATCCAAGTCCAACCACACTTTGAGCTTCTCAAGCTCTTCCAAGTCCTTGATCATCATCAGACAATGATCTTGGACTGACTCTCCATCGTGCATTTTAGCCTTAAAAAGTCATTTAGTGACTTAATATCTGGCTGCACGATTCTGTTCACCAAACATCTCTTATAAGTGAGCCAACATTTGGTAGGTAGTCCTGACATCTTCATGTTGGCGCTAAAGCTTATCAGACATTGAGCCCAACATGTAATATTTGCCCTTGTTATCTTTGTCCGTCCACTTATCCAGAGATGCTCTTTGTTCAGCGGATGGACGAGCTAGTAAGATGAAAAGATCCTGATCCAATACATGAGTTAACTTCTCAAAACCTAAAATAATTTTGATGTTCCAGAGCTAATCCTTGTAATTAGATTCGATCAGTCTATGGATGTCCAGGATACGTGCTAGTGGGTTGGATGCAGATATTTTTCTATAGAGAGTCAAAGTTTCTAATTAGATATTGTAGTTAAGACTTAAATAATTTATTTAAAAATTTTATTTTTAAATAAATTAGCTTCCACTATTTTCTTGGATCCCTACACTTCCTCTGTAGAGATGTAAAAATCTCTATAATTAATAATTTCTAGTGGGTGGTGTGGTCCCACCAACTGACTCATCACCTCACCTAACAGTTATTGGTGATGGGTTAGCCAATGTGTGAACAACTCTTGTTCAATGATTCTCCAATCATGGTGCATCCAAACTTAGTCTCTAATTCATGAATCTCACCATTCCTAGAATATTGATCCACTCCTTAGTTAAGTCACACCCACCATTTGTACAGATTGGATTCCTAATTGAGTCTCTCACCTTATCCAAAATATTGAGCTTAATCCATTCTCCAGCCCATAGCATCCAATGTCTAATAGACTGGTTGCATCTTCCTGGTGCAATTGAATCATTGTAACCAACCAAGAACAATCAACCTCGAGAAGGGCCTGCACATCTACAATGGTGGAGGATCTTAGACTTAATCTTTTATTAGGAAGATTTGATTTAGATCTCATTAAACTAGTCTTGACATAGTTATAACCATTATGACTAACCTAGTAGCATGGGTTACCTCGGATTATTGACCACCTCAGATCAGGATGACAAATATGATTAGGTAAGTGAGATTGATGGAAGGGATATACCATTAACTCAACAAGAATGCATTCAAATCGAGTAACTCCCAATTAAAAACTAGTTGGTCGTATCTACCAGACATACCTTAGATACCAAATTATTGAGCCAAAATCAATGGGGTTAGCCTACAATCCAGACTCTAACCATTGAGCCTAATTAGGTCTTAGCTTGATCGGTCACTGACGTGACTTGATCTTGATCCAGACTTAATCCTATTAGGCTGGTCAATTTAAGCACTGTTGATCCCATCTAACCAACTCTTGATTCGGTTTGATCAACTGCTTAGACCTAATTGAGCTACCCAAGCCCAAACTCAATATTATGAATATGTCTTAGATCTAAAATTCTCAATTTTAGACCTAACATATATTTTATAATCTAAATTTTTAATTAATTTAGGATTCATAAATAAAAAATATAAATAAAATCATAGGATTTTAGAATTTAGAGTTTTGTAGAAAGCAAGTTTTTTTGATTTCTGATTAAGGACGAACGTGCAGCACCCCTACACATCATAAGAATACTCCATCGAATGAGAGAAGAGGACATTTAAACCCTACTTTGTTCTTATGATCGGACGGCCAAGGTGAACACCTTAATAAAAAATATACAAAACTACAAAACTAGATAGATCTGAAGGGAAAAATCAGATTTTCCCATATCAGGTTTGTTCAAATCTAATTGGATCAAGAGGCATATTTCAAAAATTTCTTCTTAGATCCAAATCAGTCTGACATTTTTTAGATCTAATTTTATGATTTGATAAATAAAAAAATTAAATTAAATTAAATCTAAATTAGTTTTACCTTGATATGGATAATCTGATTATCCATTGATGATCTGCTGAGAGCCTGAGGTTCTGGATCTAGCCATGCAAGCGCCTGGCCTCTACCGGTATCCACTCAGATTGGATCTGAAGATTTTCTCCTTCTTTATCACATCTCTAAAAATTAGATCTGGATTTGATTTTGAGGATCTTCAAAACTTCTTTCGAAGATCTGTTATCGTCTCTGCAACAGTGGTGCTTTCTTCCTTTCTCGTCAGCCTTTTCTTGCTTGAATTGCACTAATCTGAAGGCCCAACTTTCTTGGGTGTGGAGAGGAGAGAGATAATTAGAAGATGGCATGGAAGAGGGAGAGAGGTAGCCTTGGGGTGTGGGTTAAGAGAAACTCACAAAAAGTTGGGTGTAGATAGGGTTTATTTATAGACCCTACTGCGCCATGCAGTGCTGCATCATCCTGGCCAATCACGTTGCTTCATGCAATCAGATCTAAATCTGATTGATGGGTTGATATCACTTGATCCAATCAGATGAGAGCCCTATAGATTCATCCTTAGATGGAGCCTAAGACTGATCAAAGTCTATAGGTAAGGGTCACCTAGTTTGAATCCAAGAAGCAACCTGGAGTCCCATCCGTATGGGACACTAGGCATCCTTATCCATGGACGCACACCATCCTAGGCGTGCACCCCCTCCTTTCCAAATTCTAGTGAGGGGACAAGCCCCTATCTACTCTCCAATAAATGCATGACAGATGGGCAGATGTCCAAGAGTCAAAGGTCAAGGTTTGATCGAAGTCAAAGGACAAGAATTAGTAGGTGATAAAAAATGGCAGGTGTTGTCTCAAATTTATCTCATAAATTAAGACAATCCTTTTTTGACCTAAACAAGCTCCAGTCAGATTAGGTATAGGTACCTGAGTGAGCATAAATATTTTTGGCTCAGTCAAGACAACTTATAATGATAGAAAAAGGAGAATGTTAGGCTCAATCGTGTGCTGGCATGATTTTCTTGAACCTAATTGAATCTAATTCAAATCAATTAAACTGGGTTAGTCCAATTGATGATATCCAGATCCAAATCCTTATTTGTGTGACCTAGTTAGGTTTAGTTCTATATGGTAATGGGATATGTCGTGATCCCTATCATTGACATCATCGAAACTTCTTTCGATGGATCAGAACTCTTCTAATTTAGACAACTGGAATGATCGATCATCTAAATCATTCTAATTGCTCCCAAAATCCATCAGTGACACCTAGCAGTATATGGTGGCAACCCATCAAAATTGAAAATGAACCTCTCGGTGTAGCTACTTATGTGATTAAGTTCTTCTATCTTGAGCCTCGATCAATTTAGTGTTAAGGTGAACTCGTCAAACCTTAATTTCTATCATATGATTTAATCATTTGATTCAAGTTCGATGTGAAATCCTTAATAGAAACTCTTTCTATTATTTCACTCTCTGCCATGGCCATGGGCTTATGGACTTGATTCTCATGATCATTATGATGCTACTCCTCATCCATCGAGGTAGATAGATTCCATCTTGGTGCAATCCAATTCCAATAATGAATATGCTATAGCCAACATACACCTCAGGATTTCGAATGGCTAGGAGATCGAGTCATGGTATAGTTAAACTATAACACCCTCAAGACGAACTATCGATGCACCTCAGGTCAAAGAATTAGATACACCACTGCAGCTTCGAGTCAGTCATCGATGAGAAGGTAGACTTCGTTATGACTACTCGAGGTGGTCACGCTTAGTGCCCTCGTTCTCTATGAAGGGAAATCCTGATTTCCCTGACCAGGTTCGTTCAGATCTGATCAGATCAAGAGATATATTTCAAAATTTTTTCTCTTAGATCTGTATCAGATCAGGGATGCTTCAGATCTGATTCTTATTTATTTAATAAAAATTAAATGAAAAGGATAAATTAAATCACATTCAATTTACCTGAATAGGGTAATCCTATTACCCTGTTGATGATCCTGTTTGCAGCGGAAGGTTCTGGATCAAGCCACGCAAGCGCCTGGCCTCTACCGGTATCCACTCGGGCTGGATCTGGAGATCCTCTTCTTCTCTATCACGCCTCCAAAAATCAGATCTGGATCTGATCTGGAGGATCTTCAAAACTCCTTTTGAAGATCTGCAGTCGTTCTTCGCAGCAGCGCAGCCTTCTTGCTTTTGATCTCCTTTTCTTGATCTAAATCACACCAATCCAAATCCAAAACACTTTTGGACGTGGAGAGCAAGGGGAGATGAGAGTATGGCGTGGAGAAAGGGGAGAGAGGCAGCCTTGGGGCGTGGGAAGATTGCTTCTTGATTACTTCTTGATTATTTTTTCACTTGGGCGCTGGGTCTCTTATATAGACTAAGCGTGATCCAAGTCATCTTCCTCCCAACCAATCACAACCCTTTGTGAAATCAGATCTAAATCTGATTGGTGGGATTAGAGTCCCCTGGATTCCTACTTGGAGAGTGCCTTGGACCAGTCAAACTGGATTCTTAGAAGAACTCTCATTGGAATCCTAAAGGGAGATGGAGTCCTTGTCCAACAAGGACTCCTAGGCGCCTCCTACTTGGGCTCACGCCACCCTTGGCGTGCGCCCTTCTCCTTGCCAGGTTCTGGCAGGGGGACAAGCCCCCACCAGCTCTCCAATAGGTGCATGACATGTGGTCAAAAGTCAAAGGATGAATGGTCAACGTTTGACCAGTCAAAGGTAGACTTTTGACCAAAGTCAAAGAACAAGAAATGGCAGGTGACCAAAAATGGCAGGTAATGTCTTACAAATAAGACAACCTATTCTGACTTGGACAACCTCTAGTCAGACCATATGAAGACTTCTGTTGAGCACAAACTCCTTTGGCTCAGACAGGATGAACTTATTTATGATAGCAAAAGAAGAACGTTAGGTTCAATCGAGTGCTAGCACGATTTCCTTGAACCTAATTGAATCTCATTCAGATCAATTGAACTATATTAGTTCAATTGATGATCACCAGATTCAAACCCTTGTTTGTGTGACCCAGTTAGGTTCAGTTCTGTATGGTAATGGGATATGTCATGATCTCTATCATCGACATCATCGAAACTCCTTTCGATGGATCAGAACTCTTCTGATTCGAACAGCTAGAATGATCGATCATCTAAATCATTCTAATTGCTCCCAAAATCCACCAGTGACACCTAGCAGTATATGGTGGCAACCCATCAGAGCTGAATGCGAACCTCTTGGTGCAGCTACCTGTGTGATTCAGTTCTTCTATCTTGAGCCCGATCAGATTAGGGTTAAGGTGAACTCGTCAAACCCTAGTCTCTGTCATATGATGTAATCATTCGATTCGAGTCCAATGTTGAAAATCTAAATAGAAACTCTTTCTATTATTTCACTCTGCCATGGCCATGGGCTTCAGGACTTGATTCTCATGATCATCATAGGGCTACTCCTCTACCACCGAGGTAGATAGATTCCCATCTTGATGCAATCCAGTTCCTACAATGAACATGCTATAGCCAACATACACCTCAGGGTTCCATATGGCTAGGAGACCGAGTAATGGTGTAGTCAAACTATAACACCCTCAAGGTGAACTGCCGATGCATCCTCAGGTCAAAGAACCAGACACACTACTGCAGCATCGAGTCAGTCATTGACGAGAAGGTAGACTCCCTAATGACTACTCGAGGTGGTCACGCTCAGTGCCCTCGTTCTCTAACGAGTACCTGTACTCTCGCTCCGGTGTCTCCACACCGTAGACTCAAGACTCATCTACTAAAGAGAAGCGATTGTACACCAACCTTCCGGATCAATCACCATCCTCGTGATGATCCTATGGTCAGGAGCATTTTATGAGTTAATAATGATTATTCATGTCTTAAATTTTCAACTCTTGAAAATATGAATTATCATTACCATTAACTCAAAGGATGTATCACAGACACTAAATACACATATGTGATAGAAAATAACCCATTTTATTAATTATAGTCAAAATTACAATTTTGCCCCTAGAAGTGTATTACAAGTGTCAGCCAATTCTGGCTTCTAGGGCACATATATCTAACAATCTCCCACTTGTCCTAAAGCCAATTGGCTACAAGTCTAAGTCCCATCTTCTTAAGGTGGGCTTCGATCTTCTGCTGGCCCAACGGCTTTGTAAGTGGGTCTGCCACATTATTTGTGGAGTTGACTCTCTTGACCTCAACGTAACCTTTCTCAAGGTAATCGCGGATGAGATGATATCGCCGCTCAATGTGCTTGGACTTCTGGTGAGACCTCGGCTCCTTAGCAAGGGCTATGGCGCCATTGTTGTCGCAGTATAGAGGAATGGCATCTGATGGCATTACTCCAATTTCTGCAGCAAACTTCTTGTACCAGAACGCTTCCTTTGCAGCCTCTGATGCAGCGATATATTCTGCTTCCATAGTGGAATCTGCTATCACAGTTTGCTTGGAACTCTTCCAGCTGACAGCTCCACCATTGCACACAAACAGACTTCCAGATGTCGACTTTCGATCATCTATATCGGACATGAAGTCCGAGTCTGTGTATCCCTGGACTAGGAGTTCTCCGTTACCAAAGACCAACATCATATCCTTAGTTCTTCTCAAGTACTTAAGGATACATTTCACAGAAGTCCAGTGTTCTTCACCTGGATTTGACTGATATCTGCTTGTGACACTCACAGCATGGGCTATATCAGGTCGTGTACATAGCATGGCATACATGAGGCTCCCTATTGCAGAAGCATAAGGGATCTTGCTCATGCGTTCTATTTCCTCAGGTGTGCTGGGGCACATCTTCTTGGAAAGATGAATACCATGTCTGAAGGGTATTAATCCCCTCTTA
>QRFJ01001890.1:110524-126038 GCA_006176705.1 Cocos nucifera | reverse complement strand
CTTGAAAATATGAATTATCATTACCATTAACTCAAAGGATGTATCACAGACACTAAATATGCATATGTGATAGAAAATAATCCATTTTATTAATATTAGTCAAAATTATAATTTTGCCCCTAAAAGTGTATTACAAGTGTCAGCCAATTCTAGCTTCCAGGGCACATATATCTAACAGTGATGCCATCAGATGCCATCCCTCTATACTGTAACAACAATGGCACCATAGCCCTTGCTAAGGAGTCGAGGTTTCACCAAAAATTTAAGCACATCGAGCGGCGATACCACCTCATCTATGATTACCTCGAGAAAGATTACGTTGAGGTCAAGAGAGTCGACTCCGCAGACAATGCGACGAACCAATTTACAAACTTGTTGGGTCCGTAGAAGATCGAAGCCTATCTTAAGAAGATGGGACTTAGATTTGTAGCCAATTGACTTTAGGTCAAGTGGAAGATTGTTAGATATGTGTGTCCTAGAAGTCAGAATTAGCTAACACATATAATACACTTTTAGGAGCAAAATTATAATTTTGACTATAAATAATAAAACTGGTTATTTTCTATCACAAATATGTATTTAGTGTCTGTGATACATCCCTTGAGTTACTGATAATGATAATTCTTATTTTCAAGAGTTGAAAATTTAAGATAAGAATTTTTATTTATTAACTCATAAAATATTCCCAACCATAGGATCATCATGAGGATGATGATTGATCCAGAAGGTTGGTGTACAATCACTTCTTTATAGTAGATGAGCTTGAGTCTATGGTGCAGAGGTACTGGAGCGAGAGTACAGGTACTCGTTAGAGAATGAGGGCACTGAGCATGAACACCTCAAGCAGTCATAAGGAAGTCTACCTTCTCATCGATGACTGACTCAAAGCTGTAGTGGTGTATCTGGTTCTTTGACCTATGGTGCATCAATAGTTCACCATGAGGGTATCATAGTTTGACTACACCATGACTTGGTCTCCTAGCCACTCAGAATTCTGAGGTCTATGCTGGCTATAGCATGTTCATTGTAGGAATTGGATTGCACCAAGAGAGAATCTATCTACCTCAGTAGATGATGAGCAGTCCTATGATGATCATGAGAATCAAGTCCATAAGCCGATGGCCATGGCAGAGTAAAATAATAAAAAGAATTTCTATTAAGGTTTTCACATCGGACTTGAATCGAATGATTAAATTATATGACAGAAATTAGGGTTTGACGAGTTCACCTTAATCCTAATCTGATCGGGGCTCAAGATAAAAGAACTTAATCACACGGATAGCTGCACCGAGAGGTTCATATTCAATTTTGATAGGTCGCCACGATATACTGCTAGGTGTCATTGGTAGATTTTGTGAGTGATAGGAACGCGATGTTGTCGTTAAGACATCGTATTTATCAGTTTAATCCGACTTCTTAAAATTATTGAAAATGCGTAGACAGCAGTGAGTCGGGTCGAATCCACAGGGAAGGTAGTGTTTTTTTATTTGAAATCTTTAATTTTTTTGAGAAGAAAAAGAAAATGATTTGAATTTTGAAATAAAAACTAAAGTCGGAAGATTGAAAGTAAAAATTAAAAGATGCATAAATTTATATTTGGTACTAAGATCTATTAGTTAGATCTTAGCATCTACTTGCAATAAAATAAAAAGTAATAATTAAAGTGCAGAAATTAAATTGCAATAAAAATAAAAAGTAAGAAATTAAAATGCAAAAATAAAATTTTTATTAATTAAAATTTTAGAATTTAAATATATAAAATTTTTAAAAAAAAAGAAAATAAAATAAAATAGCCTGATCTCTGATCTTGGATCGGCATTGGCAGAAAGATGGTGTAGAAGCTCGGCTCTTCTTCTCGGCACCCGTTGCTTCGAAGCAGCCTTTAACCCATAGCCTGGCTTCGCCCTGTACCAAAGCTTCACCTTGATCGGAGATGTTGATTTCTGAAGGCCTAGGGTCCTTTTTATAGTGCTAGGAGGGCTGGATATTTTTTTCTAAAGGCAATGTGGGACTAATGGCCTTTGCAATCATCAAAATACAAAAAAAATTGAGTAAAATTTGAATCAAAATAGCTCTGATACATCTCTGATAAATCTGATAAAATCCAGCCATTCAATAGGAATCCAACGGTCCAAAAATCATCAAAATCGGATGCAGATCAACTCAGATCGGGTCGGATTAAATTCTGACTGTTGGATCGCGCTTCATGAAGAAAATCTGGCCACAAATCATGCGCATGAGAGTTTGATCATCGTCGGGAGCTTTCCAGACCGTCAGATCTTCGCCTGGATCGAGCGCTGCCATCCGATGGTGATCCGTGTGATATCTGTAGCTGAATAAAATCCGAAAGCAACCATAACCGTCCGATCCTGACCGCAAACAACCACATCCATCCGATCGTGCAATCACTGTTCCCATGGACCGCGTAGACCGGCCGCACCGCACACCGCAATCAATCAGCACCACTATTGCCGAGCAAAAAGACTAAATTACCCTTGTGAGCCACGATAAATTTTTGTAGACCCTTTAGGGTCTAGGTCCACCACGTGGCAAGCTCTGATTCGCCGGATTTTACTGAGTTGGCGGTCCACGCTTGGATCGTGGACCGGCTGATGGCTTCAATGGCTGAGTCAACTTTGATGGCTTGGCTTGGCTTGGTGGCTCGACTTGGCTTGGTGGCTCGACTTGCAGAGCCGACTGAGCCGTTTTCTTTTTTTATTTAATTTTTATTTATTTTATATTTTTAAAAATTCATATCTTTTCCATTTTAGCTCCGTTTTACTTAAAATTTATTTTGTTGTGATCAAAAAAATGATCTCTTTCTATTGATAATAAAATTTTATTTTTTAATTTTTATTATTTTTTATTTTTTTTAATTATTTTTTTAATTAATAAAAATATGAATTTTTCAAAAATTATATATAAATTGATTAATAATTTTTAAAAATTAATATAAATTAATTAATAAATTAATACTTTTATTGATAAATTTATGATGCTTATTAGTGAGCAATTAGATTGATTTAGATGATCGATCATTCTAGTTGTCTGAATCAGAAAAGTTCTGATCCATTGAAAGGTATTTCGATGATGTTAATGATAGAGATCATGATATATCCCATTATCATATAGAACTGAACCTAACTGGATCACACAAATAAGGGTTTGGATCTAGATATCATCAATTGGACTAACTCAATTCAATTTATTTGAATTAGATTTAATTAGGTTCAAGAAAATTATGCTAGCACACGATTGAGCCTAACATTCTCCTTCTACTATCATTAAAAGTTATCTCAATTGAGCTAAATATGTTTGTGCTCACTCAGATACCTTTACTTGGTCTGACTATAGCTTGTCCAGGTCAGAAAAGGATTGTCTTAATTTATGAGATAAATTTAAGATAACACCTACCATTTTTCATCACCTACTAATTCTTGTCTTTTGACTTTGGTCAAATATTGACCTTTGACCCTTGGACATCTGCCCATGTATCATGCACCCATAGGAGAGCAGATAGGGGCTTATTCTCTTGCTAGAAATTGGAAAGGAGGGGGTGCACACCTAGGGAGGCATGCACCTATGAATAGGGATGGCTGGAGTCCCATACGGATGGGACTCCAGGTTGCTTTACTGAATCAACTTAGGAGGCGCCTAAGACTCAGCTATCACTAGTCTTGATGCCACCTAAGGATGAATTAAGGGGGTTCTTATCTAATTAGATCAGGTGATGTTATCCCATCAGTCATATTTAGATCTAATTGCATGAAGCAACATGATTGGCCAGGATGATGTGGCACTACATGGCAAACGGGGTTTATATAAACCCTATCTGCATCCAACTTTTATAGAGTTTTCTCTTAGCCCATGTCCCAAGGCTACCCCTCTCCCTCCTCCATGCCATCTTTTGGTTCTCTCTCTCCTCTCCATGCCTAAAGAAAGTTGGGCTCCAGTTTGGTGCGATCAAGGCAAGAGAAAGGTGACAAGAAAGAAAGAAGGCAGTACTACTGCAGAGACAACTGCTGATCTTTAGAAAGAGTTTTGAAGATTCTCTAAATCAGATCCAAATCTGATATTTAGAAAAGTGACAAAAAAGAAAAAGATCTTTAGATTCAGCCTGAGTAGATATCGATAGAGGTCAGGCGCTTGCGTGGCTAGATCCAGAACCTCAAGCAATCAACAGGATCATCATAGGATAATCTGATTATCCAACAAAAGGTATAAATTAAATTAGATTTAATTTATTTTTATTTTATTTTATTAGATCTATAAAATTAGATCTAAAATATCTCAGATCTAATTTAGATACATGAAAAAAATTTTTGAAATATCTCTCTTGATCCAATCATATCTGAACGAACCTAATTCAAAAAATTAGGATTTTTCCTTCATTGACCTCTATCGGTGTCCACTCGAGTAGGATCTAGAAATCTTCTCCTTTTGAATTTTCTCTTTAAAAATTATATCTAGATCTGATCTTGAAGTTCTTCAAAACTTTTTTTGAAGAAGCAGCAGTCGTCTCTTTCAACAATGCTACCTTCTTCCTAATCCAGATGCCTTTCTTCCTTGGATTGCACCTGAAATTATGCCCAACTCCTTTGGGCATGGAAAGGAGAGAGAGAAGATTAGAGAAAGGCATGGAATAGAGGAGGGAAGCCTTGTAGCATGGTGAAAGGAAGAAGCTCTCTAACCTTAGGCGCAGACAGGGTTTAAATAGATCTTGCTGCGACATGCAGTGCCACATCATCCCGACCAATTTGAGCTCTTCATTTAATCAGATCTAAATCTGATTGGTGGGATGATATCATTTGATCCAATCAGATGAGAGTCCCTCAAAAATCCACATAGGTGGCACCAACATTGGGTAAACCCAAAATGTTTGGCGCCCAAGTGTTTGATCATATCAAAATACCTTGGAGTCCCATCTATATGGGACTCCATCCCTTATCCATATGGGGTGCACACCTAGGGTGGCATGTGCCCTCTCTCTTACCTCTTTTAGTAAGGGGACAAGAGCCCCAGGTGCTCTCTTATAGGTGCATGACACATGGCACCATGTCCAGATGTTCAGGGTCAACTGTTGACCAATATCCAAAAATAGGAATTAGCAGATGACAGGAATTGGTAGGTGTTATCTTAAATCCATCTAATGAACTAAGGCAATCCTTTTCTGATCTAGATAAGCTCCAGTTAGACTAAGATAAAGTTCTAGAGTGAGCCTAAATAAATTTGGCTTAGTCGAGATAAACCAAAATGATTATAAAAGGAGAATGTTAGGCTCAATCGTGTGTTAGCATAATTTTCTTGAATCTAATTGGATCTAATCTAAATCAATTGAATTGGATTAGTTCAATTAATGACATTGAAGGAAAAATCCTAATTTTTCGAGCTAGGTTCGTTCAGATCTGATCGGATCAGGAGATATATTTCAAAAAAAATTTTCTTTAATCTAGATCAGATTTGGATTGTTCAGATCTGATTCTTATTATTTTAATAATAAAAATAAAATCTAAATAAATTAAATCAAATTTAATTTACCTTGAAGTAGGGTAATCCTATTAGCCATTGATGATCCTGTAAGCAGCGAAAGGTTCTGGATCGAGCCATGCAAGTGCCTGGCCTCTATCGATATCCACTCAGGGTGGATCTGGAGATCCTCTTCTTCTCTATCACGTCTCCAAAAATTAGATCTAGATCTAATTTGGAGGATTTTCAAAACATCTTTCGAAGATCAGCAGTTGTCCTTTGCAGTAGTGCAGCCTTCTAACTGTCTGTCGCCTTTCTCTTGTCTGGATTGCACCAACTAAGATCCCAAACTACTTTGGGCGTGGAGAGGAGAGGGAGAAGATGGGCTTGGCATGGAGGAGTAGGAGAGAACCAGCCTTAGGGAGTGGGAATTTCGAATTCAATTTTTGAGTTGGGCGCAGGGTCTTATTTATAGACTATGCAAGATCAAACTCCTCTTCTTTCCAACCAATCACAATCCTTTGTAAAATCAGATCTAAATCTGATTGGTGGAAATAGAGCCCCTTAGATTCCTCCTTAGATGGTGCCTAAGACCAGTCAAACAAGGTTCTTAGGAGAAGTCTAATCGGAATCCAAAAAGGAGATGGAGTCCCTATCCAACAGGGACCCTTGGGTGCCTCCAGCTTGGGCGCACGCCAAGGGTGGAGTGCGCCCTCCTCCTTGCCAGGTTCTGGTAGGGGGACAAGCCCCCACCAGCCCTTCAATAGGTGCGTAACACGTGGACAGAAGTCAAAGTGTCAATGGTCAACATTTGACCAGTCAAAGGTCAACTTTTGACCAAAGTCAAAGGACGAGAAATGGCAGGTGACCAAAAATGATAGGTACTATCTTACAAAATAAGACAACCCTTTTCTGACTTGGACAGGCTCCAGTCAGACCAAGTGAAGGCCTCTGATCGAGCACAAACTCCTTTGGCTCAGTCAGGACAACTATTTATGATAGTAAAAGAAGAACGTTAGGTTCAATCGAGTGCTAGCACGATTTTCTTGAACCTAATTGAATCTCATTCAGATCAATTGAACTGGATCAGTTCAATTGATGATCACCAGATTCAAATTCTTATTTATGTGATTCAGTTAGATTCAGTTCTATATGGTAATGGGATATGTCATGATCTCTATCATCGACATCATCGAAACTCCTTTCGATGGATCAGAACTCTTCTGATTCGAACAGCTAGAATGATCGATCATCTAAATCATTCTAATTGCTCCCAAAATCCACCAGTGACACCTAGCAGTATATGGTGGCAACCCATCAGAGCTGAATGCGAACCTCTTGGTGCAGCTACCTGTGTGATTAAGTTCTTCTATCTTGAGCCCCGATCAGATTAGGGTTAAGGTGAACTCGTCAAACCCTAGTTTCTGTCATATGATGTAATCATTCGATTCAAGTCCGATGTGAAAACCTAAATAGAAACTCTTTCTATTATTTCACTCTGCCATGGCCATGGGCTTCTGGACTTGATTCTCATGATCATCATAGGGCTGCTCCTCTACCACCGAGGTAGATAGATTCCATCTTGATGCAATCCAGTTCCTACAATGAACATGCTATAGCCAACATACACCTCAGGATTTCCATATGGCTAGGAGATCGAGTTAATGGTGTAGTCAAACTATAACACCCTCAAGGTGAACTACCGATGCACCTCAGGTCAAAGAACCAGACACACCACTGCAGCATCGAGTCAGTCATTGACGAGAAGGTAGACTTCCTAATGACTACTCGAGGTGGTCACGCTCAGTGCCCTCGTTCTCTAACGAGTACCTGTACTCTCGCTCCGGTGTCTCCACACCGTAGACTCAAGACTCATCTACTAAAGAGAAGCGATTGTACACCAACCTTCCAGGATCAATCACCATCCTCGTGATGATCCTATGGTCGGGAGCATTTTATGAGTTAATAATGATTATTCATGTCTTAAATTTTCAACTCTTGAAAATATGAATTATCATTACCATTAACTCAAAGGATGTATCACAGACACTAAATACACATATGTGATAGAAAATAACCCATTTTATTGATTATAGTCAAAATTATAATTTTGCCCTTAGAAGTGTATTACAAGTGTCAGCCAATTCTGGCTTCTAGGGCACATATATCTAACAATCTCCCACTTGTCCTAAAGCCAATTGGCTACAAGTCTAAGTCCCATCTTCTCAAGGTGGGCTTCGATCTTCTGTTGGCCCAACGGCTTTGTAAGTGGGTCTGCCACATTATCTATGGAGTTGACTCTCTTGACCTCGACGTAACCCTTCTCGAGGTAATCGCGGATGAGGTGGTATCGCCGCTCAATGTGCTTGGATTTCTGGTGAGACCTCGACTCCTTAGCAAGGGCTATGGCGCCATTGTTGTCGCAGTATAGAGGAATGGCATCTGATGGCATTACTCCGATTTCTGCAGCAAACTTCTTGTACCAGAATGCTTCCTTCGCAGCCTCTGATGCAGCGATATATTCTGCTTCCATGGTGGAATCTGCTATCATGATTTGCTTGGAACTCTTCCAGCTGACAGCACCACCATTGCACACAAACAGACTCCCAGATGTCGACTTTCGATCATCTACATCGGACATGAAATCCGAGTCTGTGTATCCCTGGACTTGGAGTTCTCCGTTACCAAAGACCAACATCATATCCTTAGTTCTTCTCAAGTACTTAAGGATACATTTCATAGAAGTCCAGTGTTCTTCACCTGGATTTGACTGATATCTGCTTGTGACACTCACAGCATGGGCTATATCAGGTCGTGTACATAGCATGGCATACATGAGGCTCCCTATTGCAGAAGCATAAGGGATCTTGCTCATGCATTCTATTTCCTCAGGTGTGCTAGGGCACATCTTCTTGGAAAGATGAATACCATGTCTGAAGGGTATTAATCCCCTCTTAGAGTTTTTCCATACTAAACCTCTTTAGTACTTTCTCTATGTACATCTTCTGTGAAAGTCCTAGCATCCTATTCGGTCTATCCCTATAGACCTTAATTCCTAGAATAAAGGATGCTTCACCTAGGTCTTTCATGGAGAATTCCTTGGACAACCATATTTTGACTGTTGTCAACATGGGAATATCATTCCCAATAAGGAGGATGTCATCCACGTACAATACGAGGAAGACAACAGCGCTCCCACTGACCTTTTTGAAGACACATGGTTCCTCTTCATTTTTGATGAAACCAAACTTTTTGATCACATCATTGAAACGAGTGTTCCAGCTCCGAGATGCTTGCTTAAGTCCATATATGGACCTTTGCAGCTTGCAAACCTTGTGATCAGTATCACTGGATGTGAAACCTAGCGGCTGTTCCATATAGATATCTTCCTCAAGATATCCATTTAAGAATGCCATTTTCACATCCATTTGCCATATTTCATAATCGAAATAGGCTGCAACGGCAAGCAATGTGCGGATGGATTTTAGCATAGCCACTGGGGAAAAGGTATCCTGATAGTCAATGCCTTCGCGTTGACTATAACCTTTTGCCACTAGTCTAGCCTTGAATGTCTCCACATTTTCCATCTGCACCAATCTTTCTCTTGAAGATCCATTTACACCCAATAGGTACTATACCTTCTGGTGGATCTACCAAGGTCCAGACTTGGTTTGAGTGCATCGAGTCAATTTCTGACTGCATTGCCTCTAGCCATTTCTCGGAGTCGATATCTGATATCGCCTCATTGTAGGTTTTGGGATCATCACCATGAGCACCATTACCTACGAGGAACATTTCCTCTACTTCCTCTGAAATAATACCTAAGTATCTTTCAGGGGATGGAAAACTCTTTTCCGATCTACGAGGTGGAGGAGGTAGTGTTCTTATTGGCTCAACCTGATTTGGTTCCAATTGGTCCTTAGCTCGTTGTACTTGTGAGACTTTCTCATCAAGCTTAATCTGCTTTCCAATGCCGCTATCTTGAATAAACTATTTTTCAAGAAAGATGGCATGTCGACTCACAATCACATTGTGGTCTTCTGGAATGTAGAAATAGTATCCTAATGACTCTTTAGGATATCCTATGAATCGAGCTCTGAAGGACCTAAACTCTAACTTGTCCGCTTGTTGTCTTTTGACATGAGCCGGACAACCCCAAATTCTGAGATGACTCAGACTTGGTTTCTTACCGTGCCATATCTCATACGGTGTGGTAGGAACGGTTTTAGAGGAAACCCTATTCAGTAGATAAATTGAAGTTAACAATGAAAGTCCCCAAAGAAAATCAGGGAGGTCTGTGAAGCTCATCATGGATCGGAACCATATCCAATAGAGTCCGATTTCTCCATTCTGAAACCCCATTGAGTTGAGGTGTTCCTGGTGGAGTCCATTGAGAGACTATGCCATTTTTCTTGAGATAGTCTAGGAATTTTTGGCTAAGGTATTCACCTCCTCGATCTGATCGAAGAACCTTAATGGGTTTTTCAGTTTGTTTTTCTACTTCATGTCTGAATTCTTTGAACTTTTCAAAAGCTTCAGACTTGTGTCTCATAAGATACACATACCCATACCTAGACAGATCATCGGTAAAGATAATGAAGTAGACAAAATTGCCTCTAGCCGGCACATCAAATGGGCCGCACACATCAGTATGTACTAGGGCAAGGAGATCTGTGGCCCTTTCCCCATGTCCAACAAAAGGGAAGTTTAGGTCATTTTGCCTTGAAGACAAGATTCACAAGTTGGATATGACTCGGAAAGTCAATGGACTCAATAGCCCATTTTTCTCCAATTTGTTGATCCTATCTTCTGCTATATGACCTAATCTCAGGTGCCATAGATATCTGTCGTTTGGACTATCCCTAGGTCGTTTGGCATTCACGTTTTGCTCGATAGTTAGAACAGGTACATCAATATGTAGCTGATAAAGACCATTAATAAGGAAACCATTTGCAATTTTATTTCTTTCATAAAGAATGTTACAATGGTCCTTAAAGAAGGTAATCACATAGCCTTCTAGTGCTAAGCATGAAACAGAAATCAAATTCCTGCTAGCTGCAGGCACATAATAACAGTCTTTCAAAACTAAGTCTAAACCAGATGGTAATCGAAGAGGGTATGTTCCCACGGCTACTGCAGCAACTCTTGCTCCATTACCGATGCGTAGGATCATGTCTCCATCCCTCAGCCTCCTGCTATCCTCAAGACCCTGCATGGAAGTGCACAGATGAGCACTAGAACCAGAGTCAAGCACCCAACTGGATGCAGAAGAAATCCGTAAGGTTAGACTCAATAACGAGCATACCTCCAGAAGGACCTTCCTTCTTGTTCTTCAGGGTGGCCAGGTAAGTAGGGCAGTTCCGCTTCCAGTGGCCATCGCTGTTGCAATGGAAACACTTTTCTTTAACAGCGGCCTTTCATCTTCGGCTCTGCCTTCTTCTTCTTTCCTCCTTCCACCTTCTGCTTTTTTGCAGACTTCTTTTTCTTTTCCATAAGACTTTCTTTTGGAAGAAGTCCGTTCCATAGCAAGAACTGAGCCTTTAGAACCTTTCATAGAAAGCTCAGCGGTGACCAGCATATTCATTAATTCGGCCAAGGAAATTTTGAAGTTTATGCATGTGGTAATTCATGATGAATTGCCCATATGCATCAGTCAAGGATTGCAGAATAATATCGTTCTGCAGATCCAAGTCTAACTTCACACCGAGCTTCTCAAGCTCTTCCAAGTCCTTGATCATCATCAGACAGTGATCTTGGACTGACTGCCCATCATGCATCTTAGCCTTAAAAAGTCATTTCGTGACTTGATACTTGGCTGCGCGACTCTGTTCACCAAACATCTCTTGCAGGTGAGCCAACATTTGGCGAGCAGTCCCGATATCTTCATGTTGGCACTGGAGCTCATCAGACATCGAGCCCAACATGTAATATCTGGCCTTATTATCTTCGTCTATCCATTTTTCCAGAAGACGCTCTCTGTTCAGTGGATGGACGGGCTGGTAAGGTGGGAGGGTCCTGGTCCAAAACATGGGTTAACTTCTCAAAACCCAAAATAATTTTGTAGTTCCTGAAGCCAATCTTTATAATTGGGTCCGGTCAGTCTATGTGTGTCCAGGATACGTGCCAATGGGTTGGACGCAGACATTTTCCTGTAGAGAGTCAAAGATTCTAGTTAGATACTGTAATTATGACTTGACCAATTTATTTAGGATTTTATTTTTAAACAAATTAGCTCCCACTATTTTCTCGGATCCCTACACTCCCTCTGTAGAGATGCGAAAATCTCCATGATTAATGATTTCTAGTGGGTGGTGCGGTCTCACCAACTGACTCATCACCTCACCTAACAGTTATTGGTGATGGGTTAGCCAATGAGTGAACAACTCTTGTTCAATGATTCTCTAATCATGGTGCACCCAAACTTGGTCTCTAATTCATGAATCTCACCGTATCCAAATATTGATCCACTCCTTAGTTAAGTCAGACCCACCATTTGCACAGACTGGATTCCTAATTGAGTCTCTCACCGTATCCGAAATATTGAGCCCAACTCATCCTCCAGCCCATAGCATCCAATGCCTAATAGACATGGTTGCATCTTCCCGGTGCAACTGAGCCACTGTATCCAGCCGAGAACAATCAACCCCGGGAAGGGCCCGCACATCTACAATGGTGGAAGACCTCAGACTTAATCTTTTCTTAGGAAGAATTGATTCAGGTCTCATTAAACTAGACTTGTCATAGTCATAACAATTATGACTAACCTAGTGGCATGGGTTAGCTCGGATTATTGACCACCTCAGATCAGAACTGTGTCAACAGATATGGCCAGGTAAGTGAGACCGGTGGAAGGAATATGCCATTAACTCGTACAAGAACGCATTCAGGTCGAGTAGCTTCCAATTAAAAACCAGTCGGTCGTATGTGCCAAACTTACCTTAGACACCAAATTGTTGAGTCAGAACCAATTGGGTTAGCCTACAATCCAGACTCTAACCTCTGAGCCTAATTAGGTCTTGCTTGATCGTGACTCGATCTTGACCCAGACTTAATCCTATTAGGCTGGTCAATTTAAGCATTGTTGATCCCATCTAACCAACTCTTGATTCGGTTTGATCAACCGCTTAGACCTAATTGAGCTACCCAAGCCCGAACCCAGTATTATGAATATGTCTTAGATCTGAAAATTCTCAATTTTAGACCTAATTAATATTTCCATAATCTTAATTTTTAATTAAGTAGGGTTCATAAACAAAATATGCACAATAAATCCTAGGGTTTCAGGATCTAGGATTTTGCAGAAAGTAAGTTTTGGGTTTCTGATTAAGGACGAACGCGCAGCACCCCTACACGTCATAAGAACACCCCATCGGAATGGGAAGAAGAGGGCCTTTAAACCCTTCTTCGTTCTTATGACCGGACGGCCAAGAGGAACGCCTTAATCAGGAACATGCAATACTACAAAATAGTTTTAGATCTATATCATATATCTCATATACAAATTAGATCTAATCATGGCATATTTTGCATACATCTCATGTATCGAATCATGCATATTTTCAGATCTAAATTATCTCATAATAATCTAAAAAATTAGATTTAAATTGATCTAATCAAAATAAACTTCTAATCTAGACAACTTATGTAGAACTATTCTACAACTAGTCTAGACATGCATCAATCATATCTCATATGATGTTTAAAATTAAATAATTTTTATTTGCTATTTTTTAGATATTATTATAATAATTATAATATCAAAAAATAGTAAATAAATAGATCTAAAATATGATTTAATCAAATTAAATTGAAAACATGCAAGACTATTCTATAGAACTATTCTATTTTAGAACTAGTCATGCATATTTTCTAATCTTAGATCCAAATCATTTAATTTTAATTTTTCGGATTTCAGATCTGATCACATCTCATGTGACATCTGAAATCACTTATTTTTTAATTAAAATAAATTTAAAATCAGATCTAAACACTTTAGAACCTTGGCTCTGATACCAGTTGAAGGGAAATCCTGATTTTTCGGACCAGGTTCGTTCAGATCTGATCGGATCAAGAGATATATTTCAAAAATTTTTCTCTTTAATCCAGATCAGATCTGGGATGTTTCAGATCTGATTTTTATTTATTTAATAAAATTAAAAATTAAATCAAATTTAATTTACCTTGATGTAGGGTAATCCTATTATCCGTTGATGATCCTGTAAGCAGCGGAAGGTTCTGGATCTAGCCACGCAAGTGCCTGGCCTCTACCGATATCCACTCAGGACTGGATCTAGAGATCCTCTTCTTCTCTATCACGTCTCCAAAAATCAGATCTGGATCTGATTTGGAGGATCTTCAAAACACCTTTCGAAGATCAGCAGTTGTCCTTTGCAGCAGCGCAGCCTTCTAGCTTTCTATCGCCTTTCTCTCGATCTGAATTGCACCAACCAAGATCCCAAACTACTTTTGGGCGTGGAGAGGAGAGGGAGAAGATGGGCTTGGCGTGGAGAGGAGACCAGCCTTGGGGCGTGGAGAATTCAATTCCTTCTTGAGTTGGATGCAAGGGTCTTATTTATAGACTATGCGTGATCCAACTCCTCTTCTTCCCAACCAATCACAACCCTTTGTGAAATCAGATCTAAATCTGATTGGTGGGAATAGAGTCCCTTGGATTCCTCCTTAGATGGCGCCTAAGATCCAGTCAAACTTGGTTCTTAGGAGAACTCTAATTGGAATCCAAAAAGGAGATGGAGTCCCTGTCCAACAGGGACTCCTGAGGCGCCTCCAACTTGGGCACACGCCAAGGGTGGCATGTGCGCCCTCCTCCTTGCCAGGTTCTGGCAGGGGGACAAGCCCCCACCAGCTCTCCAATAGGTGCATGACACGTGGACAAAAGTCAAAGTGTCAATGGTCAACATTTGACCAGTCAAAGGTCAGACTTTTGACCAAAGTCAAAGGAACGAGAAATGGCAGGTGACCAAAAATGGTAGGTATTGTCTTACAAAATAAGACAACCTTTTCTGACTTGGACAACCTCCAGTCAGACCATATGAAGGCCTCTGATTGAGCACAAACTCCTTTGGCTCAGTCAGGACAACTTATTTATGATAGTAAAAGAAGAACGTTAGGTTCAATCGAGTGCTAGCACGATTTTCTTGAACCTAATTGAATCTCATTCAGATCAATTGAACTAGGATCAGTTCAATTGATGATCACCAGATTCAAACCCTTGTTTGTGTGACCCAGTTAGGTTCAGTTCTGTATGGTAATGGGATATGTCATGATCTCTATCATCGACATCATCGAAACTCCTTTCGATGGATCAGAACTCTTCTGATTCGAACAGCTAGAATGATCGATCATCTAAATCATTCTAATTGCTCCCAAAATCCACCAGTGACACCTAGCAGTATATGGTGGCAACCCATCAGAGCTGAATGCGAACCTCTTGGTGCAGCTACCTGTGTGATTAAGTTCTTCTATCTTGAGCCCCGATCAGATTAGGGTTAAGGTGAACTCGTCAAACCCTAGTTTCTGTCATATGATGTAATCATTCGATTCAAGTCCAATGTGAAAATCTAAATAGAAACTCTTTCTATTATTTCACTCTGCCATGGCCATGGGCTTCTGGACTTGATTCTCATGATCATCATAGGGCTGCTCCTCTACCACCGAGGTAGATAGATTCCATCTTGATGCAATCCAGTTCCTACAATGAACATGCTATAGCCAACATACACCTCAGGGTTCCATATGGCTAGGAGACCGAGTAATGGTGTAGTCAAACTATAACACCCTCAAGGTGAACTGCCGATGCACCTCAGGTCAAAGAACCAGACACACTACTGCAGCATCGAGTCAGTCATTGACGAGAAGGTAGACTCCCTAATGACTACTCGAGGTGGTCACGCTCAGTGCCCTCGTTCTCTAACGAGTACCTGTACTCTCGCTCCGGTGTCTCCACACCGTAGACTCAAGACTCATCTACTAAAGAGAAGCGATTGTACACCAACCTTCCGGATCAATCACCATCCTCGTGATGATCCTA
>QRFJ01001890.1:44206-110499 GCA_006176705.1 Cocos nucifera | reverse complement strand
ATTTCTACATTCCAGAAGATCACAATAATGATTTGAGTCGACATGCCTTAATTCTTGGAAAAATAGTTTATTCAAGACAGTCATCATTGGAGAATCAGATTAAGCTTGATGAGAAAGTCTCATTAAGTACAACGAGCTTATAGGACCTAATTGAACCAAATCAGATTGAGCCTCAATAAGAACTACTACCTCTCCACATCAGAGATTCGATAAAGAGTTTTTCATCCCCCCTAAAAGATACTTAGGTATATTTAGAGAAGTAGAGGAAAGTTCCTCAAGTAAATGTGCTTCATGTGATGAATTCCCAAAACCTACAACAGCGATAATCAGAGATATCAACTCTGAGAAATGCTAGAGCAATGCAGTTCAAAAATTGACTCGTGCACCGAACCAATCTGACTTGGTAGATCCAGCAAAAGGTATAAGCTAACCTATTGGTGTAAATGAATCTTCAAGAGAAAGATTTGGTACAAGAATGGGAATGTGGTAACATTCAAGTTAGACTAGTGGCAAAAGTTTATAGTCAACATTAGCATTTGACTATCAGGATACTTTTTTTCCAGTGGCTATGCTAAAATCCCATCCGCACATTGCCTTGCCATTGCAGCCTATTCAAATATTAAATATGGCAAAATGACTGAAAATGGCATTCTTGGAAATAGATATCTTGAAAAGAATAATCTATATGGATAGCCACTAGTCCATGCCAGTTGAATACCTGGATACAAGATTTGCAAGCTCAAAGTCCATACTATGACTTCAATCAGCATCCCAGGAGCTGGAACACTCATTTCAATGAGTGTGATCAAAAGTTTTGGTTTCATAAAAAATGAAGAGGAACCGTTTGTCTTCAAAAAGGTCAGTGGGAGCGCTGTTGTCTTTCTCCATACTGTAGTGAAGACATCTCCCCTATATGGAAATGTAATCCCCATATATGACGACAGTCAAAATATGGTTTACCCAAGGAATCACCATGAAAGACCTAGTGAAGCTCATCCTTAGTTTCTAGGAATTAAGGTCTATAGGGATACGACCGAATATGTAGCTAGACTTTCACAGAAGATAACGTAGAGGAAAGTAACTAAAGAGGTTTTAGTAGGAAAAAACTTAAAGAGGGGATTAATACTCCCTTCAGCATGTATTACATCTCAAAAGATTGCCCCTAGCACCACCTGTAGAAATAGACTCATGAGCAGATCCCTGTATGCTTCTGGAATAGGGCCTCATGTATTCATGCATGTTTACAGACACCTGATATGCCCACGCTGTGAAGTGTCAACAAGCAAATTCTTATAAACCTGAGATGAAAGAATATTTGGAACTTCGTGTGAAATCGTATCCTTAAGTACTTGAGAAGAACTAAAAGGATACTGATGTTGGTCTTTGTAATGGAGAACTCCAAGTTCAGGGAATACACACAGGCTCGGATTTCATGTCCTGATGTAGATGATCGAAAGTCGACTATTTTGGAGTCTGTTTGTGTTGCAATGGGGTGACTGTCAGCTGGAAGAGTTTCTAGCAAACCATGTAGCAGATTCCACCATGAAAGCAGGAATGTATCGCTGCATCAGAGGCTACGAAGGAAGCATTCCTGGGACAAGAAGTTTGCTGGCACGAAAATGGAGTAATGCCATAAGATGCCATTCCCCTATAACTGCGACAACAATTATGGCAATAGCCCTTGCTAAGGAGCCAAGGTTCTCATCAAAATCCAAGCACATTGAGCCAGCGATACCACCTCATCCGCGAGTTTACCTCAAGAAAGGTTACGTCGAGGTCAAGAGAGTTCACTCCATAGACAATGTGGCACGACACCGCTTACAAAGCCGTTGGGCCAGCAGAAAATCGAAGCCCACCTTTATGAAGATGGGTAATCATGATTGTAGCCATTGGCTTAGGATAAGTGAAGATTGTTTAGATATATTGTACGCTAGAAGTCAGAATTGGCTGACAATGTAATACACTTCTAGGGGCATTTATAATTTGACTAAAAATCAATAAAATGGGTTTATTTTCTACACATATGTGTAAAATTTAGTAATCTATGATAATCCCTTTAGTTAATGGTAATGATAATTCATATTTTCAAGAGTTGAAAATTTAAGACATGAATAAATCATTAATTAACTCATAAATATCCTCCCGACCAATTAGGATCAAACGGGAGTGAAGATCGGAAAGGTTGGTGTACAATCGCTTCACTTTTAGTAGATAAGTCTGAGTCTACGATGGAGACACCAAGAGCGAGAGTATAGGTACTCGTTAGAGGAATGAAGGCACTGAGCGTGACCTACCTCGGAGTATCCATTAGGAAGTCTACCTTCTCCGTCAATGACTGACTCGATGCTTGCAGTGTGTGTTTGGTTCTTTGCCTGAGTGCATCGAAGTAACTTGAGGGTGTTAAGTTTGATCTACACCATAACTTCGATCTCCTACCATTCAGAACCTTAAGGTATGAATGTGCTATAGCAATGTTCATTGTAGGAACTTGGATAGCAATCAAGATGAATCTATCTACCGTCGTGGTGAGACTCCTAATGATGATCATGAGAATCAAGTCTAGAAGCCCATGGCCATGGCAGAGTGAAATAAGAAAGAGTTTCTATTTAGGTTTTCACATCGAACTTGAATCGAATATTAACATCATATGTAAAGAGACTAGGTTTGACGAGTTCACCTAAACCCTAATCTGATCGAGCTCAGATAGAAGAAATTAATCACACAAGGTAGCTGCATCCAAGACGGTTCGCATTCAGCTCTAATTGGGTTGCCACCTATTACACTACTAAGGTGTCACTGGTGGATTTGGGAGCAATTAGATGATTTAGATTGATCGATCATTCCTAATTCTGTTCGAATCAGAAGAGTTTCTGATCCAATCGAAAGAGCTTTCATGATGTCGATGATAGAGATCATGACAATATCTCATTACCATATTAGAACTAAAACCATAATTGGGTCAACACAAATAAGGTTTTTGAAGAATATGGTGATCATGCAATTGAACTAATCTAGTTCAATTGATCTGAATGAGATTCAATTAGGTTCAAGGAAATCGACTAAGCACTCGATTATACCTAACGTTCTTTTTTTTACTTATACAAATAGTTTCCTTACTTGAGCCAAAGAATTTGTGCTCAAAATCAGAGGCCTTCACTTGGGTCTGGCTGGAAGCTTGGTCCAGGTCAGAAAAGGGTTGTCATTAATTTTAGACAATACCTACCATTTTCAATCACCTTCCATTTCTCATCCTTTGACTTGGTCATAAAGTTGATTTTGACCCTGGTCAATTGTTGACTCATTGACACATTGAAATTTTTGTCCATATTTAACGCACCTATGGATGAGCTTGGGGGCCTGTCCCCGCCCAGAACCTGGCAGAGGTAGGGCGCACGCGCACCTTGGCGTTGCCCAAGGCAGGGCGCCCAGGATGTCCCTATTGGACAGGGATGCCATCTCTCTTTTGGATTCCAATATAGACCTTTCTCCTAAGAATCAAGATTGGAATTGGTCTTTTGGCACCAAATCTAAGGAGGATCCAAGGGACCTATTCTCTAACCAAATCAATTTAGATCTGATTTCGATATAGGGTTGTGATTGATTTGGGAGGAAGAGGAGTTGGATCACGCTTAGTCTTATAAAAGACCTGCGCCCAACTAAAAGCGAAATTGAAATTCCCCAATGCCCCAAGGCCCGCTCTCTCCCTCGTCCCATGGCCAAGTCCATCTTCTCCCTCTCCTCTCCACACCTCAAAGAAGTTTGGAATCTTAGTTTGTGCAAAATCCAAAATGAGAAGAAAAGGTGGACGGAATGCTAGATAGGCTACATCTCAACTGTAAAGGACAACTTGCTGATCTTCAAAAGGTATTTTGAAAGATCCTCTCAGATCAGATCCAGATCTAATTTTTGGAGATGTTAAATAGAGAAGAAGAGGATTTTCCAAAATCCAACTTAAGTGGATATCGGTAGAAGGCTAGGTACTTACTGGATAACATCCAGAACCTGTTCAACTGCTTACAGGATCATCAATGGTAATAGAATACGCTACATCAAGATAAATTAAAAATTTGAATTAATTTATTTAATATTTTATTTTCTTATAAATTAAATAAGAATCACATCTAAAATAATTTAGATCTAATTAGGATCAAAGAAAAAAATTTTTGAAATATATCTCTTGATCCGATCAGTCTAAATGAATTTGGGTTCGAATAAATCAGGATTTTTCTTCAGCAAGCTGCAAAGGTCCATATATGGACTTCCAAGCAAGCACTCAGAGCTGGAACACATCATTTTAAATGATTTATCAAGATTATTTGATTTCTATCAAAAAATGAGGAGAAGCCAAATGTGTCTTCAAAAAGATCAGTGGGAGCCGCTGTTGCTTTCGTATTGTATGTGGGATGATATCCTCCTTTTTGAGAATGAATAATCCCATGTTGATCATAGTTAAAATGTGGTTATCCAAAGAATTCTCCATGAAAGACTAAGAGAAGCATCCTTTATTTAGAATTAAGAGTCTATAGAGATAGAAACCAAATAGGATGCTAAGACTATTCATGAAGATGTATAATAAGAGGAGTGCTTAAAGATGTTTAGCATGGAAAACTCTAAGAGGGTAATTAGTACCCTTTAGACCATGGTATTCATCTTTTCAAGAAGATTGTGTGCCAGCACACCTGAGAAAAATAAAATGCATTGAGCAAGATCCCTGTATGCTTCAGCAATTGGGAGCCTCATGTATGCCATGTTATGTACACGACAAGATATAGCCCATGTAATTGAGTGTGCACGAAGTAGATATCATCAACATCCCAGTGAAGGAACACTGGATCTTCTATGAAATATACCTTATAGTACTTGAGAAGGAACTAAGGATATATGTTTAGTCTTTAGTAATGGAGATACTCCAAGTCCAGAGGGGTATAACAGACTCAAATTTTATGTTCGACTGTAGATGAATCGAAAGTCAACATCTGGGAGTCTGTTTGTGTGCAAAATGGGTGGAGCTATTCCAAGTTGAAAAGTTTTCCAAATAGATAGTGATGAGCAAGATGTTCACCATGGAAGTAGAATACATCACTACATCAAAAGCTATTGAAGGAGGCATTCTGGGTACAAAGGTTTACCGTAATAGAGGAAGTGATGAGGGAACTCCTAATAGTATCCTAATGACTCTTTAGAATATCCTATGAATCGAGCTTTGAAGGATCTAAACTCTAACTTATCCGCTTGTTGTCTTTTGACATGAGCCGGACAACCCCAAATTCTGAGATAACTCAGACTTGGTTTCTTACCATGCCATATCTTATACGGTGTGGTAGAAACGATCTTAGAGGGAATCCTATTCAGTAGATAAATTGATTTTAACAATGAATATCTCTAAAGAAAATTAGGAAGGTCTGTGAAGCTCATCATGGATCGGACCATATCTAATAGGATCCGATTTCTCCGTTCTGAAACTCCATTGAGTTGAGGTGTTCCTGGTGGAGTCCATTGAGAGACTATGCCATTTTCCTTGAGATAGTTAAGGAATTCTCGGCTAAGGTTTTCACCTCCTCGATCTAATCGAAGAACCTTAACGGGTTTTTCAGTTTGTTTTTCTACTTCATGTCTGAATTCTTTGAACTTTTTAAAAGCTTCAAACTTGTGTCTCATAAGATATACATACCCATACCTAGACAGATCATCGGTAAAGGTAATGAAGTAGACAAAATTGCCTCTAGCCAGCACATCAAATAGGCTACATACATCAGTATGTACTAGGGCAAGGAGATCTGTGGTCCTTTCCCCATGTCCTACAAAAGGGAGTTTGGTCATTTTACCTTGGAGACAAGATTCACAAGTTGGATATGACTCAAAAATCAATGGACTCAATAGTCCATTTTTCTCCAATTTGTTGATCCTATCTTCTGCTATATGACCTAATCTCAGGTGCCATAGATATCTATCATTTGGACTATCCCTAGGTCGTTTGGCATTCATATTTTGCTCGATAGTTAGAACAGGTACATCAATATGTAGCTGATAAAGATCGTAAATAAGGAAATCATTTGTAATTTTATTTCTTTCATAAAAAATATTACAATGGTCCTTAAAGAAGGTAATCACGTAGCCTTCTAGTGCTAAGCATAAAATAGAAATCAAATTCATGCTAGCTGTAGGCACATAATAACAGTCTTTCAAAACTAAGTCTAAACCAGATGGTAATCAAAGAGAGTATGTTCCGACCGCCACTGCAGCAACTCTAGCTCCATTATTAACGTGTAGGATCAAGTCTCCATCCCTCAGCCTCCTGCTATCCTCAAGACCCTGCATGGAGGTGCACAGATGAACATTAAAACCAGAGTCAAGCATCCAACTGGATGCAGAAGAAACCATAAGGTTAGACTCAATAACGAGCATACCTCCAGAAGGACCTTCTTTCTTGTTCTTCAGCGTGGCTAGGTAAGTAGGGCAGCTTCGCTTCAGTGGCCATCGCTGTTGCAATGGAAATACTTTCCTTTGACATCGGCCTTCTTCTTCGGCTCTACCTTCTTTTTCTTTGCTCCTTCCACCTTCTACTTTTTCACGGACTTCTTTTTCTTTCCATAAGAGTTTCTTTTGGAAGAAGTCCATTTCATAGTAAGAACTGAGCCTTTAGAATCTTTCATAGAAAGCTCAGCGGTGACCAGCATGTTCATTAAATCGATCAAGAAATTTTGAAGTTTATGCATGTGGTAATTCATAATGAATTGTCCATATGCATCAGTCAAGGATTGTATAATAATATCATTCTATAGATCCAAGTCTAACTTCACACCAAGCTTCTCAAGCTCTTTCATGTCCTTGATCATCATTAGACAGTAATCTTGGATTGACTACCCATCATGCATCTTAGCCTTGAAAAGTTGTTTCGTGACTTGATACTTGGCTGCGCGATTCTATTCACCAAACATCTCCTGCAGGTGAGCAAACATTTGGCGAGCAGTCCCGATATCTTCATGTTGGCACTGGAGCTCATCAGACATCGAGCCCAACATGTAATATCTGGTCTTATTATCTTCATCTATCTATTTTCTTAGAGATGCTCTTTATTCAGTGGATGGACGGGCTGGTAAGCTGGGAGGGTCCTGGTCCAATACATGGGTTAACTTCACGAAATCCAAAATAATTTTGTAGTTCCTGAGTCAGTCTTTATAATTAAGTTTGGTCAGTCTATGTGTGTCCAGGATACGTACTAATGGGTTGGACGTAGACATTTTTCTGTAGAGAGTCAAAGATTCTAGTTAGATACTATAATTATGACTTGACCAATTTATTTAGAAATTTTATTTTTAAATAAATTAGCTCTCACTATTTTCTCAGATCCCTACACTTCCTCTATAGAGATGCAAAAATCTTCATGATTAATGATTTCTAGTGGGTGGTGCGGTCTCACCAATTGACTCATTACCTCACCTAATAGTTATTGGTGATGGATTAGCCAATAAGTGAACAACTCTTGTTCAATGATTCTCTAATCATGGTGCACCCAAACTTGGTCTCTAATTCATGAATCTCACCATATCCGAAATATTGATCCACTCCTTAGTTAAGTCAGACCCACCATTTGCACAAACTGAATTCCTAATTGAGTCTCTCACCGTATCCAAAATATTGAGCCCAACTCATCCTCCAGCCCATAGCATCCAATGCCTAATAGACATGGTTGCATTTTTCGGTGCAACTGAGCCACTATATCTAATCAAGAATAATCAACCCCGGGAAGGGCCCGCACATCTACAATGGTGGAAGACCTCAGACTTAATCTTTTCTTAGGAAGAATTGATTCAGGTCTCATTAAACTAGACTTGTCATAGTCATAACAATTATGACTAACCTAGTGGCATGGGTTAGCTTGGATTATTGACCACCTCAAATCAGAACTAGTCAACAGATATGGCCAGGTAAGTGAGATCGGTGGAAGGGATATGCCATTAACTTATACAAGAACACATTCAGATCGAGTAGCTCTCAATTAAAAACCAATCGGTCGTATGTGCCAAACTTACCTTAGACACCAAATTGTTGAGTCAGAACCAATTGGGTTAGCCTACAATCCAGACTCTAACCTCTGAGCCTAATTAGGTCTTGCTTGATCGTGACTCGATCTTGACCCAGACTTAATCCTATTAGGTTGGTCAATTTAAGCATTGTTGATCCCATCTAACCAACTCTTGATTCGATTTGATCAACCGCTTAGACCTAATTGAGCTACCCAAGCCCAAACCCAGTATTATGAATATATCTTAGATCTAAAATTCTTAATTTTAGACCTAATTAATATTTCATAATCTTAATTCTTAATTAAGTAGGGTTCATAAACAAAATATGCACAATAAATCCTAGGGTTTCAGGATCTAGGGTTTTGCAGAAAGTAAGTTTTGGGTTTCTGATTAAGGACGAATGCGTAGCACCCCTACACGTCATAAGAACACCCCATCGGATGGGAGGAGAGGGCCTTTAAACCCTTCTTCATTCTTATGACTAGACGGCCAAGAGGAACGCCTTAATCAGGAACATGTAATACTACAAAACTATTTTAGATCTATATCATATATCTCATATACAAATTAGATCTAATCATGGCATATTTTGCATACATCTCATGTATCGAATCATGCATATTTTTAGATCTAAATTATCTCATAATAATCTAAAAAATTAGATTTAAATTGATCTTATCAAAATAATCTCTAATCTAGACAACTATGTAGAACTATTCTACAACTAGTCTAGACATGCATCAATCATATCTCATATGATGTTTAAAATTAAATAATTTTATTTGATATATTTTAGATATTATTATAAAAATTATAATATCAAAAAATAGTAAATAAATATATCTAAAATATGATTTAATTAAATTAAATTGAAAACATGCAAGACTATTCTATTTTAGAACTAGTCATGCATATTTTCTAATCTTAGATCCAAATTATTTAATTTTAATTTTTTTTGATTTTAGATCTGATCACATCTCATGTGATATCTGAAATCATTTAATTTTCTAACTAGAATAAATTTAAAATTAGATCTAAATACTTTTAGAACATTGGCTCTGATACAAGTTGAAGGAAAATCCTGATTTCTCGGACCAGGTTCGTTCAAATCTGATCGAATCAAGAGATATATTTTAAAAATTTTTCTCTTTGATCATAATTAGATATGAGATATTTCAGATCTAATTCTTATTATTCTATTAATAAAAATAAAATCTAAATAAATTAAATCAAATTTAATTAACCTTGATGTAGGGTAATCCTATTATCTGTTGATGATCCTGTAAGCAGCGGAAGATTCTGGATTTAGCCACACAAGTGTTGGCCTCTACCGATATCCACTCAGACTGGACCTAGAGATCCTCTTCTTCTCTATCACGTCTCCAAAAATTAGATCTGGATCTGATCTGGAGGATCTTTAAAATACCTTTTGAAGATCAGCAGTAGTCCTTTGCAACAGTGCAGCCTTCTAGCTTTCTATCGCCTTTCTCTCATTTGGGTTGCACCAACTAAGATCCCAAACTCCTTTGGGTGTGGAGAGGAGAGGAAGAAGGTGGACTTGGCATAGAGGAGGAGAGGAGAGGCAGCCTTGGGGTGTGGGAATTTCAATTTCTCTTTTAGTTGGGCGCAGGGTCTTATTTATAGACTAAGCGTGATCCAACTCCTCTTCTTCCCAACCAATCACAACCCTTTGTGAAATCTGATCTAAATCTGATTGGTGGGAATAAAGTCCCTTAGATTCCTCCTTAGATGGCACCTAAGACCAGTTAAACTTGATTCTTAGGAGAAGTCTAATCGGAATCCAAAAGGGAAATGGAGTCCCTATCCAACAGGGACTCCTGGGCGCCTCCTGCTTGGGCACACGCCAAGGGTGGTGTGCGCCCTCCTCCTTACTAGGTTCTAGTAAGAGGACAGGCCCCCACCAGCTCTCCAATAGGTGCATGACATATGGACAAAAGTCAAAGTATCAATGGTCAATATTTGACCAGTCAAAGGATGAGAAATGGCATGTGTTGTCTTAAAATAAGATAACCCTTTTCTGACCTGGACAAGCTCCAGTCAGATCAAGTGAAACCTCTGATTAAGCATAAACTTCTTTGGCTCAGTAAGGACAACTATTTATGATAGTAAAAAAAGAACGTTATGTTCAATCGAGTGCTAGCATGATTTTCTTGAACCTAATTGAATCTCATTCAGATCAATTGAACTGGATTAGTTCAATTGATGATCACTAGATTCAAACCCTTATTTATGTGACCCAGTTAGGTTCAGTTCTATATGGTAATGAGATATGTCGTGATCTCTATCATCGACATCATCGAAACTCCTTTCGATGGATCAGAACTCTTCTGATTCAAACAGCTAGAATGATCGATCATCTAAATCATTCTAATTGCTCCCAAAATCCACCAGTGACACCTAGCAGTATATGGTGGCAACCCATCAGAGCTGAATACGAACCTCTTGGTGCAGCTACCTGTGTGATTAAGTTCTTCTATCTTGAGCTCCGATCAGATTAGGGTTTAGGTGAACTCGTCAAACCCTAGTCTCTGTCATATGATGTAATCATTCGATTCAAGTCCGATGTGAAAACCTAAATAGAAACTCTTTCTATTATTTCACTCTGCCATGGCCATGGGCTTCTGGACTTGATTCTCATGATCATCATAGGGCTGCTCCTCTACCACCGAGGTAGATAGATTCCATCTTTGATGCAATCCAGTTCCTACAATGAACATGCTATATAGCCAACATACACCTCAGGGTTCCATATGGCTAGGAAGACCGAGTTATGGTGTAGTCAAACTATAACACCCTCAAGGTGAACTGTCGATGCACCTCAGGTCAAAGAACCAGACACACCACTGCAGCATCGAGTCAGTCATTGACGAGAAGGTAGACTTCCTAATGACTACTCGAGGTGGTCACGCTCAGTGCCCTCGTTCTCTAACGAGTACCTATACTCTCGCTCCGGTGTCTCCATACCATAGACTCAGGACTCATCTACTAAAGAGAAGCGATTGTGCACCAATCTTTCGGATCAATCACCATCCTCATGATGATTCTATGGTCGGAAGCATTTTATGAGTTAATAATGATTTTTCATGTGTTAAATTTTCAACTCTTGAAAATATGAATTATCATTACCATTAACTCAAAGGATGTATCACAGACACTAAATACACATATGTGATAGAAAATAACCCATTTTATTGATTTTAGTCAAAATTATAATTTTGATCCTAGAAGTGTATTACAAGTGTCAGCCAATTCTGGCTTCTTGGGCACATATATCTAACACTTGCATACCTTGTGATTAGCATCTCTGGATGTGAAACCTAACGGCTGTTCCATATAGATGTCTTCATCAAGATATCCATTTAAGAATGCTATTTTTACATCCATTTGCCATATTTCATAATCGAAATAGGCTGCTACAGCAAGCAATGTATGGATGGATTTTAGCATAGCTACTGATGAAAAGATATTCTGATAGTCAATGCCTTCGTGTTGACTATAATCTTTTGCCAGTAATCTAGCTTTGAAAGTCTCCACATTTCCATCTGCACCAATCTTTCTCTTGTAGATCCATTTACACCCAATAGGTACTATACCTTCTGGTGGATCTACTAAGGTCCAGATTTTGTTTGAATGCATCGAGTCAATTTCTGACTTCATTACCTCTAACCATTTCTCAAAGTCGGTATCTGATATTGCCTCGTTATAGGTTTTGGGATCATCACCATGAACTCTATTACCTATGAGGAACATTTCCTATATTTTCTCTAAAATGGTACCTAAGTACCTCTCAGAAGGATGGAAAACCCTTTTCGATCAACGAGATGGAGAAGGTAGTGATTGTATTGGCTCCACATGATTTGGTTAAATTTGGTCCTTAGCTCATTGCTCTCATGAGACTTTCTTATCGAGCCTGATCAGCTTTCCAATGCCATGATCTTGAATAAACTATTTTTCAAGAAAGATGGCATGTCGACTCACAATCACATTGTGATCTTCTAGAATGTAGAAATAATATCTTAATGACTCTTTAGGATATCCTATAAATCGAGCTTTAAAGGATCTAAAGTCTAACTTGTCCGCTTGTTGCCTTTTGACATGAGCCGGATAGCCCCAAATTTTGAGATGACTCAGACTTGGTTTCTTACCATGTCATATCTCATACGGTGTGGTAGGAACAGTTTTAAAAGGAACCCTATACAGTGAGTATATTGTAGTTAACAAACAGTATTTCCAAAGATAATCAGGGAGATCTATGAAGCTCATCATGGATCGGACTATATCTAATAGGGTCCGGTTCCTTCGTTCTAAAACTCCGTTGAGTTAAGATATTCTAGATGGAGTCCATTGAGAGACTAAGCCATTTTTCTTAAGATAGTCCAGGAATTCTCGACTAAGGTGTTCACCTCCTCGACCTAATCGAAGAACCTTAATGGATTTTTCTAGTTTGCTTTTCTACTTCATGTCTGAATTCTTTGAACTTTTCAAAAGCTTCAGACTTGTATCTCATAAGATACACATATCCATACCTAGATAAATCATCGATAAAGGTTATGAAGTAGACAAAGTTGCCTCTAGCCGGCACATCAAATGGGCCGCACACATCAATATGTACTAGGGCAAGAAGATCCGTGGCCCTTTCCCCATGTCCTACAAAAGGGAGCTTAGTCATTTTGCCATGAAGACAAGATTCATAAATTGGATATGACTCAGAAGTCAACAGACTCAATAGCCTGATTTTCTCCAATTTGTTAACCCTATCTTCTGCTATATGACCTAGTCTTAGGTACCATAGATACCTATCATTTGGACTATCCCTAGGTCATTTCATGGCATTCATATTTTGCTTGATATTAAAAATAGATACATCAATATGTAACTGGTAAAGACCGTTAATAAGGAAACCACTTGCAATTTTATTTCTTTCATAAAGAATGTTACAATAGTCCTTAAGAAAACTAATTACATAGCCTTCTAGTGCTAGGCATGAAATAGAAATCAAATTCCTGCTTGCTGCAGGCATATAATAACAGTCTTTTAAAACTAAGTCAAAACTAGATGGTAGTCAAAGAGGGTATGTTCCCACCACCGCGGTAGCACCTCTTGCTCCATTTCCAACATGCAGGATCATCTCACCATCCCTCAGCCTCCTGCTATCCTCAAGATCCTGCATGAAAGTGCACAAATGAGCACTAGAACCAGAGTCAAGCACCAAACTAGATGCAAAAGAAATCGTAAGTTTAGACTCAATAATGAGTATACCTCTAGAAGGACCTACCTTCTTCTTATTCTTCAGGGTGGCCAGGTAAGTTAGGTAATTTTGCTTCCAGTGACCATCATGGAAATACTTTTCTTTATTAGCAGCCTTCTTTTTCAGCTTTGTCTTTTTCTTCTTTCCTTCTTCTACCTTCTACATTTTCACAGACTTCTTTTTCTTTCCAAAAGACTTTTTTTTGGAAGAAATCCATTCCATAGCAAGCATTGAGCCTTTAGAACCTTTCATAGAAAGCTCAGCAATTACCCGCATGTTCATAAGTTCAGCCAGGGAATTTTGAAGTTTATGCATATGGTAGTTCATGATGAGCTGCCCATATGTATCAGTCAAGGATTGCAGAATTTTATCATTCTACAGATCCAGGTCCAACTTCACTCCAAACTTCTCAAGCTCTTCCAAATCCTTGATCATCATCAGATAATGATCATAGACTGACTGTCCATCATGCATTTTAGTCTTGAATAGTCATTTAGTGACTTGATACTTACTGCACGACTCTGTTCACCAAACATCCCTTGCAGGTGAGCCAACATTTGGCGGATAGTCCTGATATCTTCATGTTGGCACTAAAATTCATCAGACATCGAACCCAACATGTAGTATCTAGCCTTTTATCTTCATTCATCCACTTATCAAGAGATGCTCTCTGTTCAGTGGATGGACTAGCTGGTAAGGTGGGAGGGTCCTTGTCCAATACATGAGTTAACTTCTCAAAATTCAAAATGATTTTAAAGTTTCAAAGCCAATCCTTATAATTGGATCTAGTCAGTCTATGGGTGTTCAAGATTCGTGCTAGTGGGTTAGATGCAGGCATTTTCCTATAGAGAGTCAAAGTTTTTAGTTTGATATTGTAATTAAGACTTAACCAATTTGCTTAGGAATTTTATTTTAAAATAAATTAGCTCCCACTATTTTCTTGAATCCCTACACTCCCTCTGTAGAGATACAAAAATCTTCATGATTAATGATTTTTAGTGGGTGATGCGGTCCCACTAATTGACTCATCACCTCTTCTAATAGTTATTGATGATGGGTCAGCCAATGAATGAACAACTCTTGTTCAATGATTTTCTAATCATGGTGCAGTCAAACTTGGTCTCTAATTCATGAATTTCACCATGTTCGAAATATTGATCCACTCCTTAGTTAAGTCAGAACCACCATTTGCATAGATTGGATTCCTAATTGAGTCTCTCACCGTATCCAAAATATTGAGCCCAATCCATCCTCCAGCCCGTAGCATCCAATGCCTAATAGACATGGTTGCATCTTCTCGGTGCAACTGAACCACTATAACCAGTCGAGAACAATCAACCCGGAAAGGGCCCGCACATCTACAATGGTGGAAGACCTTAGACTTAATCTTTTCTTAGGGAGATTTGATTTAGGTCTCATTAAACTAGACTTGACATAGTCATAACCATTATGACTAACCTAGTGGCATGGGTTAGCTCGGATTATTGACCACCTCAGATCAGAACTGAGCCAACAAACATGGCCAGGTAAGTGAGACCGATGGAAGGGATATGCCATTAACTTGATAAAAATGCATTCGAGTCGAGTAGATCCTAATTAAAAATTAGTTGATCGTATCTACCAAACTTACCTTAGACATCAAATTATTGAGCCAGAACCAATCGGGTTAGCCTACAATCCAAACTCTAACCACTGAGCTTAATTAGGTCTTAGCTTAATCGATCACTCACATGACTTGATCTTAACCCAGACTTAATCCTATTTGGCTGGTCAATTTAAGCACTATTGATCCCATCTAACCAACACTTGATTCGATTTGATCAACTGCTTAGACCTAATTGGGCTATCCAAGTCCGAACCCAATATTATTTATATGTCTTAGATCTAAAATTTTTAATTTTAGATTTAATTAATTTTTTATAATTTTAATTCTTAATTAAGTTTAGGATTCATAAATAAAATAGGTAAATAAAATACTAGAATTTTAGGATCTAGGGTTTTGCAGAAAGTAAGTTCTTGATTTTTTATTAAGGACGAACGCGCAGCACCCCTACACATCATAAGAACACCCCATCGAATGGGAGGAGAGGGCATTTAAATCCTACTTTATTCTTATGACCGGATGGCCAAGGGGAATGCCTTAATCAAAAATATTCAAAACTATAAAACTAGTTAGATCTACATCATATATCTCCTAGATAAAAATTGATCTAACTTTATACATGTTTTGCATACATCTCACGTATCTTTTCATGAATATTTTTAGATCATAATTATCTGATAATTTTTCTAAAAAATTAAATTTAAATTGATCACATCAAAATAAATTTTAATCTAGATAATTATGTAGAACTATTCTACAACTAGTCTAATCATGCATTCATCATATCTCATATGATCCAAAAATTAAATAATTTTATTTATTATTTTTCAAATATTATTATAATATTTATAACATCAAAAAATAGTAAAGAAATAGATCTAAAATTATAACTTAATCAAATTAAATTATGAGCATGCAAGATTATGTATAGAACTATTCTATTTTACAACTAATCATGCATCTTGTAAAACTTAGATCTAAATTATTTAATTTTAATTTTTTTGATTTTAGATCTAATCATATCTCATGTGACATCTAAAATCACTTGATTATTAGATTAAAAATAAATTAAAATTAGATCTAAATAATTTTTAGAACCTGGCTCTGATATCAGTTGAAGAAAAAATTCTGATTTCTCGGATCAGGTTCATTTAGATCTGAATGGACCAAGAGAGATATTTCAAAAATTTTTCTTATATATCTAAATCAAATCTAAGATGCTTCAAATCTAATTTTATAGATCTAATAAAATAAAATAAAAATAAATTAAATCGAATTTAATTTATATTTTTTGTTGGGTAATTAGATTACCCTATGATGATCCTGCTGATTACCTGAGGTTCTGGGTCTAGCCACGTAAGTGCCTAGCCTCTACCAGTATGCACTTGAGCTGGCTCTAGAGATCTTCTTCTTCTTTATCACTTCTCCAAATATCAGATCTGGATCTGATTTGGAGGATCTTCAAAACTCCTTGTGAAGATTGGTAGTCATCTTTGCAGTAGTGCTACCTTCTTCCTTTCTTGTCATCTTTCTCTTGCCTGGATCGCACCAAAATGGAGCCCAACTTTCCTCGAGCATGGAGAGGAGAGAGAGAACCAAAAGATGGCATGGAGGAGGGAGAGGGGCAGCCTTGGGGCATGGGCTAAGAGAGAACTCTATAAAAGTTGAGTGCAGATAGGGTTTGTATAAACCCTACTGCACAATGCAGTGCCACATCATCCCAACCAATCACATTGCTTTGTACAATCAGATCTAAATTTGATTGATGGAATAACATCACCTGATCCAATCAGATGAGAGTCCCCTTAATTTATCCTTAGGTGGCACCAAGACTGGTCAAAGCTAAGTCTTAGGTGCCTTCCTAAGTTGATTCAATGAAGCAACCTGGAGTCTCATCCATATGGGACTCCAGTCATCTCTATCCATGGGTGCACACCTCCCAAGGCGTGCATCCCCTCCTTTCTAATTTCTAGCAAGGGGACAAGCTCCTATCTGCTCTTCTATGGGTGCATGACACATGGACAGATGTCCAAGGGTCAAAGGTCAATGTTTGACTAAAGTGAAAAAATAAGAATTAACAGGTGATGAAAAATGGCAGATGTTGTCTCAAATTTATCTCATAAATTAAGACAACCCTTTTCTAACCTGAACAAGCTTCAGTCAGACCATGTATAGGTACCTAAGTGAGCACAAACATATTTGGCTCAGTCGAGATAACTTTTAATGATAGTAGAAGGAGAATGTTAGGCTCAATCGTGTGCTAGCATGATTTCCTTGAACCTAATTGAATCTAATTCAAATCAATTTGAACTGGATTAGTCCAATTGATGATATCCAGATCCAAACCCTTATTTGTGTGATCCAGTTAGGTTCAGTTCTATATGGTAATGGGATATGTCATGATCTCTATCATCGACATCATCAAAACACCTTTCGATGGATCAGAACTTTTCTGATTCAGACAACTAGAATGATCGATCATCTAAATCATTCTAATTGCTCCCAAAATCCACCAGTGACACCTAGCAGTATATGGTGGCAACCCATCAAAACTGAAAAAGAAACCTCTCGGTGCAGCTACCTGTGTGATTAAGTTCTTCTATCTTGAGCCCGATCAGATTAGGGTTAAGGTGAACTCGTCAAACCCTAATTTCTATCATATGATTTAATCATTCGATTCAAGTCCGATGTGAAAACCTTAATAGAAACTCTTTCTATTATTTCACTCTACCATGGCCATGGGCTTATGGACTTGATTCTCATGATCATCATAGGGCTGCTCCTCATCTACCGAGGTAGATAGATTTTCTCTTGGTGCAATCCAATTCCTACAATGAACATGCTATAGCCAACATACACCTCAGGATTTCGAATGGCTAGGAGATCGAGTCATGGTGTAGTCAAACTATAACACCCTCAAGGTGAACTGTCGATGCACCTCAGGTCAAAGAACCAGACACACCACTGCAGCTTCGAGTCAGTCATCGATGAGAAGGTAGACTTCCCTATGACTGCTCGAGGTGGTCATGCTCAGTGCCCTCGTTCTCTAACGAGTACCTATACTCTCGCTCTGGTGTCTCTACACCATAGACTCAAGACTCATCTACTATAATGAAGCTATTGTACACCAACCTTCCACATCAATCATCATCCTCATGATGATCCTACGGTCGGAAGCATTTTATGTGTTAATAAATGAAAATTCTTGTCTTAAATTTTCAACTCTTAAAAATAAGAATTATCATTACCATTAACTCAAGGGATGTATCACAAACACTAAATACACATTTATGATAAAAAATAATTTATTTTATTATTTATAGTCAAAATTATAATTTTATTTCTAGAAGTGTATTACAAGTGTTAGTCAATTCTGGCTTCTAGGGCACACATATCTAACAGCCAGGCACATGTGTGGCTCCTTCCAAAATCTTAGGATCCATAAGGATCATCATAGAATAATCTAATTACCCAAAATAAGGTATGAAATTAAATTAAATTAAATTAAATTTTTATTTTATAATATCAGATCGTTAGAATTAGATTTGAGATGTCTTAGATTTAATTAATATCATACAAAAAATTTTTAAAATATTTCTTCAATTCCAATCATATCTGAATGATCCTGTGCTGGAAAAATAGAGTTTTTTTTCAACTCATATCAGAGTCAGGATGATAGTTCATCGTATCTATTTTAGATCTAATTTATTTTTATTTATAATTTAATATTAAATAATTTTAGATATCACATCATATGTGATTAGATATAAAATTAAAAAATTAAAATTAGAATGATTTAGATCTACAATGTATGAGATGCATGACTAGACTAGGTACAGAATAGTTCTATGTGTAGTCTAGCATAATCATGTTGTTAAATTAATTAAATATAATTTTAAATCTATTTTATTTCTATTATTTTGATGTTATAATTATTATAGCAAGATCTAAAAAATAGAAAATATAATTTTTAATTTTTATTTTATTTATATGAGATATGAAAGATGCATGCTTAGAATATTTATAGAATAGTTCTATAAAATGTCTAGAATAGTTCTATTTTTGATATGATCAAATTTAAAATTTTATTTTTTTTAAATTTAATATATGATATTTTAGATCATGAAGCATGCATGTTTAATTTAGTTATGATACATGAGATGTATGCAAAATATGTATAAGTTAGATTAGTAATTGTATATGCGATATATGATTTACATCTAACTAGTTTTATAGTAGAAATTATATTTTTGATTAAGATGTTCTCTTTGGCCATCTGGTCATAAGAATAAAGTAAGATTTAAAGGTTCTCTTCTTCCATTTGATTAGATGTTCTTATGATGTGTAGGGGTACTGCACGTTCGTCCTTAATAAAAAATCAGAACTTATTTTTCTGCAAAACCCTAGATCCTAAAATCATAGAATTTTGTTATATGTATTATTCATGAATCCAAAACTTAATTAAGAATTAAGATTATAAAATTAATTAAATCTAAAAGTTATGAATTTTTAGATCTAAGACATCTTCATAAGATTGGGTTTGGGCTTGGGTAGCTTAATTAGGTCTAGTGGTTGATCAAACCGAATTAAGAGTTGGTTAGGTGGGATCAAAGAAAGCTTAGATTTGATCAGTCTAATAGGATTAAGCCTAGATCAAGATCGAATCACATTAAGATGTGACTCAATCAAGTCAAGACCAAATTTGACTTTATGGTTCGAGCCTGGATTGTAGGATAATCCAATTAGTTCTGATTCGATAATTTGGTGTCTAAGGTAAGTCTGACAAATATGACCGACTGATTTTTAATTGAGAGCTACTCAACCTGAATGCATTCTTATCAAGTTAATGACATATTCTTTCCATTGGTATCACTTACTTGGCCATTTGTGTTGACCCAATTCTGATTTGAGGTGGCTAACAATTCGATCCAACCCATGCCACTAGGTTAGTTATAATTGTTATGACTAAGTCAAGTCAAGTTTAAAGGGATCTAAATTAAATTTTTCTAAAAAAATATTATGTCTGAGATCTTCCATCATTATAGATGTGCAAGCCCTTTCCACGGTTGATTGTTCTTGATTGGATACAGTGGTTCAGTTGCACCAATAAGACGTAACCATGTCTATTAGATATTGGATGCTACGGGTTGGAGGATAGGTTGGGCTCAATACTCTAGATATGATGAGGGACCCAATCAGAAATCTAATTTATGCAAATGGTAGATCTAACTTAATAAGGAGTAGATCAATTTTTTGGACATGGTGAGATTTATGCATTAGAGACCAAGTTTGGGTGCACCATGATTAGAGAATTATTGGACAAGAGTTATCCACTCATCGATTGATCCATCATCAATAACTATTAGGTGAGGTGGTGAACTAGTTGGTGGCACTGCACAATCCACTAGAAATCAATAATTGCAGAGATTTTTGCATCTCTTTCAATGAAGTGTAGGGATCCGAGTAAATAGTGAAAGCCTAATTTATTTAAAAATAAAATTTCTAAATAAGTTGGTTAAGTCTAATTGCAAAATCTAACTAGAAACTTTGACTCTCTACAGAAAAATGTCTGCTTCCAACTGATAGGAACGCGATGTTGTCATTAAGATACCGTATTTATCAGTTTAATCTAACTTCTTAAAATAATTAAAAATACGTAGATAGCAGTGAGTCGGATTGAATCTATAAGGAAGATAGTATTTTTATATTTAAAATCTTTGATTTTTGAAAAGAAAAAGAAAAGAAAAGAGCTTTAAAATTAAAAGTAAAATCAAAAAGCAAAAATTAAAGGGTGCAGAGATTTAAACTTGGTACTAAGATCTACTAGTTAGATCTTAGCATCTACTTGCAATAAAATAAAGAGCAATAATTAAAGTGCAAAAATTAAATTATAATAAAAATAAAGAGCATGAATTTAAAGAATATAAAATAAAATTTATATTAATTAAAATTTTAAAATTTAAATACATAAAATTTTAAAAAAATAAAATAAAATAAAATAGCCTGATCTCTGATCTTGGATCGGCATGGGTGGAAAGATGGTGTAGAAGCCTAGCTTTTTCTCTCAGCACCAGTTGTCTTGAAGCAACCATTAATTAGAGGCTAGCTTCACCCTGTACCAAAGCTTCACCTTGATTGAAGATGTCGATTTCTAGAGGCCTGGAGTCATTTTTATAGAGCATGGAAGGCTGGAGAGTTTTCTTCTAGGCAATATGGGACTAAGGAGCTCTTTGATCATCAAAGTATGAAGAAATTTGAGTGAAAATTAGATTAGAAAGAGTTTTGGATGAATTTTGCTGCTCTAGATGAAATCTAGCCATCGATAGAAATCCAACGGATCAAAAATCATCAAAATTAGATGTGTATCAGCCTAGATAAGGTCGGATTAAATTTTGGCCATCCGATCGCACATTGATAAAGAAAATCTAGCCACTGATCATGCGTTGGGAGTTTTGATCACCATCAAAAGCATTCTGGACCATCGAATCATCTTCTGGATCGAGCACTATCATTAGATGGCAATCCGCATGAAGTTTGATGTAGAAAAACTCCCTCCATCATCCGATCTTGATCGCAAGCTACTGCAACCATCCAATCGCACAATTATTGTTCCCATGGACCGCATGGACTGACTTCACCATACATTGCAATCAATCAGCACCTCCTATTATCGAGTGAAACGTCCAAAATACACTATGAGCCATGATAGATTTCTGTGGATCCTTTAAGGGTCTAGGTCCACCACATGTCGCTTCATGATTCGCCAATGTCTACTGAGCTGGCGGTCCATGCTTGGATCATAGACCAACTAGCACCTTCTATGGCTTAGTTATCTTTGACGGCTTGACTTGGCTTGTGGAGCCGATTGAGCCATTTTTTTTTTATTTAATTTTTATTTATTTTATTTTTTTAAAAATTCATATCTTCTTCATTTTAGCTCTATTTTGCTCAAAATTTATTTCGTTGTGATAAAAAAAAAGCTCTTTCCATTGATAATAAAATTTATTTTTTATTTTATTATTTTTTAATTAATTTTTTAATTAATAAAAATATAAATTTCTTAAAAATATGTATTAATTAATTAATAATTCTTAAAAATTAATATGAATTAATTGATAAATTAATATTTTTATTGATGAATTTATGGTACTTATCACACCCTCCAACTTAAGCTTTGCTCGTCCTTGAGTAAAGAAAGAATTTAGTTTTAAATTTCTTTTAACTTTAGAGTTTTGAATTTTACCTAAGTAGTTTTCAAAATGGTTATTGATATTCAGTAGAGCTTAAGTAAGACATATCATTTAGATATTAATACTTATCAATAGAAAAATTAAGTAAAAAATATTAAATCTTTTTGAATTTTTTCTAAATTATTCCATCTTTATCTCTGATTTGTCTAAACTTTCATATAGATAAGTGTATTGCTACTTCCACTTTTTATTTATTAATTTTTATTTTTACATTGCTCACCTTTTGATGCGAATATCATTGCTTACTTAGGCAATGAGATCCAGTTACTCGATGAAAAATTAATATATTTTTTTAATATTGTACCACTATTGAGTGTCTTAACCCCTTAAGCATTCTATTTGATCCATGTAGTGAGTCTTAGGCCAATGACTCCCAAACCAGTTGACTTTAGGGCACTAGATATAGAATATCCCTTGGGCTTACTAGCTCAAATTAAATAGGCTATGAGTTAAGACTAGCTTTACAATGAGCTTTTTTGTCCTTCCCATCTTTTGACGCGAAACTCAATGCTTGCTTAGGTAAAGAGATTTGGTTACTCAATGAGAAGTACTTAAAAATTATTTTATTTAATTTTTTATATAGAAACTATTTTATTTAATTTTTTTATATGAAAAAAATGTATAGTTATCCTACATAAGCCCATAAAAAGTAGACTTTTCTTTGATGCTAGTAGAAAAAATTAGAAATGCTCTAAGAAAATTTTTTTTATGTTCTAGACTTAACTCTTTATTGAATTTTTTTAATACTTGATTCCTCAATATCTCATAGATTCTCTGATTTGTGCATCAATTTTCTTTTAAAAATGCTTAGTTTAATTTGATTCTTAAGCATAATCAGGTGTCTAGATATTAAATACTAACTTTTTCTTGAGGACTTAAAATTTTAAAATTTTTATTTTTATCCCCCCCAACTTAATCGACATTATCCTCAATAGAAAAAAAAAATAAAGGGTGTAATAAAGAATATGAAAGAATACACCTGAGTCAGTATATTTTTGGTCCAGCACATCCCTTTGAAAATTTGAGCTCTCCTTTCAACTTATTCAAATTATCTTAAAAAGAAAATCAATTGAAAAGATAAATTAGACTAAAAAAAATTAAATATTTGGTTGTCTCCCAACAAGCACTAAGTTTACCATCTTCAGTCAGACATAATGCCGCTTACTATCTTGTGTCAAATATTGAATTGACAAATTTCAATGATTCTAGATTGCCAATCTCAAAAAAATAATTTATAATTCTATTATTAATATATTTATTATTAATTAGAGAAACATAGTTTGTGACCCTATTCTTAGACCCATGTTTATTAAGAATTTCTCCTATTTGTTCTTCTAAAATGCTCATGAATGGAGTTTTTGTATTAGAAGTTAAGTTTGATGTGATGGGTACTAGAAGGGTGACTAAAGGCAGTTTTAATTTAAATAACTTCATTGACTCTTCATTACATGCCTCTTGATTTTTGTAAGAAGAACTGGCTTCCAAGATTGAATGGAATAGAACATTAGGTTTATAAGTCTTGGGTAAATCGTCTATTCTCTTTTTTCCTATGTCTATCTAATTTAAATTGGAACCAGCATCAGTACTAATTTCTGACTCATGTTCTTCTATGTGATTAGTCTTAGTACTAATATGTTCCTCTAAATTTTCATTTTGTCGAGCATCAATACTAGCCACTTTCACCTGGTCTTCGTATGGGTTTATAAGAATCCTATAGCTTTTAAGTTCAGGAATTACTTTGGCATTCTCAGATTGGGGATTCTTAAGTAAGACATTAAATTGATAACTTGGTCCAGGTAGTTGGTGGACATTAGGTGGGTTGATCGAAATTAGTAGGCTCAATAATTGACCTAGTTCTCTCCTCATGTTAGATTCAGCTAGTTGTCCAATTTGAGCTTCTAGCCTGACGATAGATTGCTATTGAGTCAGAATCAATTATTGAAGTTGGTTAAATCTATCGTCAGCTAGATTGGTCTATTGAAGAGGTAGGTATGAAGGCAAATTATGATGTGGTGGCTCGAAAGGTTTACTAGGCTGACCTCTGTTATAAGCATAATTTTGGTATTGAGGTGATAATTTTGTACTGATAGAGTTTGGATCTGAGCCTGAGTCTATTGTGATTTCTAAGAAAAATTATGATGGTTTCTCCGATTAGAGTTATATGAATTTGAAAATGGATCATTAACCAGCTTGGAGTAGCCTTTAGCAGCTTAGACTTGTTCTTGGATAAAAGGTGAAAACTGTGCAGTCATAGGATATTTACTCACATGATGGATTGGGCTAGCACAGATTGAATAAATCTCCTGATAATTAGAAGATGATGTGAATTATGCAGGAGATTATTGACCTAGGATTAGGACTTGATCTAATTTTTGAGCAAGAAAGTCCACTTTATTTATCAAATTTGAAGCAGACTTAGGACTAGATTCAAGATGTTTAAATTCATGGATCCCTGCCTAAGTTTGGTAGAAAGATAATGAAGCATGGTTAATTGAGTTTTCACTTAGGATTTCAAATAAGATATAGGCTTCATCCTCACTCTTGTTCATGAATGCACCTCCACAGGATGCATCTACCATCTGTCTGTATTGGTCTCCTAAATCCTCATAGAAAGCTTGAACTATTTGCCACTTAGATAGACCATGGTGTGGGCATTTTCTAAGATGTTTCTTAAGTCTCTCCCATGACTCGTGAATCTGTTCTCCTGGAAGCTGAGCAAATCAAATGATAGCTCATCTCGTAGTATTGGTTCGGCCTATGGGGTAAATTTTTTTAAGAAATTCACTTTGCAATTTAGCCCAAGTTTTAATTGGCCTCTCTATGTGCCAAGCTAGTACTTGGCTTTGTCTTTTAATGATAAGAGAAATAAAATTAGTCTAAGGGCATTATTAGTTAAATTTTGAATTCTCGCCATAGAGCAAATTTCTAGGAATTCATCTAGATATTTATAAGGATCTTCATTAGTGTTCCCATAGAAAGATGAAAGCATCTGGATTATAGTTGGCTTGATCTCATAGTGGATAGCATGAATTTCAGATAATTGGATATAAATCGATGGGTTATAGGTATTCCTTCATCTGTTTAGGTGGTTCTCTAAAATTTTTAGCCATTTGGTTATCGGGTTTAATACAATTCAGCCTTTTAATTTTATGGTTGGGTTCAACTAGATCAGGTAAAGCGATTTTCTATCGTGCATGTATTAGTGTAACCCTAATATATGGATCAAAATTTTTTAGATTTTTTTTAGAATTTATATATATATATATATATTATTTTATTATATTATTACTTTTTAGTTTTTTAATTATTTTATTTATTATTTTTAATTTAGTTTAATTATTATTTTAAATATTTTTTTAGTTAGTTTAATTTAATTTTTATTTTATTTTATTTTATTTTTAGAGGAGAAAGGAGAAGAAAGAGAGGAGTTCTAGAGAAGAGGCCTAAGGAGTCCTAGAGCTAAGAAGAGAGAGAAGAATTAGGTTTAATTAGATTTGATGTTGGTTAGCAACCAAATTGGTCAATTAATCCTTACTAAGGATTATTCTAGATCTTGACAGCTCCTAGCTGCCAAGATCACCTTCAAGCCCTCCAAGTGTAGGATCAGCCAATCAACTAGCCAGGTAAGTGTAAGGTTGGTGGGAGTCCCCCCATTACTTACCTTAGACACTAATTATGCTTGGCTAGGTAAGCGAATAGAATCAATTAGAAACCATCTTCCTTCGGGCCTAATCATTTCTGAACCACTTTCCTAGACACTAGTCAAATTGACTAATCTTAATCTGATTCAACTCTTAGGGTTTCTTGTCCTATTGAGCTCGAGCTCCTAGGGAGGATGTCTAATTGATTTTAAAATTAAAGGCTTAGGTCAATGCAGGATGCTGGTTGATTATTTGTGGGCCAAGGAAGGATGACCAAATTCTCATCTTATCTTGTTTAATTGGGTATTGCCCTTAATTTGATTTAATATGATATGCAAAAAAAAAAATTCAATCAGGTTCTATGCAATTTAAACTAGATGCATGCAACTAATTGAATTCTAAAAGGCTTACCTTGCCTGCAGCAATCATCAGAAAAAAATAAAAATAAAAATAAAACTAATATGATGCATGCTCTAAACAGTTAGTATTTCTAATCTTATCATAAAGCTTTTTAATTAGGTTTAAATGCATATTTTATAAATTAATTTAAAATAAACTAAATAAATAAATAAAATAAAAAGAAAAGAGGACTAGGGTTAGGATTGATCTCACCAAGATTAAAAGCTTTCTTCCTTTTTCCTTTTTTTTTCTCTTTTTTTTTCTACAAAATAAATAAATAAAAAGTTAGTAAGCAATACTTAAAAAAAATATTTATAATTAATTTACAAAAAAAATCAAAAAAATTAAAGAAAAAATAGCATCTATTTCTTCTCCAGCAATGGCGCCAAAAACTTGATAGAAACGTGATGTTGTTGTTAAGACACTATGTTTATCAGTTTAATCCAACTTTTTAAAATAATTAAAAATACATAGATAGCAGTGAGTCGGATCGAATCCATAGAAAAGGTAGTATTTTTAGATTTGAAATCTTTAATTTTTGAAAAGAAAAAGAAAATAAAATAGTTTTAAAATTAAAAGTGAAGTCGTAAAGCTAAAATTAAAGGGTGTAGTGATTTAAACTTGGTATTAAGATCTACTAGTTAGATCTTAGCATCTACTTACAATAAAATAAAGAGTAATAATTAAAATATAAAAATTAAATTATAATAAAAATAAAGAGCATGAATTTAAAGAATATAAAATAAAATTTATATTAATTAAAATTTTAAAATTTAAATACATAAAATTTAAATAAAATAAAATAAAATAAAATAGTCTGATCTATGATCTTGGATCGGCATGGATGGAAAGATGGTGTAGAGCCCAACTTTTTCTCTTAGCATCAGTTGCCTCAAAGCAGCCATTAATCCAGAGCCTAGTTTCACCTTATACCAAAGCTTCACCTTGATCAAAGATGTTGATTTTTAGAGGCTTGGGATCCTTTTTATAGAGCTAGGAGGGTTGGAGAGTTTTCTTCTGGACAATGTGGGACTAAGAAGCTCTTTGATCATCAAAATATGAAGTAATCTAAGTGAAAATTAGATTAAAAGGAGTTTTGGATGAAATCTGCTATTCTGGATGAAATTTGGCCATCGATAGAAATCCAATGGATCAAAAATCATCAAAATTGGATGTGTATCAACCTAGATCAGGTCGGATTAAATTCTAGCCATCCGATCACATGTTGATGGAGAAAATCTGATCGCTGATCATGTGTCGGGAGTTTTGATCACTATCAAGAGCATTCTGGACCATCGGATCATCCCCTAGATCGAGCGCTATCATTAGATGGCGATCTGTGTGAAGTCTGATGTAGAAAAACTCCCTCCACCATCCGATCTTGACCGCAAGCTACTGCAACCATCCAGTCGCACAATTGCTGTTCCAATGGACCGCGTGGACCGATTTTACCATACACTGCAACCAATCAGTGCCTCCTATTGTCGAGTGAAAAGTCCAAAATACCTTGTGAGCCACGATAGATTTCTATGGATCCTTTAAGGATCTTGGTCCACCACGTGTCGCTCCGTGATTCGTCGGTGTCTGCTGAGCTGGTGGTCTGCACCTAGATTGTGGACCGACTAGTAGCTTCTATGGCTGAGTTGGCTTTGACGGCTTGGCTTAGCTTGGTGGATTGGCTTGCGGAGCCGACTAAGCCATTTTTCTTTATTTATTTAATTTTTATTTATTTTATTTCTTTAGAAATTCATATCTTCTCCATTTTATCTCTATTTTGCTCAAAACTTATTTCGTTGTGATCAAAAAAATATGCTCTTTCACTGATAATAAAATTTTATTTTTTAATTTTATTTTTTTAATTAATTTTTTAATTAATAAAAATATAAATTTTTTAAAAATATGTATCAATTAATTAATAATTTTTAAAAATTAATATAAATTAATATTTTTATTGATGAATTTATGGTAGTTATCACCAACCCATTAGCCCATATCCAGGACACCCATAGACTGACCAGACTCAACTATAAGAATTGGCTCTGAAACTTCAAAATTATTTTGAATTTTGAGAAGTTGACTCATGTGTTGGAACATGATCCTCTCATTTACCAATCAATCCATCTGCTGATTAGAGAGCGTCTCTTGAGATGTGGATGGATGAAGGTAACAAAGTCAGATATTACATGTTGGACTCGATGTCTGATTAGCTCCAACATCAACATAAAGACATTAAGACTAGCCACCAAGTATTGGCTCACTGGCAAGAATTGTTTGGTGAATAGAGTCACATAGCCAAATATCAAGTCACTTAGAAACTATTTAAGAGTCAGATGCATGATGGACAGTTGGTCCAAGATCATTATCTGATGATGATCAAGGACATAGAAGAGCTTGAGAAGCTCGGTGTCAAATTAGATCAGGATGTACAGATTGATATAATTCTGCAATTCTTGATTGATGTGTATGGACAATTCATCATGAACTACCATATGTAGAAACTTTAGAATACCTTGGCTGAACTCATGAACATGCTGGTTACTACTGAGCTTTCTATGAAAGGTTCTAAAGGCTCAGTACTTGTTGTGGAGTGAATTTCTTCCAAGAGAAAATCTTTTAGGAAGAAGAAGAAGTCCATAAAGAAGCAGAGGATGGATGATGGGAAGAAGAAGAAGGCAAAGTCGAAGAAGAAGGCCACTGATAAAGAAAAATGTATCCATTGTAATACTGACGATCATTGGAAGTGGAATTGCCCTTTGTACCTGGTCAGCTTGAAGAATAAGAAGAAAGTAGGTCCTTCTGAAGGTATGCTCGTTATACAATCTAACCTTACGATTTCTTCTACATCTAGTTGGGGGCTTGACTTTGGTTCTAGTGCTTACTTATGAACTTCTATGCAGGGTCTTGAGGATAGCAGGAGGCAGAGGGATGGTGAGATGATCCTACACATCAAAAATGAAGCAAGAGTTGCTGCTATGGCCGTGGAAACCTACCCTCTGTGATTACCATCTGGAGTAGATCTAGTTCTTAGGGATTATTTTTATGTGCCTGCAGCAAGCAAAAATTTGATTTCTATTTCATGTTTAGCATATAAAGGCTATGTAATTAGTTTTCATAAGGATTATTATAATATTCTTTTTGAAAGTAATAAAATTGCAAGTGGTTTTCTTATAAATGGTCTCTACCAATTATATATAAAGAAAAAAATCTATTTTTCGGATTAAGTTCGTTCAGATCTAATTGGATCAGAAGGGATATTTTAAATTTTTTTTCCTCTAAGATCCTAATTAAATCTGAGACTCCTCAGATCTGATCTTATTGATCTAATAAAAAAATAAAAATAAAAATTAAATATAATTTAATTATACCTTTGTTTTGGATAATCCAATTATCCTATGATAATTCCAATGTTTGCTTGAGGTTCTGGATGTAGCCATGCAAGTGCCTGGCCTCTACCAGTATCCACTCGAGTGGGATCTGAAGATCTTCTCTTTCTCAATCAATCCTCCAAAAATTAGATCTAGATCTGATCTTGAAAGTCTTTAAAGCTACTTTTGAAGAACAATCATTGTCTCTTGCAGCAGTGCTGCCTTCTTCCTTTCCTGGCACCTTTCACTTGCTTGGATTGCACCTTGTTCATGCCCAAAAGCCCTTAGGCGTGGAGAGGAGAGAGAGGACTAGAGGGTGGCATGGAGAAGGAGGGAGAGGGGCTATGTGGCATGGGCTAAAGTTAGAAGAATTGAATTCTACGTGCAGACAAGATTTATATAGACCGTACTGTGCCATGCAGTGCCACATCATCTTGGCCAATCATGGCTCTTTGTGCAATCAGATCTAAATCTGATTGGTGAGATGACATCATCTGATCCAATCAGATGAGAAACCCTCAAAACTCTCCTTAGGTGGTGCCAAGACTGGGTCAAACAAGACTTCTTGGTGCCACATAGTTTAATCCCCTAAAGCAACCTAGAGTCCCATCTATATGGGACCCATCTTTTATCCTCATGGAGCGCACGCCTCCCTAGGCATGCACCCTCTTTATATCTGCTTTTGAGTAGGAGGACAAGTCCTCAGGTATTCTCCTATAGGTGCATGACACATGGACAGATGTCTAAGTATCCAGGATCAATATTTGACCAATGTCCGAAAACAAGATTTAGCAGGTGATCGAAAATGGCAGGTGTTATCTTAAATTTATCTCATAACTTAAGATAACCTTTTTATGATCTTGACAAGCTCTAGTCAAACCAAGTAAAGATTCTTGAGTAAGCCTAAACATATTTGACTCAGTTGAGACAAGTTTAATGTTTATTAAAGAAGAACATTAGGCTCAATCATGTGCTAGCATGATTTTCTTGAACCTAATTGAATCTTATTCAAATCAATTGAATTGGATTAATCCAATTGATATATCCAGATCTAAATCCTTATTTGTATGATCTAGTTAGGTTCAGTTCCATATGGTAATGGGATATGTCATGATTTCTATTATCGACATCATCAAAACACCTTTCGATGGATCAAAACTTTTCTGATTTAGACAACTAGTATGATCAATCATCCAAATCATTCTAATTACTCCCAAAATCCACTAGTGACACCTAGCAGCATATGGTGGCAACCCATCAGAACTGAAAGCAAACTTCTTGATATAGTTACCTATGTGATTAAGTTCCTCTATCTTGAGCCCCGATCGGACTAGGGTTAAGGTGATCTCGTCAAACCCTAATTTTCATCATATGAATTAATTATTCAATTCAAGTCCAATGTGGAAACCCTAATAGAAACTCTTTCTATGATTTCACTCTGCCTTGGCCATGGGCTTATGGACTTGATTCTCATGATCATCATAGGACTACTCCTCATCTACCAAGGTAGATAGATCCCCTATTGGTGCAATCCAATTTCTACAATGAACATGCTATAGCCAACATACACCTCAGGGTTCCGAATGGCTAGAAGATCGAGTTATGGTGTAGTCAAACTATAACACCCCCAAGGTAAATTGGCAATGCATCTCAGGTCAAAGAACCAGACACACTACTGCAGCTTCGAGCCAGTCATCGACGAGAAGGTAGACTTCCTCATGACTGCTCGAGGTGGTCACACTCAGTGCCCTCATTCTCTAACGAGTATTTGTACTCTCACTCTGGTGTCTTTACATCATATACTCAAATTTCATCTATCCAAAAGATGCGATTGTACACCAACCTTTCAGATCAATCACCATCCTCATGATGATCCTACGGTCGGGAGCATTTTGTGAGTTAATATCCTTAGTTCTTCTCAAGTACATCATATCCTTAGTTCTTCTCGAGTACTTAAGGATACATTTCATAGAAGTCCAGTGTTCTTCACTTGGATTTGATTGATATCTGCTCGTGACACTCACAGCATGGGCTATATCAGTTCGTGTACATAACATGGCATACATGAGGCTCCCTATTGCTGAAGCATAAGGGATCTTGCTCATGCGTTCAATTTCCTCAAGTGTGTTGGGACACATTTTCTTAGAGAGATGAATACCATGTTTGAAGGGTACCAATCCTCTCTTGGAGTTTTCCATGCTAAACCTCTTTAGCACTTCCTCTATGTACATCTTCTATGAAAGACCTAACATCCTATTCGATCTATCTCTATAGACCTTAATTCCTAGAGTAATGGATGCTTCTCCTAGGTCTTTCATAGAGAATTCTTTAGATAACCATATTTTAACTGTGGTCAACGTGAAAATATCATTTTCAATAAGAAGAATATCATCCACATACAGTACGAGAAAGATAATAGCACTCCTACTGACCTTTTTGAAAACACATGGTTCCTCCTCATTCTTGATGAAACCAAATAATTTGATCACATTATTAAAATGAGTATTGCAGCTTCGAGATGTTTGCTTAAGTCCATATATGGATCTTTGCAGCTTGCATACTTTGTGATCAACATCACTGGATGTAAAACCTAGTGGCTATTCCATATAGATATCTTCCTCAAGGTATCCATTTAAGAACGCCATTTTTACGTTTATTTGCCATATTTCATAATTGAAATAGGCCGCAATAGCAAGCAATGTACGGATGGATTTTAGTATGGCTACTAATGAAAAGATATCCTGATAGTTAATTCCTTCATGCTAACTATATCCTTTTGCCACTAATCTAGCTTTGAATGTCTCCAAATTTCCATATGCACTAATCTTTCTCTTGTAGATCCATTTATGCCTAATAGGTACTATACCTTCTAGTGGATCTACTAAGATCCAGACTTGGTTTGAGTGCATTGAGTCAATTTCTGACTTCATTGCCTCTAACCATTTCTTGGAGTCAATATCCGATATTACCTCGTCATAGGTTTTGAGATCATCCCTATGAACCCCATTACCTATGAGGAAGATTTTCTCTACTTTCTCTGAAATAGTACCTAAGTACCTCTCAGGGGGATGTGAAAGCCTTTTCGATCTACGATGTGGAGGAGGTAGTGATTGTATTGGCTCAACCTGATTTGGTTCCATAGGGTCCTTAGCTCGTTGCTCTTGTAAGATTTTTTCCTCGAGCTTGATCTGCTTTCTAATGCCACCATCTTGAAAAACCTATTTTTTAAGAAAGATGGCATGCTGACTCACAATCATATTATGGTCTTCTAGAATGTAGAAATAATATCCTAATGACTCTTTAGGATATCCTATGAATCGATCTCTAAAGGACCTATAGTCTAACTTGTCCGCTTGTTGTCTTTTGACATGAGCTGGACAACCCCAAATTCTAAGATGACTCAGACTTAGTTTCTTACCATGCCATATCTCATACAGTGTGGTAGGAACGATTTCAGCGGAAACCCTATTCGGTAAATATATAACAGTTAACAGACTATATCTCCAAAGAAAATCAGGAAGGTTTGTGAAGCTCAACATATATCAGACCATATCTAATAGGGTCCGATTCCTCCATTCTGAAACCTCGTTGAGTTGAGGTATTCCAGATAGAGTCCATTGAGAGACTACGCAATTTTGCTTGAGATAGTCTAGGAATTTTTTACTAAGGTATTCACCTCCTGGATCTGATCGAAGAACCTTAATGGGTTTTTTAGTTTGTTTTTCAACTTCATGTCTGAATTCCTTAAACTTTTCAAAGGCTTCAGACTTGTGTCTCGTAAGATACACATAATCATACTGAGATACATCATCAGTAAAGGTTATGAAGCAGTCAAAATTGCCTCTAGTTGGTACATCAAATGGGCCACACACATCAGTATGTACTAGGGTAAGTAGTTCCGTGGCCCTTTCCCCATGTCTTACAAAAGAGAGCTAAGTCATTTTGCCATGATGACATGATTCACAAATTGGATATGACTCGAAAGTCAACGGACTCAATAGCTCGATTTTCTTCAATTTGTTGATCCTATCTTCTGCTATATGACCTAGCCTTAGGTGCCATATATACCTATCATTTAGACTATCCCTGGGTCATTTTGATCTTATGGCATTCATATTTTACTCAATATTAAAGACAGATACATCAATACATAATTGGTAGAGATCGTTAATAAGAAAATCACTTATAATTTTATTTTTTTCATAAAGAATATTACAATGGTCCTTAAGAAAATTAATTACATAGCCTTCTTGTGCTAAACATGAAACAGAAATCAAATTCTTGCTTATAGCAAGCATATAATAACAATCCCTAACTACTAAATCTAAGTCAGACGGTAGTCGAAGAGGGTAGATTCCCACAGCTAGAGCAACAACCCTTGCCCCATTTTCGATGCATAGGATCATCTCACCATCCCTCAGCCTCCTGCTATCCTCAAGACTCTACATAAAAGTGCACAAATGAGCACTAGAACCAGAGTTAAGCTCCCAACTAGATGCAGAACAAATCATAAGGTTAGATTCAATAATGAGCATACCTCCAGAAGGACCTATCTCCTTATTCTTTAGGATGGTCAAGTATGTAGGGCAGTTCCGCTTCCAGTGGCCATTAGTATTACAATGGAAATACTTTTCTTTGTCAGCGACCTTCTTCTTTAGTTCTACCTTCTTTTTCTTTCTACCTTCTACCTTCTATCTGTTCACAGACTTCTTCTTCTTTCCAGAAGACTTTCTCTTGGAAGAAGTCTATTCCATAGCATGTACTGAGTCTTTAGAATCTTTCATAGAAAGCTCTGCAGTAACCAGCATATTCATAAGCTCGGCCAGAGTATTCTAAAGTTTATGCATATGGTAGTTAATGATGAACTGCTCATGTACATTAGTTAAGGATTGCAGAATTAGATCATTCTACAAATCCTAGTCTAATTTTACTCCAAGCTTCTTAAGCTCTTCCAAGTCCTTGATCATCATCAGACAATGATTTTGGACTGACTATCCATCATGTATTTTAGCCTTAAACAATCATTTAGTGACCTGATATTTGGCTTTGTGACTCTATCCACCAAACAACTCTTGTAGGTGAGTCAACATTTGGTGGACAGTCTTGATATCTTCATGTTGGTGCTGAAGCTCATCAGACATCAAGCCCAACATGTAGTATCTGACCTTATTATCTTCATCCATCCATTTATCAAAAGACGCTCTCTATTCAGCGGATGGATGAGCAGGTAAGGTGGAGGGATCCTAATCCAATACATGAGTAAATTTCTTAGAACCCAAAATAATTTTGATGTTTCAAAGCCAAACCATGCAATTGGGTTTGATCAGTCTATGGGTGTCCAGGATACTAGTGGGTTGGACGCAGATATTTTTCTTTTCCTATAGAGAGTCAAAGTTTCTAATTAGATTTTGTAATTAAGACTTGACTAATTTATTTAGGAGTTTGATTTTTAAATAAATGAACTTCCACTATTTTCTTGGATACCTACACTTCCTCTATAGAGATGCAAAAATCTTCATGATTACTGATTTCTAGTGGATGGTGCAGTCCCACCAACTGACTCATCTGAAGAAAAATCCTAATTTTTTGGATCAGGTTCATTCAGATCTAATTGGATCGAGAGGCATATTTTAAAAGTTCTCCTCTCAGATCCAGATCAGATCTAATATGTTTCAGATCTAATTTATGATCTGATAATTAAGAAAATAAAATTAAAATAATTTTTAATTAATTTTACCTTGATCGTGGGTAATTTGTTTATCCGTTGATGATACTGTAGAAGCTTTGAGGTTCTAGATCTAGCCATGCAAGTGCCTAGCCTCTACCGATATCCACCTGGACTAGATCTAGAGATCTTCTCCTTCTCTTTCTTTTCTCCAAAAATCAGATCTGAATCTAATTTAGAGGATCTTGAAAATACCTTCTGAAGATCACCCATCGTCTCTGCAGCAGTATTGTCTTCTTCCTTTTTCGTCAGCCTTTTCTTGCCTGACTCACACTAATCTAAAGAACCCAACTTTCTTATGCATGGGGAGGAGAGAGAGGGCTAGATGTTGGCATGGAGAAGGGAGAGGGGCAGTCTTGGGGCGTGGGCTAGGAGAGAAGTTTTTTTTTTAAAAAAAAAAAGTGGGTGCAGACATTGTCTATTTATAGACTCTGCTATGCCATGTAGTGCTGCATCACCCCGGCCAATCACGTTGCTTCGTTCAATTAGATCTAAATTTGATTGGTGGGATGAGAGACCCACGGATTCATCCTAAGGTGGTGCCATAGATTTCTATCATTTGGACTATCCCTAGGTTGTTTTTGATTTTATGGCATTCATATTTTGCTCAAAATTAAAAATAGATACATCAATATGTAACTGATAAAGACCATTAATAAGGAAACCACTTGCAATTTTATTTCTTTCATAAAGAATGTTACAATGGTCCTTAAGAAAACTAATTACATAGCCTTCTACTGCAAGGCAAGAAACAGAAATCAAATTTCTGCTTGCTACAGGTACATAATAACAGTCTTTTAATACTATGTCTAAACCAGATGGTAGTCGAAGAGGGTATGTTTCCATGGCCATGGTAGCAAGTCTTGCTCTATTTCCGACGCGTAGGATCATCTCACCATCCCTCAGCCTCCTGCTATCCTCAAGACCCTGCATAGAAGTGCACAAGTGAGCACTAGAACCAGAGTCAAGCACCCAACTGGATGCAGAAAAAACCTTAAGGTTAGACTCAATAACAAGCATACCTCCAGAGGAACCTGCCTCCTTCTTCTTTAGGGTGGCCGGGTATATAGGATAGTTTCACTTTCAGTGGCCATCATTATTGCAATGGAAACACTTTTCTTTATCAGCGGTCTTCTTTTTTAGCTCTGCCTTTTTCTTCTTTCCTCCATCCATCTTTTGCTTTTTCGGAGACTTCTTTTTTGCAAAAGACTTTCTCTTGGAAGAAGTTCATTCCATAACAAGTACTGAGCCTTTAGAATCTTTCATGGAAAGCTCAGCGGTAACCAGCATGTTCATAAGTTTGGCCAAGGAATTTTGAAGTTTATGCATATAGTAGTTCATGATGAACTGCCCACATGCATCAATCAAGGATTGCAGAATTATATCATTCTGCAGATCCAAGTCTAACCTCACTCCGAGCTTCTCAAGCTCTTTCAAGTCATTGATCTTTATCAGATAATGATCTTGGACTGACTGCCCATCATGCATCTTAGCCTTGAATAGTCATTTAGTAACTTGATACTTGGCTGCGCGACTCTGTTCACCAAACATCTTCTGTAGGTGAGCCAATATTTGGAGAGCAATCCTGATATCTTCATATTGGCGCTGAAGCTTATCAGACATCGAGCCTAACATGTAGTATCTGGCCTTATTATCTTCGTCAATCCATTTATCCAGCGACACTCTCTATTCAGCAGATGGACGAGCTGGTAAGGTGGGAGGGTCCTAGTCCAATACATGAGTTAACTTCTTAGAATCCAAAATAATTTTAAAGTTCCAAAGATAATTCTTGTAATTTGGTCTGGTCAGTCTATGGGTGTCCAGGATTCGTGCTAGTGGATTGGATGCAGACATTTTTCTATAGAAAGTCAAAGTTTCTAGTTAGATATTGTAATTAGGACTTAACCAATTTATTTAAAAATTTTATTTTAAAAACAAACTAGCTCCCATTATTTTTTTGGATCTCTACACTTCCTCTGTAGAAATGCGAAAATCTTCATGATTACTGATTTTTAGTGGGTGGTGCGGTCCCATCAACTAACTCATCACCTCACCTAATAGTTATTGGTGATGGGTTAGCCAATGAGTGAATAACTTTTGTTCAATGATTCTCTAATCATTATGCACCCAAACATGGTCTCTAATTTATGAATCTCACCGTGTCCGAAATATTGATCCACTCCTTAGTTAAGTCAGATCCACCATTTGCACAGATTGGATTCCAAATTGGGTCTCTCACCATATCTAGAATATTAAGCCCAATTCATCCTCCAGCCTGTAGCATCCAATGTCTAATAGACATGGTTGCGTCTTTCCAATGCAACTGAGCCACTATAACTAGCCGAGAATAATCAACCTCGGGAAGGGTCCGCACATCTACAATGCTGGAAGACCTTAGACTTAATCTTTTCTTAGAGAGATTTTACTTAGTTCTCATTAAACTAGACTTGACGTAGTCATAACTATTATGACTAACCTAGTGGCATGGGTTAGCTCGGATTATTGACCACCTCAGATCAAAACTGAGTCAACAAACATGGCCAGGTAAGAAAGACCAAAGGAAGGGATACGCCATTAACTCAATAAGAACGCATTCAAGTCGAGTAGCTCCTAATTAAAAATCAGTCGATCGTATCTGCCAGACTTACCTTAGACACCAAATTATTGAGATAGAACCAATTGGGTTAGCCTACAATCCAGACTCTAACCTCTAAGCCTAATTAGATCTTAACTTAATCAATCACTCACATGACTCGATTTTGATCCAGACTTAATCCTATTAGACTGGTCAATTTAAGCATTATTGATCCCATCTAACCGACTCTTGATTCGGTTTGATCAACCATTAGACCTAATTGAACTACCCAAGCCCGAACCCAGTTTTATGAATATGTCTTAGATATGAAATTCTTAATTTTAGACCTACTTGATATTTCATAAACTTAATTCTTAATTAAGTTAGGGTTCTTAAACAAAATATGTAAATAAGATCCTAGGATTTCAGGATCTAGGATTTTGCAGAAAGTAAGTTTTCAATTTTTGATTAAGGACAAACGCGCAGCACCCCTACTCATCAAAAGAACATCCCATCGAATGGGAGGAGAGGGTCTTTAAGCCCTACTTTATTCTTATGATCGAACGGCCAAGGGGAATGCCTTAATCAAAAATACAATTAATCTACAAAAACCAAATTAGATCAAAGCGTATATCTCATATAAAAGATCTAATTAAAATATATTTTGTATATATCATATATATCATGCATGCAAGTTTTTTAGATCTAAATTATCTCATAGTCATCTAAAAAATTAAATTTAAATTTGATCTTATCAAATAAAATTTAATCTAGACCTATTTGCAGAACTATTCTACAACTAGTCTAAACATGCAACTATCATATCTCATATGAACGAATTAATTTTATTTTATTTTTTATTTTTATATCTGATTATAATATTTATAATATCAAAAAATAAAAAATAAATAGATCTAAAAATTATATTTAATCAAAAAATAAAAAATATGATTATACTAGACTACACATGGAACAATTATATTCCTAGTCTAGTTATGTATCTCATACATATTAGATCTAGATCAATTAATTTTAATTTTAGATCTAATCACATCTCATGTGATATCAAAAATTACTAATTAATCAGATTAAATCAGATCTAAATTAATTTAATAAGAGCCTGGCTCTAATACCAGTTGAAGGAAAATCCTGATTTCTTGGATCAGATTCATTCGGATCTGATTGGATCGAGAGACATATTTCAAAAATTCTTCTCTCAGATCTAGATTAGATCTAAAATTTTTTAGATCTGATTTATGATCTGATAATTAAAAAAATTAAATTAAATTAATTCTAAATTAATTTTACCTTGATCATGGGTAATCTGATTACCCGTTGATGATACTGCGGAAGCTCTGAGGTTCTGGATCTAGTCATGCAAGTGCCTGGCCTCTATCGATATCCACCTGAGCTGGATCTAAAGATCTTCTTCTTCTCTTTCTTTTCTTCAAAAATTTGATCTTGATCTGATTTGGAGGATCTTCAAAATACCTTCTGAAGATCATCTGTCGTCTCTGCAGCAGTGCTGCCTTCTTCCTTTTCCGTTAGTCTTTTCTTGCCTGACTCGCGCTAATCTAAAGAACCTAACTTTCTTAGGTGTGGGGAGGAGAGAGAGGGCTAGATATTGATGTGGAGAAGGGAGAGGGGCAGCCTTGGGGCATGGGCTAGGAGAGAAGTTCTTTTTTTTAAAAAAAAAGAAAGTGGGCGCAGACAAGGTCTATTTATAGACTCTGCTGCGCCATGAGTGCCGCATCACCCTGATCAATCATGTTGCTTTGTTCAATTAGATCTAAATCTGATTGATGGGATGAGAGACCCATGGATTCATCCTAAGGTGGTGCCTAAGTTGGTCAAAGTCTATAGGTGAGGGTCACCTAGTTTGAATCCAACAAGCAACCTGGAGTCCCATCCGTATGGGACTCCAGCATCCCTATCCATGGGCGCACGCCATCCTAGGAGTGCACCCCCTTTCTTTCCAATTTCGAAAGAGGGGACAAGCCCTTATCTACTCTCCAATAAGTGCGTGATATATGGGCAGATGTCCAAGGGTCAAAGGTCAATGTTTGACCAAGTCAAAGTACAAGAATTAGTAGGTGATGGAAAATGGCAGGTGTTGTCTCAAATTTATCTCATAAATTAAAACAATCCTTTTCTGACTTGAACAAGCTCTAGTTAGACCAGATAAAGGTACCTGAGTGAGCACAAACTTATTTGGCTCAGTTGAAATAACTTTTACTGATAAGAAAAGGAGAACGTTAGGCTCAATCGTGTGCTAGCATGATTTTCTTGAACCTAATTGAATCTTATTCAAATCAACTGAACTAGGTTAGTTCAATTGATGATATCCAGATCTAAATCCTTGTTTGTGTGATCTAGTTAGGTTCAGTTTTGTATGGTAATGGGACATGTCATGATCTCCATCATCGACATCATCAAAATTTCTTTCGATGGATCAGAACTTTTCTGATTCAGACAACTAGAATCATCGATTATCAAAATCATTCTAGTTGCTCTCAAAATCCACCAGTAACACCTAGCAACATATGGTGGCAACCCATCAAAATTGAAAAAGAACCTCTTGGTGCAGCTACTTGTGAGCTCCGATCAGATTAGGGTTAAGGTGAACTCGTCAAACCCTAATTTCTATCATATGATTTAATCATTCGATTCAAGTCCAATGTGAGAACCTTAATAGAAACTCTTTCTATTATTTCACACTCTGCCATGGCCATGGGCTTATGGACTTGATTCTCATGATCATCATGTTAGATATATGTGCCCTAGAAGCCAAAATTGGCTGACACTTGTAATACACTTCTAGGGGCAAAATTATAATATGACTATAATAAATAAAATAGATTATTTTCTATCACATATGTGTATTTAGTGTCTGTGATACATCCTTTGAGTTAATGATAATGATAATTCATATTTTCAAGAGTTGAAAATTTAAGACATGAATAATCATTGTTAACTCATAAAATGCTTCCGACCATAGGATCATCACAAGGATGGTGATTGATCCGAAAGGTTGGGGTACAATCACTTCTCTTTAGTAGATGAGTCTTGAGTCTATGGTGTGGAGACATCGAAGCGAGAGTACAGATACTCGTTAGAGAACGAGGGCACTGAGCATGACCACCTCGAGTAGTCATTAGGGAGTCTACCTTCTCGTTGATGATCGACTCGATACTGCAGTGGTGTGTCTGGTTCTTTGACCTGAGGTGCATCGGCAGTTCACCTTGAGGGTGTTATAGTTTGACTACACCATTACTCGATCTCCTAGCCATATGGAACCCTGAGGTGTATGTTGGCTATAGCATGTTCATTGTAGGAACTAGATGGCATCAAGATGGAATCTATCTACCTCGGTGGTAGAGGAGCAGCCCTATGATAATCATGAGAATCAAGTCCAGAAGTCCATGGCCATGGCAGAGTGAAATAATAGAAAGAGTTTCTATTTAGATTTTCACATTGGACTCGAATTGAATGATTACATCATATGACAGAAACTAGGGTTTGACGAGTTTACCTTAACCCTAATCTGATCGGAGCTCAAGATAGAAGAACTTAATCACATAGGTAGCTGCACCAAGAGGTTCCCATTCAGCTCTGATGGGTTGCCACCATATACTGCTAGGTGTCACTGGTGGATTTTGGGAGCAATTAGAATGATTTAGATGATCGATCATTCTAGCTGTTCGAATCAGAAGAGTTCTGATCCATCGAAAGGAGTTTCGAAGATGTCGATGATAGAGATCATGATATATTCTATTACCATATAGAACTAAACCTAACTAGGTCACACAAACAAGGATTTGAATCTAGTGATCATCAATTGAACTGATCCAATTCAATTGATCTGAATGAGATTCAATTAGGTTCAAGAAAATCGTGCTAGCACTCGATTGAACCTAACGTTCTTCTTTTGCTATCATAAATAAGTTATCCTGACTGAGCTAAAAGAGTTTGTGCTCAATCAGAGTACTTCATATGGACTGATTGGAGGTTGTTCAAGTATGAAAAGGTTGTCTTATTTTGTAATACATTACCTGCCATTTTTAGTCACCTGCCATTTCTTGTTCTTTGACTTTGGTCAAAAGTCTACCTTTGACTGGTCAAATGTTGACCACTGACACTTTGATTTTTGACCACATATCATGCACCTATTGGAGAGCTGGTGGGGGCCTGTCCCCCTGCCAGAATCTAGCAAGAAAGAGGGCGCATGCCACCATTGGCGTGTGCCCAAGTTGGAGGCGCCTAGGAGTCCCTGTTGGATAGGGACTCCATCTCCTTTTTGGATTCCAATTAGAGTTCTCCTAAGAACCAACTTTGACCGGTCTTAGGCATGCTCTAAGGAGGAATCCAGGGGACTCTATTTCCACCAATCAAATTTAGATCTTATTTTATAAAGAGTTGTGATTGGTTGGGAAGAAGAGAAGTTGGATCATAGACAGTCTATAAATAAGACCCTGCGCCCAACCCAGATTGTGATACGAAGTGATTGAAAGGAATCACAATTCCCTCACCCAAGGCTGCCTCTCCCCTCTTCCTCGATGCCAAACCCACCTTCTTCCTCTCCTCTCTACGTCCAAAAGGGTTTTGGAGCTTGGTTGGTGTGATCCAGATCAAAGAAAGGCGAGTTAAAGCTAGAAGGCTACGCTGCTGCAAAGGATGACTGCTGATCTTCAAAAGGAGTTTTGAAGATCCTTCAGATCAGATCCAAATCTAATTTTTGGAGACGTGATAGAGAAGAAGAGGATCTCTAGATCAGCCTGAGTAGATACCAGTAGAGGCTAGGCACTTGCGTGGCTAGATCCAGAACCTTTTGCTGCATATAGGATCATCAACGGGTAATAGGATTACCCATATCAAGGTAAATTAAACTTGATTTAATTTATCAAGATTTTTTTTATTAATAATTAGATCTAAAATATCTCAAATCTGATTAGGATCAAAGAAAAAAAATTTTGAAATATATCTGTTGATCTGATCAGGTCTGAACGAACCTGGTCCAGAAAATCAGAATTTTTCTTCAACTGGTATCAGAGCTAAGGTTCTAAAAGTGTTTAGATCTAATTTTAAATTTATTTTAATCAAAAAATAAGTAATTTCAGATGTCACATGAGATGTGATCAGATCTAAAATCAGAAAAAATTAAAATTAAATGATTTGTATCTAAGGTTAGAAAATATGCAAGACTAGTTCTAAAATAGAATATTTCTATAGAATAGTCTTGCATGTTTTTTATTTAATCTGATTAAATCATATTTTAGATCTACTTATTTACTATTTTTTGATATTATAATGGTTATAATAACATATGAGAAATAGCAAATAAAAATTATTTAATTTTAAATATCATATAAGATATGATAGATGCATGTCTAAACGAGTTGTAGAATAGTTCTACATAATTGTCTAGATTAGAATTTATTTTGATTAGATCAATTTAAATCTAATTTTTTAGATTATTATGAGATAATTTAGATCTGAAAATATGCATGATACGAGACATGAGATGTATGCAAAATATGTCATGATTAGATCTAATTTGTATATGAGATATATGATATAGATCTAAAACTATTTTGTAGTATTGCATGTTCTTGAGTAAGGCATTCCTCTTGGCCGTCCGGTCATAAGAACGAAGAAGGCTTTAAAGGTCCTCTCTTTCCATTCGATGAGGTGTTCTTATGATGTGTAGGGGTGCTGCGCGTTCGTCCTTAATCAGAAATCCAAAACTTACTTTCTACAAAACCCAAGATCCTGAAATCCTAGGATTTATTATGCGTTTTTTGTTTATGGACCCTACTTAATTAAAAATTAAGATTATGAAATATCAATTAGGTCTAAAATTGAGAATTTCAGATCTAAGACATATTCATAATACTGGGTTCAGGCTTGGGTAGCTCAATTAGGTCTAAGCGGTTGATCAAATCGAATCAAGAGTTGGTTAGATGGGATCAACAATGCTCAAATTGACCGACCTAATAGGATTAAGTCTGGGTCAAGATCAAGTCATGATCAAGCAAGACCTAATTAGGCTCAGAGGTTAGAGTCTGGATTGTATGCTAACCCAATTGGTTCTGGCTCAATAATTTGGTGTCTAAGGTAAGTTTGGCACATACGACCGACTGGTTTTTAATTGGAAGCTACTCAACTTGAATGCATTCTTGTATGAGTTAATGGCATATTCCTTCCACCGATCTCACTTACCTGGCCATATCTGTTGACATAGTTCTGATCTGAGGTGGTCAATAATCCGAGCTAACCCATTCCACTAGGTTAGTCATATTTGTTATGACTATGACAAGTCTAGTTTAATGAGACCTGAATCAATTCTTCCTAAGAAAAGATTAAGTCCGAGGTCTTCCACCATTGTAGATGTGCGGGCCCTTCCCAGGGTTGATTGTTCTCGACTGGATACAGTGGCTCAGTTGCACCAGGAAGACGCAACCATGTCTATTAGGCATTGGATGCTATGGGCTGGAGGATGAGTTAGCTAAATATTCTGGATACGGTGAGAGACTCAATTAGGAACCCAGTCTATGCAAATGGTGGGTCTGACTTAACTAAGGAGTGGATCAATATTTCGGATATGGTAAGATTCATGAATTAGAGACCAAGTTTGGGTGCACCATAATTAGAGAATCATTGAACAAGAGTTGTTCACTCATTGGCTAACCCATCACCAATAACCGTTAGGAGAGGTGATGAGTCAGTTGGTGAGACCGCACCACCCACTAGAAATCATTAATCGTGGAGATTTTCGCATCTATACAGAGGGAGCGTAGGGATTCGAGAAAATAGTGGAAGCTAATTTATTTAAAAATAAAATCCCTAAATAAATTGGTCAAGTCATAATTACAGTATGTAACTAGAATCTTTGACTCTCTACAGGAAAATGTCTGCGTCCAACCCATTAGCACATATCTTGGACACACACAGACTGACGGGATCCAATTATAAAGATTGGCTCAGGAACTACAAAATAGTTTTGGGTTCTGAGAAGTTAACCCATGTACTGGACCAGGACCCTCCCACCTTACCAGCCTTCCATCGATTGAATAGAGAGCGTCTCTGGAAGAATGGATAGACGAAGATAATAAGGCTAGATATTATATGTTGGGCTCGATGTTTGATGAGCTCCAGCGCCAACATGAGGATATCGAGACTGCTCGCCAAATGTTGGCACACCTGCAGGAGATGTTTGGTGAACAAAATCGTGCAGCCAAGTATCACGTCATGAAATGACTTTTTAAGGCCAAGATGCATGATGGACAGTCAGTCCAAGATCACTGTCTGACAATGATCAAGGACATGGAGGAGCTTGAGAAGCTAGGTGTGAAGTTAGACATAGACCTGCAGAACGATATTATTCTACAATCCTTGACTGATGCATATGGGCAATTCATCATGAATTACCACATGCATAAACTTCAAAATTCCTTGGCCGAATTAATGAATATGCTGGTTACTGCTGAGCTTTCTATGAAAGGTTCTAAAGGCTCAGTTCTTGCTATGGAATGAACTTTTTCCAAACAAAAGTCTTATGGAAAGAAAAAGAAGTCTGCGAAAAAGCAGAAGATGGAAGGAACAAAGAAGAGGAAGGTAGAGCCGAAGAAAAAGGCCGATGTCAAAGGAAAGTGTTTCCATTGCAACAACGATGGCCATTTGAAGCGAAACTGCCTTACTTACCTGGCCACCCTGAAGAACAAGAAGGAAGGTTCTTCTGGAGGTATGCTCGTTATTCGAGCAAAACATGAATGCCAAACGACCTAGGGATAGTCCAAATGATAGGTATCTATGGCACCTAAGATTAGGTCATATAGCAGAAGATAGGATCAACAAATTGGAGAAAAATGGGCTATTGAGTCCATTGAAAAATGGGCTATTGAGTCCATTGACTTCCGAGTCATATCCAACTTGTGAATCCTATCTTCAAGGCAAAATGACTAAACTCCCTTTTGTTGGACATGGGGAGAGGGCCATAGATCTCCTTGCCCTAGTACATACTGATGTGTGCGGTCCATCTGATGTGTGCGGTCCATCGATGATCTGTGTAGGTATGGGTATGTGTATCTTATGAGACAGAAGTCTGAAGCTTTTGAAAAGTTCAAAGAATTCAGACATGAAGTAGAAAAACAAACTGAAAAATCCATTAAGGTTCTTCGATCAGATCGAGGAGGTGAATACCTTAGCCGAGAATTCCTAGACTATCTAAAGAAAAATGGCATAGTCCCTCAATGGACTCCACCAGGAACACGTCAACTCAATGGAGTTTTAGAACGGAGAAATCGGACCCTATTGGATATGGTTCGATTCATGATGAGCTTTACAGACCTCTCTGATTTTCTTTGGGGACACTCATTGTTGACTTCAATTTATCTACTGAATAGGGTTCCCTCTAAAACCGTTCCTACTACACCGTATGAGATATGGCACGGTAAGAAATCAAGTCTGAGTCATCTCAGAATTTGAGATTGTCTGGCTCATGTCAAAAGACAACAAGCGGACAAGTTAGAGTTTAGATCCTTCAAAGCTCGATTCATAGGATATCCTAAAGAGTCATTAGGATACTATTTCTACATTCCAGAAGACCACAATATGATTGTGAGTCGACATGCCATCTTTCTTGAAAAATAGTTTATTCAAGATAGCGGCATTGAAAGGCAAATCAAGCTTGATGAGAAAGTCTCACAAGTATAATGAGCTAAGGACCAATTGGAACCAAATCAGGTTGAGCCAATAAGAACACTACCTCCTCCACCTATAGATCGGAAAGAGTTTCCCGTCCCCCTGAGAAATACTTAGGTATTATTTCAGAGGAAGTAGAGGAAACATTACTCATAGGCAATGGTGCTCATGGTGATGATCTCAAAACCTACAACAAGGTGATATCAGATATTGACTCCGAGAAATGGCTAAAGGCAATGCAGTCAGAAATTGACTCGATGCACTCAAACCAAGTCTGGACCTTGGTAGATCCACCAGAAGGTATAGTACCTATTGGGTGTAAATGGATCTTCAAGAGAAAGATTGGTGTAGATGGAAATGTGGAGACATTCAAGGCTAGACTAGTGGCAAAAGGTTATAGTCAATGCGAAGGCATTGACTATCAGGATACCTTTTCCCCAATGGCTATGCTAAAATCCATCCGCACATTGCTTGCCATTGCAGCCTATTTTGATTATGAAATATGGCAAATGGACGTGAAAATGGCATTCTTAAATGGATATCTTGAGGAAGATATCTATATGGAACAGCCGCTAGGTTTCACATCCAGTGATACTGATCACAAGGTTTGCAAGCTGCAAAGGTCCATATATGGACTTAAGCAAGCATCTCAGAGCTGGAACACTCGTTTCAATGACGTGATCAAAATGTTTGGTTTCATCAAAAATGAAGAGGTATCGTGTGTTTTAAAAAAGGTCAGTGGGAGCACTATTATCTTCCTTGTATTGTACGTGGATGACATTCTCCTTATTGGAAATGATGTTCCCATGATGACAACAGTCAAATTATGGTTGTCCAAGAAATTCTCCATGAAAGACCTAGGCGAAGCATCCTTTATTCTAAGAATTAAGGTCTATAGGGATAGACCGAATAGGATGCTAGGACTTTCACAGAAGATGTACATAGAGAAAGTACTAAAGAGGTTTAGTATGGAAAACTCTAAGAGGAGATTAATACCCTTCAGACATGGTATTCATCTTTCCAAGAAGATGTGCCCCAGCACACCTGAGGAAATAGAATGCATGAGCAAGATCCCTTATGCTTCTGCAATAGGGAGCCTCATGTATGCCATGCTATGTACACGACCTGATATAGCCCATGCTGTGAGTGTCACAAGCAGATATCAGTCAAATCCAAGTGAAGAACACTGGACTTCTGTGAAATGTATCCTTCAGTACTTGAGAAGAACTAAGGATATGATGTTGGTCTTTGGTAATGGAGAACTCCAAGTCCAGGGATACACAGACTCGGATTTCATGTCCGATATAGATGATCGAAAGTCGACATCTGGGAGTCTGTTTATGTGCAATGGTGGTGCTGTCAGCTGGAAGAGTTCCAAGCAAACCGTGATAGCAGATTCCACCATGGAAGCAGAATATATCACTGCATCAGAGGCTGTGAAGGAAGCATTCTGGTATAAGAAGTTTGCGGCAGAAATATGAGTAATGCCATCAGATGCCATTTCTCTATACTGCAACAATAATGGCTTCATAGCCCTTGCTAAGGAGCCGAGGTCTCACCTGAAATCCAAGCATATTGAGCGGCGATACTGCCTCATCCACGATTACCTCGAGAAGGATTACGTCGAGGTCAAGAGAGTCAACTCCACAGATAATGTGGCAGACCCACTTACAAAGCCATTGGGCCAGCAGAAGATCGAAGCCCACCTTGAGAAGATGGAACTTAGACTTGTAGCCAATTGGCTTTAGGACAAGTGAGAGATTGTTAGATATATGTGCCTTAGAAGCTAGAATTGGCTGACACTTGTAATACACTTCTAGGGGCAAAATTGTAATTTTGACTATAATAAATAAAATGGGTTATTTTCTATCACATATGTGTATTTAGTGTCTGTGATACATCCTTTGAGTTAATGGTAATGATAATTCATATTTTCAAGAGTTGAAAATTTAAGACATGAATAATCATTATTAACTCATAAAATGCTCCCGACCATAGGATCATCATGAGGATGGTGATTGATCCGGAAGGTTGGTGTACAATCGCTTCTCTTTAGTAGATGAGTCTTGAGTCTACGGTGTGGAGACACCAGAGCGAGAGTACAGGTACTCGTTAGAGAATGAGGGCACTGAGCGTGACCACCTCGAGTAGTCATTAGGGAGTCTACCTTCTCGTCAATGACTGACTCGATGCTGCAGTGGTGTGTCTGGTTCTTTGACCTGAGGTGCATCGGTAGTTCACCTTGAGGGTGTTATAGTTTGACTACACCATTACTCGATCTCCTAGCCATATGGAACCCTGAGGTGTATGTTGGCTATTAGCATGTTCATTGTAGGAAACTGGATTGGCATCAAGATGGAATCTATCTACCTCGGTGGTAGAGGAGCAGCCCTATGATAATCATGAGAATCAAGTCCAGAAGTCCATGGCCATGGCAGAGTGAAATAATAGAAAGAGTTTCTATTTAGATTTTCACATCGGACTTGAATCGAATGATTACATCATATGATAGAAACTAGGGTTTGACGAGTTTACCTTAACCCTAATCTGATCGGGGCTCAAGATAGAAGAACTTAATCACACAGGTAGCTGCACCAAGAGGTTCGCATTCAGCTCTGATGGGTTGCCACCATATACTGCTAGGTGTCACTGGTGGATTTTGGGAGCAATTAGAATGATTTAGATGATCGATCATTCTAGCTGTTCGAATCAGAAGAGTTCTGATCCATCGAAAGGAGTTTCGATGATGTCGATGATAGAGATCATGACATATCCCATTACCATATAGAACTGAACCTAACTGGGTCACACAAATAAGGGTTTGAATCTGGTGATCATCAATTGAACTGATCCAGTTCAATTGATCTGAATGAGATTCAATTAGGTTCAAGGAAATCGTGCTAGCACTCGATTGAACCTAACGTTCTTCTTTTGCTATCATAAATAAGTTGTCCTGACTGAGCCAAAGGAGTTTGTGCTCAATCAGAGGCCTTCATATGGTCTGACTGGAGGTTGTCCAAGTCAGAAAAGGTTGTCTTATTTTGTAAGACATTACCTACCATTTTTTATCACCTGCCATTTTTTGTTCTTTGACTTTGGTCAAAAGTCTACCTTTGACTGGTCAAATGTTGACCATTGATACTTTGACTTTTGACCACATGTCATGCACCTATTGGAGAGCTGGTGGGGGCCTATCCCCCTACCAGAACCTGGCAAGGAAGAGGGCGCACGCCACCCTTGGCATGTGCCCAAGTTGGAGGCGCCTAGGAGTCCCTGTTGGATAGGGACTCCATCTCCTTTTTGGATTCCAATTAGAGTTCTCCTAAGAACCAACTTTGACTGATCTTAGGCATCCTCTAAGGAGAAATCCAGGGGACTCTATTTCCACCAATCAAATTTAGATCTGATTTCACAAAGAGTTGTGATTGGTTGGGAAGAAGAGAAGTTGGATCATAGATAGTCTATAAATAAGACCCTACGCCCAACCCAGATTGTGATAGGAAGTGATTGAATGGAATCACAATTCCCATGCCCAAGGCTGCCTCTCCCCTCTTCCTCCAAGCCAAACCCACCTTCTCCCTCTCCTCTCCACGTCTAGAAGGGTTTTGGAGCTTGGTTGGTGCGATCCAGATCCAAGAAAGATGAGTGAAAGCTAGAAGGCTGCGCTGCTGCAAAGGACGACTGCTGATCTTCAAAAGGAGTTTTGAAGATCCTCCAGATCAGATCTAGATCTGATTTCTGAATACGTGATAGAGAAGAAGAGGATCTCCAGATTCAGCTCGAGTGGATACCGATAGAGGTAGGCACTTGCGTGGCTAGATCCAGAACCTTCCGCTGCATATAGGATCATCAACGGGTAATAGGATTATCCATATCAAGGTAAATTAAATTTGATTTAATTTATCTAGATTTTATTTTATTTTTAAAATAATAATAATCAGATCTAAAATATCTCAGATCTGATTAGGATCAAAGAGAAAAATTTTTAAAATATATCTCTTGATCTGATCAGATCTGAACGAACTTTGTTCGAAAAATCAGGATTTTCCTTCACATCATTGCGCTGCTCCTCTTCCACCGAGGTAGATAGATTCCATCTTAGTGCAATCTAATTCCTACAATGAACATGCTATAGCCAACATACACCTCAGGATTCTGAATGGCTAGGAGACGGAGTCATGGTGTAGTCAAACTATAACACCCTCAAGGTGAACTGTCGATGCACTTCAGGTCAAAGAAACAGACACAGCACTGCAGCATCGAGTCAGTCATTGATGAGAAGGTAGACTTTCCTATGACTACTCGAGGTGGTCACACTCAGTACCCTCATTCTCTAACGAGTTCCTGTACCCTTGCTTTGATGTCTCTACACCGTAGATTCAAGACTCATTTACTACAAAGAATCAGTTGTACACTAACCTTCTGGATCAATCATCATCCTCATGATGATCCTACGGTCAGAAGCATTTTATGAGTTAATAATGAAAATTCTTATCTTAAATTTTCAACTCTTGAAAATAAGAATTATCATTACCATTAACTCAAGGGATGTATCATAGACACTAAATACACATATGTGATAAAAGATATCCTATTTTATTATTTATAGTCAAAATTATAATTTTGCCCTTAGAAGTGTATTACAAGTGTCAGCCAATTCTGACTTCTAGGGCACACATATCTAACATTATCACCATACGTAATAGTTATTGGTGATGGGTTAGCCAATGAGTAAACAACTCTTGTCCAATGATTCTCTAATAATGGTGCACCCAGACTTGATCTCTAATTCATGAATCTCACTGTGCCTAGAATATCGATCCACTTCTTAGTTATGTCAGACCCACCATTTGTATAGATCGGATTCCTAATTGGGTCTCTCACCGTATCTAAAATATTGAGCCCAATCCATCCTCCAGTCCATAGCATCCAATGCCTAATGGACATGGTTGCATCTTTTCGATACAACTAAACCACTATGACCAGTCAAGAACAATCAACCCCGGGAAGGGCCCGCACATCTACAATGGTGGAAGACCTTAGACTTAATATTTTCTTAGGAATATTTGATTTTGGTCTCTTTAAACTTGACTTGACATAGTCATAACCATTATGACTAACCTAGTGGCATGGGTTAGCTCGGATTATTAGCCACCTCAGATTAAGACTAAGCCAATAAATATGGCCAGGTAAGTGAGATCGGTGGAAGGGATATGCCATTAACTCGATAAGAATGCATTCGAGTTGAGTAGCTTCTAATTAAAAATTAGTCGATCGTATCTACCAAACTTATCTTAGACACCAAATTATTGAGCCAGAATCAATCGAATTAGCCTACAATCCAGACTCTAACCACTGAGCCTAATTAGGTCTTAACTTGATTGATCACTCATATGACTCGACCTTGACCCAGACTTAATCCTATTAGGTTGTTTAATTTAAGCACTCTTGATCCCATCTAACCGACTCTTGATTTAATTTAATCAATCGCTTGACCTAATTGAGCTACCCAAGCCCAAACCCAATTTTATAAATATGTCTTGGATCTGAAAATTTTTAATTTTAGATCAAATATATTTCATAATCTTAATTCTTAATTAAGTTTAGGATTCATAAATAAAATATGTATATAAAATTTTAGGATTTTAGGATCTAGGATTTTGCAGAAAATAAGTTTTGATTTTTGCTTAAGGTCGAACGTGCAGCATCCCTACACACCATAAGAACTCCCTATCAAATGGAAGGAGAGGGCCTTTAAACCTTACTTTGTTCTTATGATCGGATGGCCAAGGAAAACATCTTAATCTGAAACATGATAAATCTGCAAAACTAGTTAGATCTACATCATATATCACATATATAAAAATTAATTTAACTAAAAATATGTTTTGCATACATCTCATGTATCATATAATGTATATTTTTAAATCTAAATTATCTCATAAATATCTAAAAAATAAGATTTAAATTTTATTATATTAAATTAAAATTTATTCTAGATAAGTTTGTAGAACTATTCTATAACTAGTCTAAACATGCATCTATCATATCTCATATGAATAAATTAAATAAATTTATTTTTTATTTTTTAGATCTAATTATAATATTTATAATATTAAAAAGGAGAAAAATAAATAGATCTAAAAATTATAATTAATCAAATTAAAATTATGATCATGCTAGACTACACATAGAATAATTCTATTCCTAGTCTAGTTATGCGTCTCATACATCTTGGATCTAGATTATGTAATTTTTAATTTTTTAATTTTAGATATAATCATATCTAATGTGACATCTAAAGTCATTTAATTATTAGATTAAAAATAAATTAAAATTAGATCTAATGAATTATGGAACCTGGCTCTGATACCAATTGAAGGAAAAAACCTATTTTTCAGATTATGTTCATTCAGATCTAATTGGATTCGGAGGAATATTTTAAAATTTTTTTTGTCCAAGATCCTAATTAGATTTTAGACTCCTTAGATATGATCTTATTAATCTAATAATTAAAATAAAAATAAAAATTAAATCTAATTTAATAATACCTTTGTTTTGGGTAATCCAATTATCCTTATATGATCCCGATGTTTACCTGAGGTTCTGGATGTAGCCATGCAAGTGCCTGGCCTCTACCGATATCCACTTGACAGGATCTAAAAATTTTCTCCTTCTTAATCAATTCTTCAAAAATCAGATCTAGATATGATCTTGATGGTCTTCAAAACTACTTTTGAAGAATAGTCATTGTCTCTTGTAGTAGTGATGCCTTCTTCCTTTCCTGGCGCCTTTCACTTACTTGGATCGCACCTTGTTCGTGCCTAAAAGCCCTTAGGCATGGAGATCAGAGAGAGGACCAAAGGGTGGCATGAAAAAGGAGGATGAGGGGCTATGTGGCATGAGCTAAAGGCAGAAGAATTGAATTTTAGGCGCAGATAGGGTTTATATAAATCCTACTGCACCATGCAGTGTCACATCATCTTGGCCAATCACGACCCTTTATTCAATCAAATTTAAATCTGATTAATGGGATGACATCATCCGATCCAATCAGATGAGAGACCCTCAAAACTCTCCTTAGGTGGCCCCAACACTGGGTCAAACAAGACTTCTTGGTGCCATATAGTTTAATTGCCTGAAGCAACCTGGAGTCCCATCTGTATGGGACTCCATCTTTTATCCTCATGGGGCACATGCCTCCCTAGGCGTGCGGCCCCTTCCTATCTGCTTTTCAGTAGGTGGACAAGTCTCCAAGTATTCTCCTATGGGTGCATGACATATGGACAGATGTCTAAGTGTCTAGGGTCAACATTTGACCAATATCTGAAAACAAGATTTAATAGATGACCAAAAATGGCAGGTGTTGTCTCAAATTTATCTAATAAGTTAAGACAACCCTTTTTTGATCTGGATAAGCTCCAATGAGACCAAGTAAGGGTTCTTGAGTGAGCCCAAACACATTTGGCTATGTCGAGACAAGCTTTAATGATTGTTAAAGGAGAACATTAGGCTCAATCAAGTGCTAGCACGATTTTTTTGAGCCTAATTAAAACTTATTCAAATCAATTGAATTGGGTTAATCTAATTGATGATATCTAGATCCAAATCTATATTTATGTGATTCAGCTAGGTTCAGTTCCATATGGTAATGGAATATATCATGATCTCTATCATCGATATTATTGAAACACCTTCCGATGGATCAAAACTTTTCTGATTCAGACAACTAGTATGATCGATCATCCAAATCATTCTAATTACCTCTAAAATCCACCAATGACACCTAGCAACATATGGTGGCAACCCATCATAACTGAAAGCAAACCTCTTGGTGCAGTTACCTATGTGATTAAGTTTCTCTATGTTGAGCCCTGACCGGATTAGGGTTAAGGTGCCTAATTTTCGTCATATGAATTAATTATTCTATTCAAGTCCAATGTGAAAATCGTAATAGAAACTCTTTCTATTATTTCACTCTACCATGTCCATGGGCTTATAGACTAGATTCTCATGATCATCATAGGGCTGCTCCTCATCTACCAAGGTAGATAGATGTCCTGTTGGTGCAATCCAATTCCTATAATGAACATGCTATAGCCAACATACACCTCAGAGTTTTGAATGGCTAGGAGATCGAGTTATGGTGTAGTCAAACTATAACATCCTCAAGGTGAACTACCGATGCACCTTAGGTCAAAGAACTATACACACCACTGCAGCTTCGAGCCAGTCATCGATGAGAAGGTAGACTTTCTTATGACTACTCAAGGTGGTTACACTCAGTATCCTCATTCTCTAACGAGTACCTATACTCTCGCTCTGATATCTTTACACTATAGATTCAAGACTCATCTATCCAAAAAAAATGATCATACACCAACCTTCCGGATCAATCACCATCCTTATGATGATCCTACGATCGAGAGTATTTTATGACTTAATAATGAAAATTCATATCATAAATTTTCAACTCTTGAAAATATGAACTATCATTACCATTAACTCAAGGGATGTATCACAGACACTTTCAAATACACACTATGATAGAAAATAACCCATTTTATTATTTATAATTAAAATTATAATTTTACTCCTAGAAGTGTATTACATGCATCAACCAATCTGGCTTCTAAGGCACGTAGATCTAACAATATATTGATTTTTTTATTTTTAATATCGAGCCAAAACATGAATGCCATAGGATTAAGGCTACCTAGGAATAGTCTAAATGATAGGTATCTTTAGCATCCTAGGCTAGGTCATATAGCTGAAGACAGGGTTATTGAGTCCGTTGAGTCCATTGACTTTCGAGTCCCTTGACTTTCGAGTCATATCCAATTTATAAATCATTCCTTCATGGCAAAATAACCAAGCCTTTTTTTATAGGACATGGGAAAAGGGCCACAGACCTACTTTCTCTAGTACATACTGATATTTGTGGCCCATTTGATGTGCCGGTTAGAGAAAATTATGTCTACTTCATCACCTTTACTGATGATTTATCTCAGTACGGGTAAGTGTATTTGATGCAACATAAGTCTGAAGCTTTTGAAAAATTTAAGAAATTCAGACTCGAAGTAGAAAAATAAATAGAAAAATCTGTTAAGGTTCTTCAATCAGATCAAGAAGGCATAGACCTTAGTCAAAAATTTCTAGACTATCTTAAGAATAATGGCATAGTCTCTTAATGGATTCCACCTGAAATGCCTCAACTCAATGGGGATTCAGAATGAAGAAATTGGACCCTATTAGATATGGTCCGATCCATGATGAGTTTCATGAACCTTCATGAGGTTCTTTGGAGATATAGTTTGATGACTGCTATATATTTACTGAATAGGATTTTCTCTAAGACCATTCCTACTACACCGTATGAGATATGGCATGGTAAGAAATCAAGTCTGAGTCATCTCAGAATTTGGGATTGTCTGGCCCATGTCAAGAGACAATAGGCAGATAAATTAAAGTCTAGGTCCTTTAGAGCTCAATTTATTGGATATCCTAAAGAGACATTAGGATATTATTTCTATCTTCTAGAAGATTACAATGTGATTGTGAGTCGACATGCCATCTTTCTTGAAAAATAGTTTATTTAAGATGGTGGCATTGGAAGATTTCGACATGCCAATTTCTTGAAATTGAGTGATCCCTTTCACATGTGTTAGATATATGTGCCCTAGAAGCCAGAATTGGCTGACACTTGTAATACACTTCTAGGGGCAAAATTATAATTTTGACTAATATCAATAAAATGGGTTATTTTCTATCACATATGTGTATTTAGTGTCTGTGATACATCCTTTGAGTTAATGGTAATGATAATTCATATTTTCAAGAGTTGAAAATTTAAGACATGAATAATCATTATTAACTCATAAAATGCTCCCGACCATAGGATCATCACGAGGATGGTGATTGATCCGGAAGGTTGGTGTACAATCGCTTCTCTTTAGTAGATGAGTCTTGAGTCTACGGTGTGGAGACACCGGAGCGAGAGTACAGGTACTCGTTAGAGAACGAGGGCACTGAGCGTGACCACCTCGAGTAGTCATTAGGGAGTCTACCTTCTCGTCAATGACTGACTCGATGCTGCAGTAGTGTGTCTGGTTCTTTGACCTGAGGTGCATCGGCAGTTCACCTTGAGGGTGTTATAGTTTGACTACACCATTACTCGGTCTCCTAGCCATATGGAACCCTGAGGTGTATGTTGGCTATTAGCATGTTCATTGTAGGAACTGGATTGCATCAAGATGGAATCTATCTACCTCGGTGGTAGAGGAGCAGCCCTATGATGATCATGAGAATCAAGTCCAGAAGCCCATGGCCATGGCAGAGTGAAATAATAGAAAGAGTTTCTATTTAGATTTTCACATTGGACTCGAATCGAATGATTACATCATATGACAGAGACTAGGGTTTGACGAGTTCACCTTAACCCTAATCTGATCGGGGCTCAAGATAGAAGAACTTAATCACACAGGTAGCTGCACCAAGAGGTTCGCATTCAGCTCTGATGGGTTGCCACCATATACTGCTAGGTGTCACTGGTGGATTTTGGGAGCAATTAGAATGATTTAGATGATCGATCATTCTAGCTGTTCGAATCAGAAGAGTTCTGATCCATCGAAAGGAGTTTCGATGATGTCGATGATAGAGATCATGACATATCCCATTACCATACAGAACTGAACCTAACTGGGTCACACAAACAAGGGTTTGAATCTGGTGATCATCAATTGAACTGATCTAGTTCAATTGATCTGAATGAGATTCAATTAGGTTCAAGGAAAATCGTGCTAGCACTCGATTGAACCTAACGTTCTTCTTTTACTATCATAAATAAGTTGTCCTGACTGAGCCAAAGGAGTTTGTGCTCAATCAGAGGCCTTCATATGGTCTGACTGGAGGTTGTCCAAGTCAGAAAAGGTTGTCTTATTTTGTAAGACATTACCTGCCATTTTTGGTCACCTGCCATTTCTTGTTCTTTGACTTTGGTCAAAAGTCTACCTTTGACTGGTCAAATGTTGACCATTGACACTTTGACTTTTGACCACATGTCATGCACCTATTGGAGAGCTGGTGGGGGCCTGTCCCCCTGCCAGAACCTGGCAAGGAAGAGGGCGCACGCCACCCTTGGCGTGTGCCCAAGTTGGAGGCGCCTAGGAGTCCCTGTTGGATAGGGACTCCATCTCCTTTTTGGATTCCAATTAGAGTTCTCCTAAGAATCCAACTTTGACTGGTCTTAGGCACCCTCTAAGGAGGAATCCAGGGGACTCTATTCCCACCAATCAGATTTAGATCTGATTTCACAAAGGGTTGTGATTGGTTGGGAAGAAGAGGAGTTGGATCACGCTTAGTCTATAAATAAGACCCTGCGCCCAACTCAAAGGATATAGATGAATTGAATTCCCATGCCCCAAGGCTCTCTCCTCCATGCCAAACCACCTTCTCCCCTTCCTCTCCACGTCCAAAAGGAGTTTTGGATTTTTGGTTGGTGCGATTCCAGATCAAAGAAAGGCGATCAAAAGCAAGAAGGCTGCGCTGCTGCAAAGGACGACTGCTGATCTTCAAAAGAGTTTTGAAGATCCTCCAGATCAGATCCAGATCTGATTTTTGGAGATGTGATAGAGAAGAAGAGGATCTCCAGATCCAAGCCTGAGTGGATACCGGTAGAGGCCAGGCGCTTGCGTGGCTAGATCCAGAACCTTCCGCTGCATACAGGATCATCAACAGGGTAATAGGATTACCCAAATCAAGGTAAATTAAATTTGATTTAATTTATCTTAATTTTATTTTATTTATTAAAATAATAAGAATTAGATCTAAAACATATCAAGATCTGATTGGGATCAAGAGAAAAATTTTTGAAATATATCTCTTGATCTGATCAGATCTGAACGAACCTGGATCCGGGAAATCAGGATTTTCCTTCAACTGGTATCAGAGCCAAGGTTCTAAAAGTGTTTAGATCTGATTTTAAATTTATTTTAATTAAAAAATAAAGTGATTTTAGATGTCACATGAGATGTGATCAGATCTAAAATCAGAAAAAATTAAAATTAAATGATTTGGATCTAAGATTAGGAAATATGCATGACTAGTTCTAAAATAGAATAGTTCTATAGAATAGTCTTGCATGTTTTTGATTTAATCTGATTAAATCATATTTTAGATCTATTTATTTACTATTTTTTGATATTATAAGTGTTATAATAACATCTAAAAAATAGCAAATAAAAATTATTTAATTTTAAATATCATATGAGATATGATTGATGCATGTCTAGACTAGTTGTAGAATAGTTCTACATAATTGTCTAGATTAGAATTTATTTTGATTAGATCAATTTAAATCTAATTTTTTAGATTATTATGAGATAATTTAGATCTAAAAATATGCATGATTCGATACATGAGATGTATGCAAAATATGCCATGATTAGATCTAATTTGTATATGAGATATATGATATAGATCTAAAACTATTTTGTAGTATTGCATGTTCCTGATTAAGGCGTTCCTCTTGGCCGTCCGGTCATAAGAACGAAGAAGGGTTTAAAGGCCCTCTCTTTCCATTCGATGGGGTGTTCTTATGATGTGTAGGGGTGCTGCGTGTTCGTCCTTAATCAGAAACCCAAAACTTACTTTCTGCAAAACCCTAGATCCTGAAACCCTAGGATTTATTGTGCATATTTTTGTTTATGAACCCTACTTAATTAAGAATTAAGATTATGGAAATATTAATTAGGTCTAAAATTGAGAATTTTCAGATCTAAGACATATTCATAATACTGGGTTCGGGCTTGGGTAGCTCAATTAGGTCTAAGCGGTTGATCAAACCGAATCAAGAGTTGGTTAGATGGGATCAACAATGCTTAAATTGACCAGCCTAATAGGATTAAGTCTGGGTCAAGATCGAGTCACGATCAAGCAAGACCTAATTAGGCTCAGAGGTTAGAGTCTGGATTGTAGGCTAACCCAATTGGTTCTGACTCAACAATTTGGTGTCTAAGGTAAGTTTGGCACATACGACCGACTGGATTTTTAATTGGAAGCTACTCGACCTGAATGCGTTCTTGTACGAGTTAATGGCATATTCCTTCCACCGGATCTCACTTACCTGGCCATATCTGTTGACACAGTTCTGATCTGAGGTGGTCAATAATCCGAGCTAACCCATGCCACTAGGTTAGTCATAATTGTTATGACTAATGACAAGTCTAGTTTAATGAGACCTGAATCAATTCTCCCTAAGAAAAGATTAAGTCTGAGGTCTTCCACCATTGTAGATGTGCGGGCCCTTCCCGGGGTTGATTGTTCTCGGCTGGATACAGTGGCTCAGTTGCACCGGGAAGATGCAACCATGTCTATTAGGCATTGGATGCTATGGGCTGGAGGATGAGTTGGGCTCAATATTTCGGATACGGTGAGAGACTCAATTAGGAACCCAGTCTATGCAAATGGTGGGTCTGACTTAACTAAGGAGTGGATCAATATTTCGGATACGGTGAGATTCATGAATTAGAGACCAAGTTTGGGTGCACCATGATTAGAGAATCATTGAACAAGAGTTGTTCACTCATTGGCTAACCCATCACCAATAACTGTTAGGTGAGGTGATGAGTCAGTTGGTGAGACCGCACCACCCACTAGAAATCATTAATCATGGAGATTTTTGCATCTCTACAGAGGGAGTGTAGGGATCCGAGAAAATAGTGGGAGCTAATTTGTTTAAAAATAAAATTCCCTAAATAAATTGGTCAAGTCAATAATTACAGTATCTAACTAGAATCTTTGACTCTCTACAGGAAAATGTCTGCGTCCAACCCATTGGCACGTATCCTGGACACACATAGACTGACTGGACCCAATTATAAAGATTGGCTCAGGAACTACAAAATTAGTTTTGGGTTTCGAGAAGTTAACCCATGTTATTGGACCAGGACCCTCCCACCTTACCAGCCCGTCCATCCATTGAACAGAGAGCGTCTCTGGAAAAATGGATAGACGAAGATAATAAGGCCAGATATTACATGTTGGGCTCGATGTCTGATGAGCTCCAGCGCCAACATGAAGATATCGGGACTGCTCGCCAAATGTTGGCTCACCTGCAGGAGATGTTTGGTGAACAGAGTCGCGCAGCCAAATATCAAGTCACGAAATGACTTTTTAAGGCTAAGATGCGTGATGGGCAGTCAGTCCAAGATCACTGTCTGACAATGATCAAGGACATGGAAGAGCTTGAGAAGCTCGGTGTGAAGTTAGACTTGGATCTGCAGAACGATATTATTCTGCAATCCTTGACTGATGCATATGGGCAATTCATCATGAATTACCACATGCATAAACTTCAAAATTCCTTGGCCGAATTAATGAATATGCTGGTTACCGCTGAGCTTTCTATGAAAGGTTCTAAAGGCTCAGTTCTTGCTATGGAACGGACTTCTTCCAAAAGAAAGTCTTATGGAAAGAAAAAGAAGTCTGTGAAAAAGCAAGAAGGTGGAAGGATCAAAGAAGAAGAAGGCAGAACCGAAGAAAAAGGCCGATGTCAAAGGAAAGTGTTTCCATTGCAACAGCGACGGCCATTGGAAGCGGAACTGCCCTACTTACCTGGCCACCCTGAAGAACAAGAAGGAAGGTCCTTCTGGAGGTATGCTCGTTATTGAGTCTAACCTTACGGTTTCTTCTGCATCCAGTTGGGTGCTTGACTCTGGTTCTAGTGCTCATCTGTGCACTTCCATGCAGGGTCTTGAGGATAGCAGGAGGCTGAGGGATGGAGACATGATCCTACGCATCGGTAATGGAGCAAGAGTTGCTGCAGTAGCCGTGGGAACATACCCTCTTCGATTACCATCTGGTTTAGACTTAGTTTTGAAAGACTGTTATTATGTGCCTGCAGCTAGCAGGAATTTGATTTCTGTTTCATGCTTAGCACAAGAAGGCTATGTGATTACCTTCTTTAAGGACCATTGTAACATTCTTTATGAAAGAAATAAAATTGCAAATGGTTTCCTTATTAATGGTCTTTATCAGCTACATATTGATGTACCTATTTCTAACTATCGAGCAAAACGTGAATGCCAAACGACCTAGGGATAGTCCAAACGATAGATATCTATGGCACCTGAGATTAGGTCATATAGCAGAAGATAGGATCAACAAATTGGAGAAAAATGGGCTATTGAGTCCATTGACTTTCCGAGTCATATCCAACTTGTGAATCTTGTCTTCAAGGCAAAATGACTAAACTCCCTTTTGTTGGACATGGGGAGAGGGCCACAGATCTCCTTGCCCTAGTACATACTGATGTGTGCGGCCCATTTGATGTGCCGGCTAGAGGCAATTTTGTCTACTTCATTACCTTTACCGATGATCTGTCTAGGTATGGGTATGTGTATCTTATGAGACACAAGTCTGAAGCTTTTGAAAAGTTCAAAGAATTCAGACATGAAGTAGAAAAACAAACTGGAAAACCCATTAAGGTTCTTCGATCAGATCGAGGAGGTGAATACCTTAGCCGGGAATTCCTAGACTATCTCAAGGAAAAATGGCATAGTCTCTCAATGGACTCCACCAGGAACACCTCAACTCAACGGGGTTTCAGAATGGAGAAATCGGACTCTATTGGATATGGTTCGATCCATGATGAGCTTCACAGACCTCCCTGATTTTCTTTGGGGACACTCATTGTTAACTTCAATTTATCTACTGAATAGGGTTCCCTCTAAAACCGTTCCTACCACACCGTATGAGATATGGCACGGTAAGAAACCAAGTCTGAGTCATCTCAGAATTTGGGGTTGTCCGGCTCATGTCAAAAGACAACAAGCGGACAAGTTAGAGTTTAGGTCCTTTCAGAGCTCGATTCATAGGATATCCTAAAGAGTCATTAGGATACTATTTCTACATTCCAGAAGACCACAATGTGATTGTGAGTCGACATGCCATCTTTCTTGAAAAATAGTTTATTCAAGATAGCGGCATTGGAAAAGCAGATTCAAGCTTGATGAGAAAGTCTCACAAGTACAACGAGCTAAGGACCAATTGGAACCAAATCAGGTTGAGCCAATAAGAACACTACCTCCTCCACCTCGTAGATCGGAAAGAGTTTTCCGTCCCCCTGAAAGATACTTAGGTATTATTTCAGAGGAAGTAGAGGAAATGTTCCTCGTAGGTAATGGTGCTCATGGTGATGATCCCAAAACCTACAACGAGGCGATATCAGATATCGACTCCGAGAAATGGCTAGAGGCAATGCAGTCAGAAATTGACTCGATGCACTCAAACCAAGTCTGGACCTTGGTAGATCCACCAGAAGGTATAGTACCTATTGGGTGTAAATGGATCTTCAAGAGAAAGATTGGTGCAGATGGGAATGTGGAGACATTCAAGGCTAGACTAGTGGCAAAAGGTTATAGTCAACGCGAAGGCATTGACTATCAGGATACCTTTTCCCCAGTGGCTATGCTAAAATCCATCCGCACATTGCTTGCCGTTGCAGCCTATTTCGATTATGAAATATGGCAAATGGACGTGAAAATGGCATTCTTAAATGGATATCTTGAGGAAGATATCTATATGGAACAGCCGCTAGGTTTCACATCCAGTGATACTGATCACAAGGTTTGCAAGCTGCAAAGGTCCATATATGGACTTAAGCAAGCATCTCGGAGCTGGAACACTCGTTTCAATGATGTGATCAAAAAGTTTGGTTTCATCAAAAATGAAGAGGAACCATGTGTTTTCAAAAAGGTCAGTGGGAGCGCTGTTGTCTTCCTCGTATTGTACGTGGATGACATCCTCCTTATTGGGAATGATATTCCCATGTTGACAATCAGTCAAATTATGGTTGTCCAAGGAATTCTCCATGAAAGACCTAGGTGAAGCATCCTTTATTCTAGGAATTAAGGTCTATAGGGATAGACCGAATAGGATGCTAGGACTTTCACAGAAGATGTACATAGAGGAAAGTACTAAAGAGGTTTAGTATGGAAAACTCTAAGAGGGGATTAATACCCTTCAGACATGGTATTCATCTTTCCAAGAAGATGTGCCCCAGCACACCTGAGGAAATAGAACGCATGAGCAAGATCCCTTATGCTTCTGCAATAGGGAGCCTCATGTATGCCATGCTATGTACACGACCTGATATAGCCCATGCTGTGAGTGTCACAAGCAGATATCAGTCAAATCCAGGTGAAGAACACTGGACTTCTGTGAAATGTATCCTTAAGTACTTGAGAAGAACTAAGGATATGATGTTGGTCTTTGGTAATGGAGAACTCCAAGTCCAGGGATACACAGACTCGGATTTCATGTCCGATATAGATGATCGAAAGTCGACATCTGGGAGTCTGTTTGTGTGCAATGGTGGTGCTGTCAGCTGGAAGAGTTCCAAGCAAATGTGATAGCAGATTCCACCATGGAAGCAGAATATATCGCTGCATCAGAGGCTGCGAAGGAAGCATTCTGGTACAAGAAGTTTGCTGCAGAAATTGGAGTAATGCCATCAGATGCCATTCCTCTATACTGCGACAACAATGGCGCCATAGCCCTTGCTAAGGAGCCGAGGTCTCACCAGAAATCCAAGCACATTGAGCGGCGATACCACCTCATCCGCGATTACCTCGAGAAGGGTTACGTCGAGGTCAAGAGAGTCAACTCCACAGATAATGTGGCAGACCCACTTACAAAGCCGTTGGGCCAGCAGAAGATCGAAGCCCACCTTGAGAAGATGGGACTTAGACTTGTAGCCAATTGGCTTTAGGACAAGTGGGAGATTGTTAGATATATGTGCCCTAGAAGCCAGAATTGGCTGACACTTGTAATACACTTCTAGGGGCAAAATTATAATTTTGACTAATAATCAATAAAATGGGTTATTTTCTATCACATATGTGTATTTAGTGTCTGTGATACATCCTTTGAGTTAATGGTAATGATAATTCATATTTTCAAGAGTTGAAAATTTAAGACATGAATAATCATTATTAACTCATAAAATGCTCCCGACCATAGGATCATCACGAGGATGGTGATTGATCCGGAAGGTTGGTGTACAATCGCTTCTCTTTAGTAGATGAGTCTTGAGTCTACGGTGTGGAGACACCGGAGCGAGAGTACAGGTACTCGTTAGAGAACGAGGGCACTGAGCGTGACCACCTCGAGTAGTCATTAGGGAGTCTACCTTCTCGTCAATGACTGACTCGATGCTGCAGTAGTGTGTCTGGTTCTTTGACCTGAGGTGCATCGGCAGTTCACCTTGAGGGTGTTATAGTTTGACTACACCATTACTCGGTCTCCTAGCCATATGGAACCCTGAGGTGTATGTTGGCTATAGCATGTTCATTGTAGGAACTGGATTGCATCAAGATGGAATCTATCTACCTCGGTGGTAGAGGAGCAGCCCTATGATGATCATGAGAATCAAGTCCAGAAATCCATGGCCATGGCAGAGTGAAATAATAGAAAGAGTTTCTATTTAGATTTTCACATTCGGACTCGAATCGAATGATTACATCATATGACAGAGACTAGGGTTTGACGAGTTCACCTTAACCCTAATCTGATCGGGGCTCAAGATAGAAGAACTTAATCACACAGGTAGCTGCACCAAGAGGTTCGCATTCAGCTCTGATGGGTTGCCACCATATACTGCTAGGTGTCACTGGTGGATTTTGGGAGCAATTAGAATGATTTAGATGATCGATCATTCTAGCTGTTCGAATCAGAAGAGTTCTGATCCATCGAAAGGAGTTTCGATGATGTCGATGATAGAGATCATGACATATCCCATTACCATACAGAACTGAACCTAACTGGGTCACACAAACAAGGGTTTGAATCTGGTGATCATCAATTGAACTGATCTAGTTCAATTGATCTGAATGAGATTCAATTAGGTTCAAGGAAAATCGTGCTAGCACTCGATTGAACCTAACGTTCTTCTTTTACTATCATAAATAAGTTGTCCTGACTGAGCCAAAGGAGTTTGTGCTCAATCAGAGGCCTTCATATGGTCTGACTGGAGGTTGTCCAAGTCAGAAAAGGTTGTCTTATTTTGTAAGACATTACCTGCCATTTTTGGTCACCTGCCATTTCTTGTTCTTTGACTTTGGTCAAAAGTCTACCTTTGACTGGTCAAATGTTGACCATTGACACTTTGACTTTTGACCACATGTCATGCACCTATTGGAGAGCTGGTGGGGGCCTGTCCCCCTGCCAGAACCTGGCAAGGAGGAGGGCGCACGCCACCCTTGGCGTGTGCCCAAGTTGGAGGCGCCTAGGAGTCCTTGTTGGACAAGGACTCCATCTCCTTTTTGGATTCCAATTAGAGTTCTCCTAAGAACCAACTTTGACTGGTCTTAGGCACCCTCTAAGGAGGAATCCAGGGGACTCTATTCCCACCAATCAGATTTAGATCTGATTTCACAAAGGGTTGTGATTGGTTGGGAAGAAGAGGAGTTGGATCACAGCTTAGTCTATAAATAAGACCCTGCGCCCAACTCAAAGATTAATGATTGAATCAAATTCCCCATGCCCCAAGGCTGCCTCTCCCCTCCTTCCTCCATGCCAAACCACCTTCTCCCTCTCCTCTCCACGTCCAAAAGGAGTTTTGGATTTTTGGTTGGTGCGATCCAGATCAAAGAAAGGCGATCAAAAGCTAGAAGGCTGCGCTGCTGCAAAGGACGACTGCTGATCTTCAAAAGGAGTTTTGAAGATCCTCAGATCAGATC
>QRFJ01001890.1:22353-43206 GCA_006176705.1 Cocos nucifera | reverse complement strand
ATGGGCAGTCAGTCCAAGATCACTGTCTGACAATGATCAAGGACATGGAAGAGCTTGAGAAGCTCGGTGTGAAGTTGGACTTGGATCTGCAGAATGATATTATTCTGCAATCCTTGACTGATGCATATGGGCAATTCATCATGAATTACCACATGCATAAACTTCAAAATTCCTTGGCCGAGTTGATGAATATGCTGGTTACCGCTGAGCTTTCTATGAAAGGTTCTAAAGGCTCAGTTCTTGCTATGGAACGGACTTCTTCCAAAAGAAAGTCTTATGGAAAGAAAAAGAAGTCTGTGAAAAAGCAAAAGGTGGAAGGATCAAAGAAGAAGAAGGCAGAACCGAAGAAGAAGGTCGATGGCAAAGGAAAGTGTTTCCATTGCAACAGCGACGGCCATTGGAAGCGGAACTGCCCTATTTACCTGGCCACCCTAAAGAACAAGAAGGAAGGTCCTTCTGGAGGTATGCTCGTTATTGAGTCTAACCTTACGGTTTCTTCTGCATCCAGTTGGGTGCTTGACTCTGGTTCTAGTGCTCATCTGTGCACTTCTATGCAGGGTCTTGAGGATAGCAGGAGGCTGAGGGATGGAGACATGATCCTACGCATCGGTAATGGAGCAAGAGTTGCTGCAGTAGCCGTGGGAACATACCCTCTTCGATTACCATCTGGTTTAGACTTAGTTTTAAAAGACTGTTATTATGTGCCTGCAGCTAGCAGGAATTTGATTTCTGTTTCATGCTTAGCACAAGAAGGTTATGTGATCACCTTCTTTAAGGACCATTGTAACATTCTTTATGAAAGAAATAAAATTGCAAATGGTTTCCTTGTTAATGGTCTTTATCAGTTGCATATTGATGTACCTGTTTTAACTATCGAGCAAAATGTGAATGCCAAACGACCTAGGGATAGTCCAAACGACAGATATCTATGGCACCTGAGATTAGGTCATATAGCAGAAGATAGGATTAACAAATTGGAGAAAAATGGGCTATTGAGTCCATTGACTTTTGAGTCATATCCAACTTGTGAATCTTGTCTTCAAGGCAAAATGACTAAACTCCCTTTTGTTGGACATGGGGAGAGGGCCACAGATCTCCTTGCCCTAGTACATACTGATGTGTGCGGCCCATTTGATGTGCCGGCTAGAGGCAATTTTGTCTACTTCATTACCTTTACCGATGATCTGTCTAGGTATGGGTATGTGTATCTTATGAGACACAAGTCTGAAGCTTTTGAAAAGTTCAAAGAATTCAGACATGAAGTAGAAAAACAAACTGAAAAACCCATTAAGGTTCTTCGATCAGATCGAGGAGGTGAATACCTTAGCCGGGAATTCCTAGACTATCTTAAGGAAAATGGCATAGTCTCTCAATGGACTCCACCAGGAACACCTCAACTCAACGGGGTTTCAGAACGGAGAAATCGGACTCTATTGGATATGGTTCGATCCATGATGAGCTTCACAGACCTCCCTGATTTTCTTTGGGGACATTCATTATTAACTTCAATCTATTTACTGAATAGGGTTCCCTCTAAAACCGTTCCTACCACACCGTATGAGATATGGCACGGTAAGAAACCAAGTCTGAGTCATCTCAGAATTTGGGGTTGTCCGGCTTATGTCAAAAGACAACAAGCGGACAAGTTAGAGTTTAGGTCCTTTAGAGCTCGATTCATAGGATATCCTAAAGAGTCATTAGGATACTATTTCTACATTCCAGAAGACCACAATGTGATTGTGAGTCGACATGCCATATTTCTTGAAAAATAGTTTATTCAAGATAGTGGCATTGGAAAGCAGATTAAGCTTGATGAGAAAGTCTCACAAGTGGAAAGAGCTAAGGACCAATTGGAACCAAATCAGGTTGAGCCAATAAGAACACTACCTCCTCCACCTCGTAGATCGGAAAGAGTTTCCCGTCCCCCTGAAAGATACTTAGGTATTATTTCAGAGGACGTAGAGGAAATGTTCCTCATAGGTAATGGTGCTCATGGTGATGATCCCAAAACCTACAACGAGGCGATATCAGATATCGACTCCGAGAAATGGCTTGAGGCAATGAAGTCAGAGATCGACTCGATGCACTCAAACCAAGTCTGGACCTTGGTAGATCCACCAGAAGGTATAGTACCTATTGGGTGTAAATGGATCTTCAAGAGAAAGATTGGTGCAGATGGGAATGTGGAGACATTCAAGGCTAGACTGGTGGCAAAAGGTTATAGTCAACGCGAAGGCATTGACTATCAGGATACCTTTTCCCCGGTAGCTATGCTAAAATCCATCCGCACATTGCTTGCCGTTGCAGCCTATTTCGATTATGAAATATGGCAAATGGACGTGAAAACGGCATTCCTAAATGGATATCTTGAGGAAGATATCTATATGGAACAGCCGCTAGGTTTCACATCCAGTGATACTGATCACAAGGTTTGCAAGCTGCAAAGGTCCATATATGGACTTAAGCAAGCATCTCGGAGCTGGAACACTCGTTTCAATGATGTGATCAAAAAGTTTGGTTTCATCAAAAATGAAGAGGAACCATGTGTTTTCAAAAGGGTCAGTGGGAGCGCTGTTGTCTTCCTCGTATTGTACGTGGATGACATCCTCCTTATTGGGAATGATATTCCCATGTTGACATCAGTCAAGATGTGGTTGTCCAAGGAATTCTCCATGAAAGACCTAGGTGAAGCATCCTTTATTCTAGGAATTAAGGTCTATAGGGATAGACCGAATAGGATGCTAGGACTTTCACAGAAGATGTACATAGAGGAAGTACTAAAGAGGTTTAGTATGGAAAACTCTAAGAGGGGATTAATACCCTTCAGACATGGTATTCATCTTTCCAAGAAGATGTGCCCCAGCACACCTGAGGAAATAGAACGCATGAGCAAGATCCCTTATGCTTCTGCAATAGGGAGCCTCATGTATGCCATGCTATGTACACGACCTGATATAGCCCATGCTGTGAGTGTCACAAGCAGATATCAGTCAAATCCAGGTGAAGAACACTGGACTTCTGTGAAATGTATCCTTAAGTACTTGAGAAGAACTAAGGATATGATGTTGGTCTTTGGTAATGGAGAACTCCAAGTTCAAGGGATACACAGACTCGGACTTCATGTCTGATATAGATGATCGAAAGTCGACATCTGGAAGTCTGTTTGTGTGCAATGGTGGAGCTGTCAGCTGGAAGAGTTCCAAGCAAACTGTGATAGCAGATTCCACCATGGAAGCAGAATATATAGCTGCATCAGAGGCTGCAAAGGAAGCATTCTGGTACAAGAAGTTTGCTGCAGAAATTGGAGTAATGCCATCAGATGCCATTCCTCTTTACTGCGACAACAATGGCGCCATAGCCCTTGCTAAGGAGCCGAGGTCTCACCAGAAGTCCAAGCACATTGAGCGGCGATATCATCTCATCCGCGATTACCTTGAGAAAGGTTACGTTGAGGTCAAGAGAGTCAACTCCGCAGATAATGTGGCAGACCCACTTACAAAGCCGTTGGGCCAGCAGAAGATCGAAGCCCACCTTGAGAAGATGGGACTTAGACTTGTAGCCAATTGGCTTTAGGACAAGTGGGAGATTGTTAGATATATGTGCCCTAGAAGCCAGAATTGGCTGACACTTGTAATACACTTCTAGGGGCAAAATTATAATTTTGACTATAATTAATAAAATGGGTTATTTTCTATCACACCTGTGTATTTAGTGTCTGTGATACATCCTTTGAGTTAATGGTAATGATAATTCATATTTTCAAGAGTTGAAAATTTAAGACATGAATAATCATTATTAACTCATAAACAGCTCCCGACCATAGGATCATCACGAGGATGGTGATTGATCCGGAAGGTTGGTGTACGATCGCTTCTCTTTAGTAGATGAGTCTTGAGTCTACGGTGTGGAGACACCGGAGCGAGAGTACAGGTACTCGTTAGAGAACGAGGGCACTGAGCGTGACCACCTCGAGTAGTCATTAGGAAGTCTACCTTCTCGTCAATGACTGACTCGATGCTGCAGTAGTGTGTCTGGTTCTTTGACCTGAGATGCATCGGCAGTTCACCTTGAGGGTGTTATAGTTTGACTACACCATTACTCGGTCTCCTAGCCATATGGAACCCTGAGGTGTATGTTGGCTATAGCATGTTCATTGTAGGAACTGGATTGCATCAAGATGGGATCTATCTACCTCGGTGGTAGAGGAGCAGCCCTATGATGAATCATGAGAATCAAGTCCAGAAGCCCATGGCCATGGCAGAGTGAAATAATAGAAAGAGTTTCTATTTAGATTTTCACATTGGACTCGAATCGAATGATTACATCATATGACAGAGACTAGGGTTTGACGAGTTCACCTTAACCCTAATCTGATCGGGGCTCAAGATAGAAGAACTTAATCACACAGGTAGCTGCACCAAGAGGTTCGCATTCAGCTCTGATGGGTTGCCACCATATACTGCTAGGTGTCACTGGTGGATTTTGGGAGCAATTAGAATGATTTAGATGATCGATCATTCTAGCTGTTCGAATCAGAAGAGTTCTGATCCATCGAAAGGAGTTTCGATGATGTCTATGATAGAGATCATGACATATCCCATTACCATACAGAACTGAACCTAACTGGGTCACACAAACAAGGGTTTGAATCTGGTGATCATCAATTGAACTGATCTAGTTCAATTGATCTGAATGAGATTCAATTAGGTTCAAGGAAATCGTGCTAGCACTCGATTGAACCTAACGTTCTTCTTTTACTATCATAAATAAGTTGTCCTGACTGAGCCAAAGGAGTTTGTGCTCAATCAGAGGCCTTCATATGGTCTGACTGGAGGTTGTCCAAGTCAGAATAGGTTGTCTTATTTGTAAGACATTACCTGCCATTTTTGGTCACCTGCCATTTCTTGTTCTTTGACTTTGGTCAAAAGTCTACCTTTGACTGGTCAAACGTTGACCATTGACCCTTTGACTTTTGACCACATGTCATGCACCTATTGGAGAGCTGGTGGGGGCCTGTCCCCCTGCCAGAACCTGGCAAGGAGAAGGGCGCACGCCAAGGGTGGCGTGAGCCCAAGTAGGAGGCGCCTAGGAGTCCTTGTTGGACAAGGACTCCACCTCCCTTTTGGATTCCAATCAGAGTTCTACTAAGAATCCAGTTTGACTGGTCTTAGGCGCCCTCTAAGGAGGAATCCAGGGGTCTCTATTCCAACCAATCAGATTTAGATCTGATTTCACAAAGGGTTGTGATTGGTTGAGAGGAAGAGGAGTTGGATCACGCTTAGTCTATAAATAAGACCCTGCGCCCAACTCAGATTCTAATGCGAATGCAATTCAATTGAGAAACCCCACGCCCCAAGGCTGCCTCTCCCCTCCTTCTCCATGCCATAGCTTCTTCTCCCCTTGCTCTCCACGTCCAAAAGGTGTTTTGGACTTAGGTTGGTGCGATTCAGATCAAGGAAAGGCGATCAAAAGCAAGAAGGCTGCGCTGCTGCAAAAGGACGACTGCAGATCTTCAAAAGAGTTTTGAAGATCCTCCAGATCAGATCCAGATCTGATTTTTGGAGGTGTGATAGAGAAGAAGAGGATCTCCAGATCCAACCCGAGTGGATACCGGTAGAGGCCAGGCGCTTGCGTGGCTAGATCCAGAACCTTCCGCTGCAATCAGGATCATCTACAGGGTAATAGGATTACCCAAATCAGGTAAATTAAATTTGATTTAATTTATCTTATTTTATTTTATTTATTAAAATAATAAGAATCAGATCTGAAACATATCAAGATCTGATTGAGATCAAGAGAAAAATTTTTGAAATATATCTCTTGATCTGATCAGATCTGGACGAACCTGGACCGGGAAATCAGGATTTCCCTTCAACTGGTATCAGAGCCATGGTTCTAAATTGTTTAGATCTGATTTTAATTTTATTTTAATTAGAAAATAAAGTGATTTCAGATGTCACATGAGATGTGATCAGATCTGAAATCAGAAAAAATTAAAATTAAATGATTTGGATCTAAGAACATGAAGATATGCATGACTAGTTCTAGAATAGAATAGTTCTATAGAATAGTTTTGCATGTCTTTGATTTAATCTGATTAAATCATATTTTAGATCTTCTTATTTACTATTTTTTGATATTATAAGTGTTATAATAACATCTGATAAACAGCAAATAAAAATTATTTAATTTTAAATATCATATGAGATATGATTGATGCATGTCTAGACTAGTTGTAGAATAGTTCTACATAATTGTCTAGATTAGAATTTATTTTGATTAGATCAATTTAAATCTAATTTTTTAGATTATTATGAGATAATTTAGATCTGAAAACATGCATGATTATGATACATGAGATGTATGCAAAATATGCCATGATTAGATCTAAATTTGTATATGAGATATATGATATAGATCTATAACTGTTTTGTAGTATTGACATGTTCCTGATTAAGGCGTTCCTCTTGGCCGTCCGGTCATAAGAACGAAGAAGGGTTTAAAGGCCCTCTCTTCCCATTCGATGGGGTGTTCTTATGACGTGTAGGGGTGCTGCGTGTTCGTCCTTAATCAGAAACCCAAAACTTACTTTCTGCAAAACCCTAGATCCTGAAACCCTAGGATTTATTGTGCATATTTTGTTTATGAACCCAACTTAATTAAGAATTAAGTTTATGGAATATTAATTAGGTCTAAAATTGAGAATTTCAGATCTAAGACATATTCATAATACTGGGTTCGGGCTTGGGTAGCTCAATTAGGTCTAAGCGGTTGATCAAACCGAATCAAGAGTTGGTTAGATGGGATCAACAATGCTTAAATTGACCAGCCTAATAGGATTAAGTCTGGGTCAAGATCGAGTCACGATCAAGCAAGACCTAATTAGGCTCAGAGGTTAGAGTCTGGATTGTAGGCTAACCCAATTGGTTCTGACTCAACAATTTGGTGTCTAAGGTAAGTTTGGCACAGACGACCGACTGGTTTTTAATTGGAAGCTACTCGACCTGAATGCGTTCTTGTGCGAGTTAACGGCATATTCCTTCCACCGGTCTCACTTACCTGGCCATATCTGTTGACACAGTTCTGATCTGAGGTGGTCAATAATCCGAGCTGACCCATGCCACTAGGTTAGTCATAATTGTTATGACTAAGCCAAGTCTAGTTTAATGAGACCTGAATCAATTCTCCCTAAGAAAAGATTAAGTCCGAGGTCTTCCACCATTGTAGACGTGCGGGCCCTTCCCGGGGTTGATTGTTCTCGGCTGGATACAGTGGCTCAGTTGCACCGGGAAGATGCAACCATGTCTATTAGGCATTGGATGCTATGGGCTGGAGGATGAGTTGGGCTCAATATTCCGGATACGGTGAGAGACCCAATTAGGAACCCAGTCTATGCAAATGGTGGGTCTGACTTAACTAAGGAGTGGATCAATATTCCGGATACGGTGAGATTCATGAATTAGAGACCAAGTTTGGGTGCACCATGATTAGAGAATCATTGAACAAGAGTTGTTCACTCATTGGCTAACCCATCACCAATAACTGTTAGGTGAGGTGATGAGTCAGTTGGTGAGACCGCACCACCCACTAGAAATCATCAATCGCGGAGATTTTCGCATCTCTACAGAGGGAGTGTAGGGATCCGAGAAAATAGTGGGAGCTAATTTGTTTAAAAATAAAATCCCTAAACAAATTGGTCAAGTCAAAATTACAGTATCTAACTAGAATCTTTGACTCTCTACAGGAAAATGTCTGCGTCCAACCCACTGGCACGTATCCTAGACACACATAGACTGACTGGACCCAATTATAAAGATTGGCTCAGGAACTACAAAATTATTTTGGGTTCAGAGAAGTTAACACATGTTTTGGACCAGGACCCTCCCACCTTACCAGCTCGTCCATCCACTGAACAGAGAGCGTCTCTGGAAAAATGGATTGACGAAGATAATAAGGCCAGATACTACATGTTGGGCTCGATGTCTGATGAGCTCCAGCGCCAACATGAAGATATCGGGACTGCTCGCCAAATGTTGGCTCACCTGCAGGAGATGTTTGGTGAACAGAGTCGCGCAGCCAAATATCAAGTCACAAAATGACTTTTTAAGGCTAAGATGCGTGATGGGCAGTCAGTCCAAGATCACTGTCTGACAATGATCAAGGACATGGAAGAGCTTGAGAAGCTCGGTGTGAAGTTGGACTTGGATCTGCAGAACGATATTATTCTGCAATCCTTGACTGATGCATATGGGCAATTCATCATGAATTACCACATGCATAAACTTCAAAATTCCTTGGCCGAGTTGATGAATATGCTGGTTACCGCTGAGCTTTCTATGAAAGGTTCTAAAGGCTCAGTTCTTGCTATGGAACGGACTTCTTCCAAAAGAAAGTCTTATGGAAAGAAAAAGAAGTCTGTGAAAAAGCAAAAGGTGGAAGGATCAAAGAAGAAGAAGGCAGAACCGAAGAAGAAGGTCGATGTCAAAGGAAAGTGTTTCCATTGCAACAGCGACGGCCATTGGAAGCGGAACTGCCCTACTTACCTGGCCACCCTAAAGAACAAGAAGGAAGGTCCTTCTGGAGGTATGCTCGTTATTGAGTCTAACCTTACGGTTTCTTCTGCATCCAGTTGGGTGCTTGACTCTGGTTCTAGTGCTCATCTGTGCACTTCTATGCAGGGTCTTGAGGATAGCAGGAGGCTGAGGGATGGAGACATGATCCTACGCATCGGTAATGGAGCAAGAGTTGCTGCAGTAGCCGTGGGAACATACCCTCTTCGATTACCATCTGGTTTAGACTTAGTTTTAAAAGACTGTTATTATGTGCCTGCAGCTAGCAGGAATTTGATTTCTGTTTCATGCTTAGCACAAGAAGGTTATGTGATCACCTTCTTTAAGGACCATTGTAACATTCTTTATGAAAGAAATAAAATTGCAAATGGTTTCCTTATTAATGGTCTTTATCAGCTTGCATATTGATGTACCTATTCTTAACTATCGAGCAAAACGTGAATGCCAAACGACCTAGGGATAGTCCAAACGACAGATATCTATGGCACCTGAGATTAGGTCATATAGCAGAAGATAGGATTAACAAATTGGAGAAAAATGGGCTATTGAGTCCATTGACTTTTGAGTCATATCCAACTTGTGAATCTTGTCTTCAAGGCAAAATGACTAAACTCCCTTTTGTTGGACATGGGGAGAGGGCCACAGATCTCCTTGCCCTAGTACATACTGATGTGTGCGGCCCATTTGATGTGCCGGCTAGAGGCAATTTTGTCTACTTCATTACCTTTACCGATGATCTGTCTAGGTATGGGTATGTGTATCTTATGAGACATAAGTCTGAAGCTTTTGAAAAGTTCAAAGAATTCAGACATGAAGTAGAAAAACAAACTGGAAAACCCATTAAGGTTCTTCGATCAGATCGAGGAGGTGAATACCTTAGCCGGGAATTCCTAGACTATCTTAAGGAAAATGGCATAGTCTCTCAATGGACTCCACCAGGAACACCTCAACTCAACGGGGTTTCAGAATGGAGAAATCGGACTCTATTGGATATGGTTCGATCCATGATGAGCTTCACAGACCTCCCTGATTTCCTTTGGGGACATTCATTATTAACTTCAATCTATTTACTGAATAGGGTTCCCTCTAAAACCGTTCCTACCACACCGTATGAGATATGGCACGGTAAGAAACCAAGTCTGAGTCATCTCAGAATTTGGGGTTGTCCGGCTTATGTCAAAAGACAACAAGCGGACAAGTTAGAGTTTAGGTCCTTTAGAGCTCGATTCATAGGATATCCTAAAGAGTCATTAGGATACTATTTCTACATTCCAGAAGACCACAATGTGATTGTGAGTCGACATGCCATATTTCTTGAAAAATAGTTTATTCAAGATAGTGGCATTGGAAAGCAGATTAAGCTTGATGAGAAAGTCTCACAAGTGGAAAGAGCTAAGGACCAATTGGAACCAAATCAGGTTGAGCCAATAAGAACACTACCTCCTCCACCTCGTAGATCGGAAAGAGTTTCCCGTCCCCCTGAAAGATACTTAGGTATTATTTCAGAGGACGTAGAGGAAATGTTCCTCATAGGTAATGGTGCTCATGGTGATGATCCCAAAACCTACAACGAGGCGATATCAGATATCGACTCCGAGAAATGGCTTGAGGCAATGAAGTCAGAGATCGACTCGATGCACTCAAACCAAGTCTGGACCTTGGTAGATCCACCAGAAGGTATAGTACCTATTGGGTGTAAATGGATCTTCAAGAGAAAGATTGGTGCAGATGGGAATGTGGAGACATTCAAGGCTAGACTGGTGGCAAAAGGTTATAGTCAACGCGAAGGCATTGACTATCAGGATACCTTTTCCCCGGTAGCTATGCTAAAATCCATCCGCACATTGCTTGCCGTTGCAGCCTATTTCGATTATGAAATATGGCAAATGGACGTGAAAACGGCATTCCTAAATGGATATCTTGAGGAAGATATCTATATGGAACAGCCGCTAGGTTTCACATCCAGTGATACTGATCACAAGGTTTGCAAGCTGCAAAGGTCCATATATGGACTTAAGCAAGCATCTCGGAGCTGGAACACTCGTTTCAATGATGTGATCAAAAAGTTTGGTTTCATCAAAAATGAAGAGGAACCATGTGTTTTCAAAAGGGTCAGTGGGAGCGCTGTTGTCTTCCTCGTATTGTACGTGGATGACATCCTCCTTATTGGGAATGATATTCCCATGTTGACATCAGTCAAGATGTGGTTGTCCAAGGAATTCTCCATGAAAGACCTAGGTGAAGCATCCTTTATTCTAGGAATTAAGGTCTATAGGGATAGACCGAATAGGATGCTAGGACTTTCACAGAAGATGTACATAGAGGAAGTACTAAAGAGGTTTAGTATGGAAAACTCTAAGAGGGGATTAATACCCTTCAGACATGGTATTCATCTTTCCAAGAAGATGTGCCCCAGCACACCTGAGGAAATAGAACGCATGAGCAAGATCCCTTATGCTTCTGCAATAGGGAGCCTCATGTATGCCATGCTATGTACACGACCTGATATAGCCCATGCTGTGAGTGTCACAAGCAGATATCAGTCAAATCCAGGTGAAGAACACTGGACTTCTGTGAAATGTATCCTTAAGTACTTGAGAAGAACTAAGGATATGATGTTGGTCTTTGGTAATGGAGAACTCCAAGTTCAAGGGATACACAGACTCGGACTTCATGTCCGATATAGATGATCGAAAGTCGACATCTGGAAGTCTGTTTGTGTGCAATGGTGGAGCTGTCAGCTGGAAGAGTTCCAAGCAAACGGTGATAGCAGATTCCACCATGGAAGCAGAATATATCGCTGCATCAGAGGCTGCAAAGGAAGCATTCTGGTACAAGAAGTTTGCTGCAGAAATTGGAGTAATGCCATCAGATGCCATTCCTCTATACTGCGACAACAATGGCGCCATAGCCCTTGCTAAGGAGCCGAGGTCTCACCAGAAAATCCAAGCACATTGAGCGGCGATACCACCTCATCCGCGATTACCTTGAGAAGGGTTACGTCGAGGTCAAGAGAGTCAACTCCGCAGATAATGTGGCAGACCCACTTACAAAGCCGTTGGGCCAGCAGAAGATCGAAGCCCACCTTGAGAAGATGGGACTTAGACTTGTACCCAATTGGCTTTAGGACAAGTGGGAGATTGTTAGATATATGTGCCCTAGAAGCCAGAATTGGCTGACACTTGTAATACACTTCTAGGGGCAAAATTATAATTTTGACTATAATCAATAAAATGGGTTATTTTCTATCACATATGTGTATTTAGTGTCTGTGATACATCCTTTGAGTTAATGGTAATGATAATTCATATTTTCAAGAGTTGAAAATTTAAGACATGAATAATCATTATTAACTCATAAAATGCTCCCGACCATAGGATCATCACGAGGATGGTGATTGATCCGGAAGGTTGGTGTACAATCGCTTCTCTTTAGTAGATGAGTCTTGAGTCTACGGTGTGGAGACACCGGAGCGAGAGTACAGGTACTCGTTAGAGAACGAGGGCACTGAGCGTGACCACCTCGAGTAGTCATTAGGGAAGTCTACCTTCTCGTCAATGACTGACTCGATGCTGCAGTAGTGTGTCTGGTTCTTTGACCTGAGATGCATCGGCAGTTCACCTTGAGGGTGTTATAGTTTGACTACACCATTACTCGGTCTCCTAGCCATATGGAACCCTGAGGTGTATGTTGGCTATAGCATGTTCATTGTAGGAACTGGATTGCATCAAGATGGGAATCTATCTACCTCGGTGGTAGAGGAGCAGCCCTATGATGATCATGAGAATCAAGTCCAGAAGCCCATGGCCATGGCAGAGTGAAATAATAGAAAGAGTTTCTATTTAGATTTTCACATTGGACTCGAATCGAATGATTACATCATATGACAGAGACTAGGGTTTGACGAGTTCACCTTAACCCTAATCTGATCGGGGCTCAAGATAGAAGAACTTAATCACACAGGTAGCTGCACCAAGAGGTTCGCATTCAGCTCTGATGGGTTGCCACCATATACTGCTAGGTGTCACTGGTGGATTTTGGGAGCAATTAGAATGATTTAGATGATCGATCATTCTAGCTGTTCGAATCAGAAGAGTTCTGATCCATCGAAAGGAGTTTCGATGATGTCTATGATAGAGATCATGACATATCCCATTACCATACAGAACTGAACCTAACTGGGTCACACAAACAAGGGTTTGAATCTGGTGATCATCAATTGAACTGATCTAGTTCAATTGATCTGAATGAGATTCAATTAGGTTCAAGGAAATCGTGCTAGCACTCGATTGAACCTAACGTTCTTCTTTTACTATCATAAATAAGTTGTCCTGACTGAGCCAAAGGAGTTTGTGCTCAATCAGAGGCCTTCATATGGTCTGACTGGAGGTTGTCCAAGTCAGAATAGGTTGTCTTATTTGTAAGACATTACCTGCCATTTTTGGTCACCTGCCATTTCTTGTTCTTTGACTTTGGTCAAAAGTCTACCTTTGACTGGTCAAACGTTGACCATTGACACTTTGACTTTTGACCACATGTCATGCACCTATTGGAGAGCTGGTGGGGGCCTGTCCCCCTGCCAGAACCTGGCAAGGAGAAGGGCGCACGCCAAGGGTGGCGTGAGCCCAAGTAGGAGGCGCCTAGGAGTCCTTGTTGGACAAGGACTCCATCTCCCTTTTTGGATTCCAATTAGAGTTCTTCTAAGAACCAACTTTGACTGGTCTTAGGCACCCTCTAAGGAGGAATCCAGGGGTCTCTATTCCAACCAATCAGATTTAGATCTGATTTCACAAAGGGTTGTGATTGGTTGAGGAGGAAGAGGAGTTGGATCACAAGCTTAGGTCTATAAATAAGACCCTGCGCCCAACTCAGATTCTAATGCGAATGCAATTCAATTGAGAAACCCCACGCCCCAAGGCTGCCTCTCCCCTCCTTCTCCATGCCATAGCTTCTTCTCCCCTTGCTCTCCACGTCCAAAAGGTGTTTTGGACTTTGGTTGGTGCGATTCAGATCAAGGAAAGGCGATCAAAAGCAAGAAGGCTGCGCTGCTGCAAAAGGACGACTGCAGATCTTCAAAAGAGTTTTGAAGATCCTCCAGATCAGATCCAGATCTGATTTTTGGAGGTGTGATAGAGAAGAAGAGGATCTCCAGATCCAACCCGAGTGGATACCGGTAGAGGCCAGGCGCTTGCGTGGCTAGATCCAGAACCTTCCGCTGCAATCAGGATCATCTACAGGGTAATAGGATTACCCAAATCAGGTAAATTAAATTTGATTTAATTTATCTTATTTTATTTTATTTATTAAAATAATAAGAATCAGATCTGAAATATATCAAGATCTGATTGGGATCAAGAGAAAATTTTTGAAATATATCTCTTGATCTAATCAGATCTGGACGAACCTGGATCGGGAAATCAGGATTTCCCTTCAATAGATCCCCTATCCATTACCATTATAGCTACACCTCAGGAGGATGTATCACAGACTACCAATTCAGGTTAAAGAACCAAATGCAGCTTCAAGCCAGTCATTGATGAGAAGGTAGACTTCCTGATGACTGCTCGAGGTGGTCATGCTCATTATCCTCATTCTCTAATGTGTACCTGTACTCTTGTTCTAATGTCTCTAGACCGTAGACTCAATACTCATCTATCCTAAAGAAGCGATCGTACACTAACCTTCTGGATTTATTACCATCCTCATGATGATCCTATGGTCGGAAGCATTTTATGAGTTAATAATAAAAATTCATGTCTTAAATTTTCAACTCTTGAAAATATGAACTATCATTACCATTAACTCAAGGGATGTATCACAGACACTTTCAAATACACGCTGTGATAGAAAATAATCCATTTTATTATTTATAGTCAAAATTATAATTTTGTCCTTAGATTTGTATTATAAGTATTAGCCAATTCTGGCTTTTAAGGCACACATATCTAACAAACTCCCACTTGACCTAAAGCTAATTGGCTATAAATCTAAGTCCCATCTTCTCAAGGTGGGATTCGATCTTCTACTGGCCCAATGGCTTTGTGAGTGGGTCTACCGCACTTTTTATGGAGTTGACAATCTTGACCTCAACATAACCCTTCTCGAGGTAATCACGGATGAGATGGTATCACCACTCGATGTGCTTGGATTTTTGGTGAGACCTCAGCTCCTTAGCAAGGGCTATGGCGCCATTATTATCGCAGTATAGAGGAATGGCATCTGATGGCTTCACTTTGATCTCTACAGCAAATTTCTTGTACTAGAATGCCTCCTTCGTAGCTTCTGACGTAGCGATGTATTCTGCTTCCACGATGGAATCTACTATCACTGCCTACTTGGAACTCTTCCAACTGATAGCACCACCATTACACACAAACAGACTCCCAGATGTCGACTTTCGATCATCTATATCGGATATAAAATCTGAATCTGTGTATCCCTGAACTTGGAGTTCTCCATTATCAAAAACCAACAACATATCGTTAGTTCTTCTCAAGTACCTAAGGATATATTTTATAGAAGTTCAGTATTCTTCATCTGGATTTGACTAATATATACTCATGACACTCATAGCATGGGCTATATCAGGTCGTGTACATAATATGGCATATATGAGGCTCCCTATTGCTAAAGCATAAGGGATCTTGCTCATGCATTCTATCTCCTCAGGTGTGCTAGGGCACATCTTCTTGGAGAGATGAATGCCATGTCTAAAAGGTACCAAACCCCTCTTGGAGTTTTTCATGCTAAACCACTTTAGCACTTCCTCTATGTACATCTTCTGTGAAAGACCTAGCATCCTATTCGGTCTATCTCTATAGACCTTAATTCCTAGAATGAAGGAAGCTTCTCCTAGGTCTTTCATGAAGATTTCTTTGGATAACCATATTTTAACTATGGTCAACGTGGAAATATCATTCTCAATAAGGAGGATATCATCCACGTATAGTACGAGGTAGACAATAGCACTCCCACTGCTTTTTTGAAGACACATGGTTTCTCCTCATTTTTGATGAAACCAAATAATTTGATCATATTATTAAAATGAGTATTCCAGCTCCGAGATGCTTGCTTAAGTCCATATATGGACCTTTGCAGCTTGCATACTTTGTACTTAGCATCACTAGATGTGAAACCTAGCGGCTGTTCCATATAGATATCTTCCTTAAGGTATCCATTTAAGAATACCATTTTCACATCCATTTGTCATATTTCATAATCAAAATAGGCTGCAACAGTAAGCAATGTGTGGATGGACTTTAGCATAGCTATTGACAAAAAGGTATCTTGATAGCCAATGCCTTCACGCTGACTATATCCTTTTGCCACTAATCTAGCTTTGAATGTCTCCATATTTCCATTTGCACTAATCTTTCTTTTGTAGATCCATTTACACCCAATAGATACTATACCTTCTAGTGGATCTACCAAGGTTCAGACTTGGTTTGAGTACATGGAGTCAATTTCTGACTTCATTGCCTCTAACTATTTCTCGGAGTCGATATCTGATTTTGTCTCATCACGGGTTTTGGAATCATCACCATGAACCTCATTACCTATGAGGAATATTTTTTCTACTACCTCTAAGATAGTACCTAAGTATCTCTCAGGGGGACAGAAAATTCTTTCTGATCTATGAGGTGGAAGAGGTAGTGATTGTATTAGCTCAACCTAATTTGGTTTCATAGGATCCTTAGCTCGTTGCTCTTGTGAGACTCTCCTAGAGCTTGATCTACTTTCCAATGCTGCTATCTTGAATAAACTATTTTTCAAGAAAGATGGTATGCTAACTCACAATTACATTATGGTCTTCTAGAATGTAGAAATAATATCCTAATGACTATTTAGGATATCCTATAAATCGAGCTCTAAAGGACCTAAAATCTAACTTGTTCGCTTGTTGTCTTTTGACATGAGTCAGATAATTCCAAATTCTGAGATGACTTAGACTTGATTTCTTATCATGCCATATCTCATACGTTTTGGTAGGAACAATTTTAGAGGAAACCCTATTCAGTAAATATATAGCAGTTAACAGATTATATTTTCAAAGAAAATCAGGAAAATCTATGAAACTCATCATGGATCAAATCATATCTAATAAAGTCTGATTCCTCCGTTCTGAAACCTCGTTGAGTTGAGGTATTCCAAGTGGAGTCCATTGAAAGATTATGCCATTTTGCTTGAGATAGTCAAGAAATTTTCGACTAAGGTATTCACCTCCTCGATCTGATCGAAGAACCTTAATGGATTTTTCAGTTTACGTTTCTACTTCATATCTGAATTTCCTGAACTTTTCAAAAGCTTCAAACTTGTGTATCATAAGATGCACGTACCCATAACGAGATAAATCATCAGTAAAGGTTATGAAGTAGACAAAGTTGCCTCTAGCCAGCACATCAAATGGGCCACACACATTAGTATATACTAGAGCAAATAGATCTGTGGCCCTTTCCCCATGTCCCATAAAAGGGAGCTTAGTCATTTTGCCATGAAGATATGATTCATAAATTAGATATGACTCAGAAGTTAACAGACTTAATAGCCCGATTTTCCCCAATTTGATAACCTTATCTTCCGCTATATGACCTAGCCTTAGGTACCATAGATACCTATCCTTTGGACTATCCCTGGGTCATTTTGATCTTATGGCATTCATATTTTGCTCGATATTAAAGATAGATACATCAATATATAACTGATTGAGATAGTTAATAAGAAAATCACTTGCAATTTTATTTCTTTTATAAAAAATATTATAATTATCCTTAAAAGAACTAATTACATAGCCTTCTTGTGCCAAACATGAAATAGAAATCAAATTTCTACTTGCAGCAGGCACATAATAACAATCTCTAAGTACTAAATCTAAGCCAGATGGTAGTCGAAGAGGGTAGATTTCCATGACCATAGCAGAAACTCTTACTCTATTTTCTATGCATAGGATTATCTTACAATTCCTCAGTGTTGTGAACTTTTGAAGTTATAACCACAAGCACACGGTGTATAGAGTAGCACGTCCAGCGAGTATGGATCGATCCCATGAGGAAATGGTATTTAAACTATATCTAAACCCTTGCTCAGGCGAGGTCCAACAGGAATGATCACAATTTAATGAAATATAGAAGGAATAAATAATGTAAAAGCCTAAGGATTTTGAATCCACTAGACCAGTGTTTTAGAAAACCTTTTCTATTGATCTTCCTAATGATATCCTCCAAATTTCTTTCTTTGTATCAACCAAGTATGAATTATGAAGAGATTAAAACTCAACTATAACCCATCAAGATTTTACGAGAAAGAAAAAAATAGAATATAAGTATTGTTGAGCCTTCTTTCTTTGCCCCTTTTGCATTGAATCAAATATTAACTATAAAGAGATTGAAACCCAATAATAGTTCATTAGGTTCCTTGGCAAGAATTTAAAAAGAAGGAAGGTCTCCTTTTAAAATTAAGATGAGAGATTCTAAGAGAAGATACATCTAGTCATGGTCTAGCTTCATTGCCAACCCTAGGGGTTTGCTTAACTAGACATTATTTTGATTAAAATTTGAAAATAAATTTAAAAGTAAAAACTAAATTTCTACACTACTAGCCAGAATTCATGTTTCTAATCTTTTAATATATGCAAAAATTTAAACTAACCTAATAGCAAAAATTTAATTGCATAATTTAAAAAGCATGAATATAAACTAACCTAATGCTGGAATTAAAATTAAAATAAAAATTTATTGCTAGAAAAATTAAACAATCTTAATGACATACTATTTAACTTCTGAGCCATTAATAGGGGCTTGGAGTTACAAAAGAAATAAACTAAATAACTCTAGCTTTCTCTCTTTTTGAAGGACAAGAAGAAGGAAGTAGATGGGTTGTGAAATACTTCTCAAAAAAAAAAATCACTTTCTCTCCTTCTTTTCTCCCCCCTAGAGCAAAGAGTTATTATTTTTTTATAGGCAAAGGAGAGTGCGTCGGCCCCACGTAAAAATAGAGTTGGTTTTCCATCTCAATCTGCTTCAACAACTTTTGTTTTCTCAGAGCTATCCGCTAGATCATCGCTTCGCACCCGCTTCTATTTTCTCAGAGCTATCCATAACTTTCTTCTTTCGGACAACTCAAGCATCCGATAATCAAACAGAAGGGAGGAGCTACGCTGTTGGGAGACACTCTATCTAGACACGAGGATGGGGCGGCATGGTTGCATGGAGGAAGACTGGGTGGTTTGTTACGAAGCTAGGAGCGATGACTGAATAGGCAAGAAGGAGGTTGCGATTGATCGTTGGGTGGAGAGCTTTCGGGCGGTGCATGGGAGGTGGTTTCGACGAGCGTTGACTCCATACTAGTGGTGATGATGAAGGATCTTGACCATAAGCAATGGAGCTTGGGCGTTCAACCAGTCGGCTTGGTGAACTTTTAATCAACTCTGGCAACCGTTGCTTGGTCGGATGCAAAGAAGAAAGGGAAGGGCGGCTTTTTCCAGCATCTCTGATGGATTTCGGCAAGGTGGCAATGGTTGAAACGTTGAAAGAAAAATACTATCCCTTTCTTGAATTTTTTCTAGCGATTGGCAAGGTGGATGGAGGTGAGGTGCTGGCAGCAAGTCCCGAACAACGGCACCAAAAACTTGTGAACATTTGAAGTTATAACAGCAAGCACATGGTGTACAGAGTAGCATATCCAGTGAGTACGGATCGATCCTATGAGAAAATGGTATTTAAACTATATCTAAACCCTTGCTCAGGCAAGGTCCAATAGGAATGATCATAAGTTAATGAAATATAGAAGGAATAAATAATATAAAAGCCTAAGACTTTTGAATCCACTAGACCAATGTTTTAGAAAGCCTTTTCTACTGATCTCCCTAATGATATCCTCCAAATTTCTTTCTTTGTATCAACCAAGTATGAATTATGAAGAGATTAAAACTTAACTATAACCCATCATAATTTTACAAGAAAGAAAAAAATAGAATATAAGTATTGTTGAGCCTTCTTTCTTTGCCCTTCTTGCACTGAATCAAATATGAACTATAAAGAGAATGAAACCCAATAATAGTTCATTAAGTTCCTTGGCAAGAATTTAAAAAAAAAGAAGGTCTCCTTTTATAATTAAGATGAGAGATCTTGAGAGAAGATACTTCTAGTCATGATCTAGCTTGATCGCCGACCCTAGGGGTTTGCTTAACTAGACATTATCTAGATTAAAATTTGAAAATAAATTTAAAAGTAAAAACTAAGTTCCTACACTACTAGCCAGAATTCATGTTTCTAATTTTTTAATATATGCAGAAATTTAAACTAGCCAAATAGCAAAAATTTAATTGCATAATTTAAAAAGCTTGAATATAAACTAACCTAATGCTGGAATTAAAATTAAAACAAAAATTTATTGCTAGAAAAATTAAATAATCTTAATGACATACTATTTAACTCCTAAGCCATTGACAGGGGCTTGGAGTTACAAAAGAAATAAACTAAATAACTCTAGCTTTCTCTCTTTCTAAAGGATAAGAAGAAGGAAGTAGATTGGTTGGAAAATACTTCTCAAAAAAAAAAAAAATCACTTTCTCTCCTTCTTTTCTCCCCCCCAGAGCAAAGAGTTATTATTTTTTTTATAGGAGAAGGAGAGTGCGTTGGCTCCATATAAAATAGAGTTGGTTTTCCATCTGAATCTACTTCAACGACTTCTATTTTCTTAGAGATATCTGTTGGATCGTCGCATCGCACCCGCTTCTATTTTCTTAGAGCTATCTGTAACTTTCTTCTTTTGGACAACTCAAGCACCTAACTATCAAATAGAAGGGAGGAGCTACGCATTTGGGAGATAATCTATCTGGACACAAGGATGGGGCGGCACGGTGGCATGGAGGAAGACCGGGTGGTTCGTTACAAAGTTGGGGGTGACGACCGAATGGGCAAGAAGGAGGCTACGATTGATTGTCAGGTGGAGAGCTTAGGGGCAGTGCATGGGAGGTGGTTTCGACGAGCGTCAACTCCATGCGAGCAGCGACGATGAAGGATCTTGATCGTGAGCAATGGAGCTTGGGCATTTAATCGGTCGGCTTGGTGAACTTTCAATCAACTCTAACGACCGTTGCTTAGTTGGATGCAGAGAAGAAAGGGGAAAGGGCGGCTTTTTCCAGCATCTTCGATGGATTCTGGCGAGGTGGCGAAGGTTGAAACGTTGAAAGAAAAGAAACCATCCCTTTCTTGAATTTTTTATGACGATCGGCAAGATGGATGGAGGTAAGGTGCTGGCAGCAAGTTTCCGACAACGATGAGAG
>QRFJ01001890.1:0-22328 GCA_006176705.1 Cocos nucifera | reverse complement strand
ATATAACTCAAGTATAACGAATGATTCAGGTTTGAGTCAGCTCCCACCTAAAAATCAGTCGGTCGTATATGCCAAACTTTACCTTAGAAACTAGTTGTTGACCAGAACAAAATTGGAAATTTGCCTACAATTCAGACTCTAACCTCTGAGCTTTAATTAAGGTCTTACTTGATTGCTCGACTCGATCTTAATCCAGACTTCAATCCCCCTATTCAGGCTGGTCAACTTTAAGCATTATTGACCCATCTAACCAACTCTTGATTCGCATTGATGCAACCCGCTTAAGACTAATTGAGCGCTACCCCAGCCCGCAACCTAGTATTCATGAATATGTTTAGTCTAAATTCTCAATTTTAGACCTAATTAATATTTATAATTCTAAATTCTTAATTAGTACCGGCCGTTCACTAAATACAAATACCCTGACCACATCAAATCTTAGGGTCTTATGGATCTCAGGATTTCTGCCAGCAAAGTAAAAGCCTTTTCGATGTTCTGATTAACTCCGATGAACTCCGCCACCCCTCAACTCATCACAACACACCCCGCCTGGGGAGAGTAGGGCCTTTACAACCCTTCATTTTTTCGACGGACAGCCAGAGGAAGTGCTTTAATCAGAACATGTACTACTATAAAATAATTTTTAGATCTATATCATATATCTCATATACAAATTAGACTAAATTGCATATTTGCGATACATCTTCATGTATCCGAATCATGCAACTATATTTAGATCTAAATATCTCCATAATAATCTAAAAAATAGATTTAAGATTGATCTTATCAACAATAACTCTAATCAAGGCAACTATGTCAGAACTATTCTATCAACTAGCTAGACACTGCATCAATCATATGTTCATATGATGTTTTAAATTAAATAATTTTTAAGCTATTCTCTGTTTACCATCCTGTCTATTATCAAAACTTACTACCCCATATCAATAAAAAATAAATAATATATCTCCAAAATATGCACTTTAATCCAATTAAATTGAAAACATGCAAGATCTATTCTATAGAAACTATTCTATTTGTAGAACTATCCTGCAATTATTTCCTAATCTTAAGACTCCAAAATCATTTAATTTTAATTTGTTCTAATTTCTAGATCTGATCACTATCTCAAGTGACATCTAAAATTTCACCGTATTCTTCTACCACTTATCACACAACATTTAAACACCACGATCCTAAATATCTTTTAGCAACCTTGGCTCTAACTACCCCCACGTTGAAGGAAAATTCCTGATTTTTGGACTAGGTTTCTGTTCAAATCTGATCCGCATCAAGGATATATTTCAAACGTTTCTTCCCTCTTCCCTCACTCCTAATCCAACATCTGAGATATTTTAGATCTGATCCTTACTTCATTTTAATAATAAACAATCACAATATAAATAATTCAAATCAAATCTTAATTTAATCTTGATGTACGGTACACTCCTATTACTCGTTGATCGACTCCTGTAACGCAGTGGAAGTGTTCTGTGATCAAAGCCACGCGAAGTGCTGCCCTCTACCAGTATTGCAACTTCAGTTACGCACCTATGCAGATCTCTTTTTCTCTATCACATCCTCCAAAATCTAGATCTGGCTCAGCATTGGAGACTCTCTCAAAATACCTTTTTGAAGAATCAACACGCTTGTACCTCTTGCAGCAGGCAACTCTTCTAGCTTTCAGTCGCCTTTTTTCTCGTCTGATTGCACCAACCCCACGAACCATAAACACTTCTGGGCCGAGCAGGACGAGGAGAAGGTGGCTTTACGCACTGGAGCGAGGAGAGGCAGAGGAAGCCGCCTTGGGCGCAATGGGACAACTTGACATTCCCTTTTCTTTTTCCCCCCAAACAACTTTTCCTCAAAAACATAATTCGCCCCCCCTTGAGTGGGGCCCGAGGGTCCTTATTATAGACTATTCCATGACCAACTCCCCTTCCCTTCCAACCCAAATCACATACCATTTAATGAAAACCAGATCTAAATTTATGGTGGAAATAAGTCCTTAGATTCCTCCTTAGATGGTGCTAAGACCAGTCAAACTGTTCTTAGGAGAATGTCTAATCGAAATCCCAAAAGGAAGATGATACTCTCCCAACAGGGACTACTGGGCGCCTCCAGCTTGGGCAACCGCTATAGGGTGGCACGTGCCTCCTCCTTGCTAGATTTTTGGTAGAGGATAGGCCCACCAGCTCTCAATAGTGCATGTACAGCATGGACAAGAAGTCAACCAGTATCAATGGTCCAACATTGAAGCCAATCAAAGGTCAACTTTTCTGACAAAGTCAATCAGCAGGAGAAAAGGCAGGTGACCAAAACATTGGTAGCTATTGTTTACAATACAGACAACCTTTTCTGACCTGGAAGGCTCTACGTCAGCACCAAGTGACCCAGCCGCCTCTGATCGCAGCACACTCCTTTGCGCCTCAGTTAAGGATACTATTTATGATAGTAAAAGAAAGAACATTAGGTTCTGTCGAGTCTAGCAATGATCTTCCTTGAACCTACATGAATATCATTCCAATCACTAACTGGATTAGTCAATTGATGATCACTAGATTCAAACCCTTGTTTGTGTGACCCTACCGTTCAGGTTAGTTTCTCACCTCACTCGCGTCAATGGGCACTATGTCATGATCTCTATCATTGAACAATCATCGAACACTCCTTCGAAGATTCAGCACTCTTCTGAATTCGAACAGCTACGACAATGAATCGATCATCCTAAATCATTTAATTCGCTCCAAAATCCACTAGTGACACCTAGTCAGTATACTGGTCGCAACCAATCAAACAGCTGAATCAAAACCGCTTGGCTGCCGCTACTGTCTGATTAAGTTCTTCTAATCCTCTGGCAGCCTCCGATCAATAGCCGATTCCTAGGTGAACTCATCCAAACACCCTACCGTCTCTGTCATCTCCTGCACTCGTCCATCATTCCGATTCAAGTCCGATGTGGAAAACCTAATAGACAACTCCTTTCTATTATTTCACTCTGCCTCGGCCTCAGCGCTTCTCGGACTTGAATTCTTATGACTCATCGCCATAGGGCTGCTCTCTACCACCGAGGTACCGATAGATCCATCTCTGATGCAATCCAGTTCCTACAATGAACATACTATACCGCCAATATAGCACCTCACGGATATTCAAATGGCTAACGAAATACCGAGTAAGTGGTGTAGTTCAACTCACTACACCACCTCAACGGTGAACTGTCGATGCACTCAGGTCAAAGAATAGACACACCACTACAGCATCGCCGTCAGTCCCCATCTGCACGAGCAGGTAAAGATAGAGTTCCTACATTAATCTGACTCAACGAGTGTGTTCACACTTAGTGCCCTCATCTCTCTAACGATCGCTACCCCATATACTCTCACTCGTGGTGTCACACACCATAGACTCAAGACATTACTAACAAAGAAGTAATTAATACATAATCTTTTGGATCAATCAACTCATCCTCGTAATGATACCAATGCGTGCAAGCATTTATATTAATCAGATTTATCTCATTCCTAAATTTTCAACCTGAAAACTATGAAATTATCCATTACATTACACCAACCAAGATGTATCACAACACAACTACAACAATGTGATGGAGAAAATATCTATATTTTATTGTGTCAAAATTAATAATTTGCCCCTGAGAGTGTTTTACAAGTGTGCACACATTCTGGTCTTTAGGGCACATACTAATCTAACTTATAGATCTATTACTTTTTGTCAGATCCATCATATCTCTGCATTAAGCATGTACACCTTCCGGCGTCCCGATCATAATAACAAAGTAGGGTCTATAAGGCCCTCTCCCCATTCGTATGGGATGTTTTTATGAGTATAGGGTGCTGCCATTTATCCTTAACAAAATATTAAAAAACTTAATTTTATGAAAATCTTAGATCCAATAAGTCCTAAATTTTATTAATATTTTTGTTTATGAACTTATATTAATTTAAAAATTAAGATAGAAAATATATTGCTAAAATTAAGAATTAAATCTAAGACATATCCATAAAATGGATTCGGATTGGGAAGCTCAAGTAGTCCTAAGCTATGATCAACCGAATCAGAAGTCAGTTAGATGGGATTCATAAATGCTTAAATTGACCAGCCTAATAGAGTTAAATGGCATATTCCTTCCACCGGTCTCACTTACCTGGCCATATCTGTTGACACAGTTCTGATCTGAGGTGGTCAATAATCCGAGCTAACCCATGCCACTAGGTTAGTCATAATTGTTATGACTATGACAAGTCTAGTTTAATGAGACCTGAATCAATTCTCCCTAAGAAAAGATTAAGTCTGAGGTCTTCCACCATTGTAGATGTGCGGGCCCTTCCCGGGGTTGATTGTTCTCGGCTGGATACAGTGGCTCAGTTGCACCGGAAAGATGCAACCATGTCTATTAGGCATTGGATGCTATGGGCTGGAGGATGAGTTGGGCTCAATATTTCGGATACGGTGAGAGACTCAATTAGGAACCCAGTCTATGCAAATGGTGGGTCTGACTTAACTAAGGAGTGGATCAATATTCCGGATACGGTGAGATTCATGAATTAGAGACCAAGTTTGGGTGCACCATGATTAGAGAATCATTGAACAAGAGTTGTTCACTCATTGGCTAACCCATCACCAATAACTGTTAGGTGAGGTGATGAGTCAGTTGGTGAGACCGCACCACCCACTAGAAATCATTAATCATGGAGATTTTCGCATCTCTACAGAGGGAGTGTAGGGATCCGAGAAAAATAGTGGGAGCTAATTTGTTTAAAAATAAAATTTTTTAAATAAATTGGTCAAGTCATAAATTACAGTATCTAACTAGAATCTTTGACTCTCTACAGAAAAATGTCTGCGTCCAACCCATTGGCACGTATCCTGGACACACATAGACTGACTGGACCCAATTATAAAGATTGGCTCAGGAACTACAAAATAGTTTTGGGTTCTGAGAAGTTAACCCATGTATTGGACCAGGACCCTCCCACCTTACCAGTCCATCCATCTATTGAACAGAGAGCATCTCTGAAAAAATGGATAGACGAAGATAATAAGGCCAGATATTACATGTTGGGCTCGATGTCTGATGAGCTCCAGCGCCAACATGAAGATATCGGGACTGCTCGCCAAATGTTGGCTCACCTACAGGAGATGTTTGGTGAACAGAGTCGCGCAGCCAAATATCAAGTCACGAAAATGACTTTTTAAGGCTAAGATGCGTGATGGGCAGTCAGTCCAAGATCACTGTCTGACAATGATCAAGGACATGGAAGAGCTTGAGAAGCTCGGTGTGAAGTTAGGACTTGGACCTGCAGAATGATATTATTCTGCAATCCTTGACTGATGCATATGGGCAATTCATCATGAATTACCACATGCATAAACTTCAAAATTCCTTGGCCGAATTAATGAATATGCTGGTTACCGCTGAGCTTTCTATGAAAGGTTCTAAAGGCTCAGTTCTTGCTATGGAACGGACTTCTTCCAAAAGAAAGTCTTATGGAAAGAAAAAGAAGTCTGTGAAAAAGCAAAAGGTGGAAGGATCAAAGAAGAAGAAGGCAGAGCCGAAGATGAAAAGGCCGATGTCAAAGGAAAGTGTTTCCATTGCAACAGCGACGGCCATTGGAAGCGGAACTGCCCTACTTACCTGGCCACCCTGAAGAACAAGAAGGAAGGTCCTTCTGGAGGTATGCTCGTTATTGAGTCTAACCTTACGGTTTCTTCTGCATCCAGTTGGGTGCTTGACTCTGGTTCTAGTGCTCATCTGTGCACTTCCATGCAGGGTCTTGAGGATAGCAGGAGGCTGAGGGATGGAGACATGATCCTACGCATCGGTAATGGAGCAAGAGTTGCTGCAGTAGCCGTGGGAACATACCCTCTTCGATTACCATCTGGTTTAGACTTAGTTTTGAAAGACTGTTATTATGTGCCTGCAGCTAGCAGGAATTTGATTTCTGTTTCATGCTTAGCACAAGAAGGCTATGTGATTACCTTCTTTAAGGACCATTGTAACATTCTTTATGAAAGAAATAAAATTGCAAATGGTTTCCTTATTAATGGTCTTTATCAGCTACATATTGATGTACCTGTTCTAACTATCGAGCAAAACGTGAATGCCAAACGACCTAGGGATAGTCCAAATGATAGATATCTATGGCACCTGAGATTAGGTCATATAGCAGAAGATAGGATCAACAAATTGGAGAAAAATGGGCTATTGAGTCCATTGACTTTCGAGTCATATCCAACTTGTGAATCTTGTCTTCAAGGCAAAATGACTAAACTCCCTTTTGTTGGACATGGGGAGAGGGCCACAGATCTCCTTGCCCTAGTACATACTGATGTGTGCGGCCCATTTGATGTGCCGGCTAGAGGCAATTTTGTCTACTTCATTACCTTTACCGATGATCTGTCTAGGTATGGGTATGTGTATCTTATGAGACACAAGTCTGAAGCTTTTGAAAAGTTCAAAGAATTCAGACATGAAGTAGAAAAATAAACTGAAAAACCCATTAAGGTTCTTCGATCAGATCGAGGAGGTGAATACCTTAGCCGAAAATTCCTAGACTATCTCAAGAAAAATGGCATAGTCTCTCAATGGACTCCACCAGGAACACCTCAACTCAACGGGGTTTCAGAATGGAGAAATCGGACTCTATTGGATATGGTTCGATCCATGATGAGCTTCACAGACCTCCCTGATTTTCTTTGGGGACACTCATTGTTAACTTCAATTTATCTACTGAATAGGGTTCCCTCTAAAACCGTTCCTACCACACCGTATGAGATATGGCACGGTAAGAAACCAAGTCTGAGTCATCTCAGAATTTGGGGTTGTCCGGCTCATGTCAAAAGACAACAAGCGGACAAGTTAGAGTTTAGGTCCTTTAGAGCTCGATTCATAGGATATCCTAAAGAGTCATTAGGATACTATTTCTACATTCCAGAAGACCACAATGTGATTGTGAGTCGACATGCCATCTTTCTTGAAAAATAGTTTATTCAAGATAGCGGCATTGGAAAGCAGATTAAGCTTGATGAGAAAGTCTCACAAGTACAACGAGCTAAGGACCAATTGGAACCAAATCAGGTTGAGCCAATAAGAACACTACCTCCTCCACCTCGTAGATCGGAAAGAGTTTTCCATCCCCCTGAAAGATACTTAGGTATTATTTCAGAGGAAGTAGAGGAAAATGTTCCTCGTAGGTAATGGTGCTCATGGTGATGATCCCAAAACCTACAACGAGGCGATATCAGATATCGACTCCGAGAAATGGCTAGAGGCAATGCAGTCAGAAATTGACTCGATGCACTCAAACCAAGTCTGGACCTTGGTAGATCCACCAGAAGGTATAGTACCTATTGGGTGTAAATGGATCTTCAAGAGAAAGATTGGTGCAGATGGGAATGTGGAGACATTCAAGGCTAGACTAGTGGCAAAAGGTTATAGTCAACGCGAAGGCATTGACTATCAGGATACCTTTTCCCAGTGGCTATGCTAAAATCCATCCGCACATTGCTTGCCGTTGCAGCCTATTTCGATTATGAAATATGGCAAATGGACGTGAAAACGGCATTCTTAAATGGATATCTTGAGGAAGATATCTATATGGAACAGCCGCTAGGTTTCACATCCAGTGATACTGATCACAAGGTTTGCAAGCTGCAAAGGTCCATATATGGACTTAAGCAAGCATCTCGGAGCTGGAACACTCATTTCAATGATGTGATCAAAAAGTTTGGTTTCATCAAAAATGAAGAGGAACCATGTGTTTTCAAAAAGGTCAGTGGGAGCGCTGTTGTCTTCCTCGTATTGTACGTGGATGACATCCTCCTTATTGGGAATGATATTCCCATGTTGACATCAGTCAAATTATGGTTGTCCAAGGAATTCTCCATGAAAGACCTAGGTGAAGCATCCTTTATTCTAGGAATTAAGGTCTATAGGGATAGACCGAATAGGATGCTAGGACTTTCACAGAAGATGTACATAGAGGAAGTACTAAAGAGGTTTAGTATGGAAAACTCTAAGAGGGGATTAATACCCTTCAGACATGGTATTCATCTTTCCAAGAAGATGTGCCCTAGCACACTGAGGAAATAGAACGCATGAGCAAGATCCCTTATGCTTCTGCAATAGGGAGCCTCATGTATGCCATGCTATGTACACGACCTGATATAGCCCATGCTGTGAGTGTCACAAGCAGATATCAGTCAAATCCAGGTGAAGAACACTGGACTTCTGTGAAATGTATCCTTAAGTACTTGAGAAGAACTAAGGATATGATGTTGGTCTTTGGTAATGGAGAACTCCAAGTCCAGGGATACACAGACTCGGATTTCATGTCCGATATAGATGATCGAAAGTCGACATCTGGGAGTCTGTTTGTGTGTAATGGTGGTGCTGTCAGCTGGAAGAGTTCCAAGCAAACCATGATAGCAGATTCCACCATGGAAGCAGAATATATCGCTGCATCAGAGGCTGCGAAGGAAGCATTCTGGTACAAGAAGTTTGCTGCAGAAATTGGAGTAATGCCATCAGATGCCATTCCTCTATACTGCGACAACAATGGCGCCATAGCCCTTGCTAAGGAGCCGAGGTCTCACCAAAAATCCAAGCACATTGAGCGGCGATACCACCTCATCCGCGATTACCTCGAGAAGGGTTACGTCGAGGTCAAGAGAGTCAACTCCACAGATAATGTGGCAGACCCACTTACAAAGCCGTTGGGCCAGCAGAAGATCGAAGCCCACCTTGAGAAGATGGGACTTAGACTTGTAGCCAATTGGCTTTAGGACAAGTGGGAGATTGTTAGATATATGTGCCCTAGAAGCCAGAATTGGCTGACACTTGTAATACACTTCTAGGGGCAAAATTATAATTTTGACTAAAATCAATAAAATGGGTTATTTTCTATCACATATGTGTATTTAGTGTCTGTGATACATCCTTTGAGTTAATGGTAATGATAATTCATATTTTCAAGAGTTGAAAATTTAAGACATGAATAAATCATTATTAACTCATAAAATGCTCCCGACCATAGGATCATCACGAGGATGGTGATTGATCCGGAAGGTTGGTGTACAATCGCTTCTCTTTAGTAGATGAGTCTTGAGTCTACGGTGTGGAGACACCGGAGCGAGAGTACAGGTACTCGTTAGAGAACGAGGGCACTGAGCGTGACCACCTCGAGTAGTCATTAGGAAGTCTACCTTCTCGTCAATGACTGACTCGATGCTGCAGTAGTGTGTCTGGTTCTTTGACCTGAGGTGCATCGGCAGTTCACCTTGAGGGTGTTATAGTTTGACTACACCATTACTCGGTCTCCTAGCCATATGGAACCCTGAGGTGTATGTTGGCTATAGCATGTTCATTGTAGGAACTGGATTGCATCAAGATGGAATCTATCTACCTCGGTGGTAGAGGAGCAGCCCTATGATGATCATGAGAATCAAGTCCAGAAGCCCATGGCCATGGCAGAGTGAAATAATAGAAAGAGTTTCTATTTAGATTTTCACATCGGACTCGAATCGAATGATTACATCATATGACAGAGACTAGGGTTTGACGAGTTCACCTTAACCCTAATCTGATCGGGGCTCAAGATAGAAGAACTTAATCACACAGGTAGCTGCACCAAGAGGTTCGCATTCAGCTCTGATGGGTTGCCACCATATACTGCTAGGTGTCACTGGTGGATTTTGGGAGCAATTAGAATGATTTAGATGATCGATCATTCTAGCTGTTCGAATCAGAAGAGTTCTGATCCATCGAAAGGAGTTTCGATGATGTCGATGATAGAGATCATGACATATCCCATTACCATACAGAACTGAACCTAACTGGGTCACACAAACAAGGGTTTGAATCTGGTGATCATCAATTGAACTGATCCAGTTCAATTGATCTGAATGAGATTCAATTAGGTTCAAGAAAATCGTGCTAGCACTCGATTGAACCTAACGTTCTTCTTTTACTATCATAAATAAGTTGTCCTGACTGAGCCAAAGGAGTTTGTGCTCAATCAGAGGCCTTCATATGGTCTGACTGGAGGTTGTCCAAGTCAGAAAAGGTTGTCTTATTTTGTAAGACATTACCTGCCATTTTTGGTCACCTGCCATTTCTTGTTCTTTGACTTTGGTCAAAAGTCTACCTTTGACTGGTCAAATGTTGACCATTGACACTTTGACTTTTGACCACATGTCATGCACCTATTGGAGAGCTGGTGGGGGCCTGTCCCCCTGCCAGAACCTGGCAAGGAGGAGGGCGCACGCCACCCTTGGCGTGTGCCCAAGTTGGAGGCGCCTAGGAGTCCCTTGTTGGACAAGGACTCCATCTTCTTTTTGGATTCCAATTAGAGTTCTCCTAAGAACCAACTTTGACTGGTCTTAGGCACCCTCTAAGGAGGAATCCAGGGGACTCTATTCCCACCAATCAGATTTAGATCTGATTTCACAAAGGGTTGTGATTGGTTGGGAAGAAGAGGAGTTGGATCACGCATAGTCTATAAATAAGACCTTATGCCTAACTCAAGGAGTATCTAAAATTGAAAAAGGAATTCAATTCCCACACCCCAAGGCTTACTCTCCTCTCCTCCTCCATGCCAAATACATCTTCTCCCTCTCCTCTCCACGTCCAAAAGGAGTTTTGGATTCTTGGTTGGTGCAATCCAGATCAAGAGAAAGGCGACTGAAAGCTAGAAGGCTGCGCTGCTGCAAAGGACGACTGCTGATCTTCAAAAGGAGTTTTGAAGATCCTCCAGATCAGATCTAGATTTAATTTTTGAAGATGAGATAGAGAAGAAGAGGATCTCTAGATCCAATCCGAGTGGATTTCGGTAGAGGCCAGGCACTTGCGTGGCTAGATCCAGAACCTTTCGCTGCTCATAGGATCATCAATGGATAATAGGATTACCATACATGAAGGTAAATTAAATTAAATTTAATTTATTTAGATTTTATTTTTATTATTAGAATAATAAGGATCAGATCTAAAATATCTCAGATCTGATTTGGATCAAAGAGAAAAAGTTTTAAAATATATCTCTTGATCCGATTAGATCTGAACGAACCTGATCCGAGAAATCAGGATTTCCCTTCACTACATATATATCACATATATAAAATTGATCTAACATAAAAACATATTTTGCATACATCTCATGTATCATATCATGCATATTTTTATATCTAAATTATCTCATAAATATCTAAAAAATAAAATTTATATTTGATCATATTAAATTAAATTTATTCTAGATAACTTTGTAGAACTATTCTACAACTAGTCTAAACTTGCATTTATCATATCTCATATGAACAAGATTAAATAAATTTATTATTTATTTTTTAGATATAACTATAATATTTATAATATTAAAAAATAATAAATAAATAGATCTAAAATTATAATCAATCAAATTAAAATTATGATCATCCTAGACTACACTTAGAATAATTCTATTCCTAGTCTAGTCATGCATCTCATACATCTTAGATGTAGATTATTTAATTTTCTTAACTTCTGATTTTAGATCTAATCACATCTAATGTGACATCTAAAATCATCTAATTATTAAATCAAAATTATATTAAAATTAGATCTAAATAATTATGGAACCTGGCTCTGATACCAATTGAAGAAAAAATTTTATTTCCTGGGTCAGGTTTGTTCAGATTTGATTTGATCAAGAAAAATATTTTAAAATTTTTTTTTTTAGATCTAAATTAGATCTAAGACTCTTCAGATCTAATTTCATCAATCTAATGAAATAAAATAAATTAAATTAAATTAAATCTATTTTAATTATACTTTGTTGTGGGTAATCCTATTACCCTATGATGATCCTGATGTTTGCTTTAGGTTTTGGATGTAGCCACACAAGCACCTGGCCTCTACCAATATTCACTTGAGTAGGATCTAGAGATCTTCTTCTTCTCTATCCATACTCCAAAGATCAGATCTGGATTTGATCTTGAAGATCTTTAAAACACCTTTTGAAGATCGGGTGTTATCTCTTGCAGTAGTGTTGCCTTCTTGCTTTCTTGTCGCCTTTCTCTTACTTGGATCGCACCAAAATAAAACTCAAAACTTTTGGACATGGAGAGGAGAGAGAATATAAAGGTGGCATGGAGAAGGAGAGAGAGGGGCTATGTGGCATGAGCAAAGGGCAGAAGAATCTAAATCCTAGGTGCAGACAGGGTTTATATAGACCCTACTGCGCCATGCAGTGCCACATTATCCTGATCAATCATGGCTCTTTGTACAATTAGATCTAAATCTGATTGGTGGGATGACATCATTTGATCCATTCAGATTAGAGTCCCTCACAAACCTCCTTAGTGAAGAAAAATCCTAATTTTCCAAGTCAGGTTCGTTCAAATCTATTAGTATCAAGAGGCATATTTCAAAAATTTTTTCTTAGATCCAAATCAGATCTGACATTTTTCAGATCTAATTTTATATTCTAATAAATAAAAAAATTAAATTAAATTAAATCTAAATTAGTTTTACCTTGATATGGGTAATCCGATTACCCATTGATGATCTTGCTGATTGTCTGAGGTTCTGGATCAAGCGATGCAAGCGCCTGGCCTCTACCAATATCCACTCGAGCTGAATATGGAGATCTTCTCCTTCTTTATCACGTCTCCAAAAATTAGATCTAGATCTGATTTGGAGGATCTTCAAAATTTCTTTTGAAGATCAGCAGTCATCTCTACAGCAGTGTTGCCTTCATCTTTTCTCGTCAGCCTTTTCTTGCCTGGATCGCACCAAACTGAAGGCCTAACTTCCTTGGGCATGGAGAGGAGAGAGATAATCAGAAGATAGCATGGAGGAGGAAGAGAGGCAGCCTTGGGGCATGGGATAAGAGGAACTCCCAAAAAGTTGGATGTAGATAGGGTTTATTTATAGACCCTGCTGTGCCATGCAGAGCTGCATCATCCCGGCCAATCATGTTGCTTCATGCAATCAGATCTAAATCTAATTGGTGGGATGACATCACCTGATCCAATCAGATGAGGGCCCCATAGATTCATCCTTAGATGGTGCCTAAGATGGGTCAAAGTCTATAGGTAAGGGTCACCTAGTTTGAATCCAAGAAGCAACCTGGAGTCCCATCTGTATGGGATTCCAGTGTTTATCCACATGGGGCGCATGCCATCCTAGGTGTGCACCCTCTATCTACCTACCAAATGGTAGGTAGACTTGATCAAAAAGTCTCTCCTATGGGTGCATGACACATGGGTAGATGTCTAAGGGTCAAAGATCAACGTTTGACCAAAGTCAAAGGACAAGAATTAGCAGGTGACGAAAAATGGCAGGTCTTATCTCAATTTTATCTTATAAATTAAGACAACCCTTTTCTGACCTATACAAGCTCTAATTAGATCAGGTAAAGATACCTGAGTGAGCACAAATATATTTGGCTCAGTCGAGATAACTTTTAATGATAGAAAAAGGAGAATGTTAGGCTCAATCATGTGTTAGCACGATTTTCTTGAAACTAATTGAATCTAATTCAAATCAATTGAACTAGGTTAGTTCAATTGATGATATCCAGTTCCAAACCCTTATTTGTGTGACCCAGTTAGGTTCAATTCTATATGGTAATGGGATATGTTGTGATCTCCATCATCAACATCATCGAAACTTCTTTCGATGGATCAGAACTCTTCTGATTCAGACAACTGGAATGATCGATCATCTAAATCATTCTAATTGCTCCCAAAATCCACCAGTGATACCTAGCAGTATATGGTGGCAACCCATCAAAACTGAAAAATGAACCTCTCGGTGCAGCTACTTGTGTGATTAAGTTCTTCTATCTTGAGCTCCGATCAGATTAGGGTTAAGGTGAACTCGTCAAACCCTAATTTCTATCATATGATTTAATCATTCGATTCAAGTCCGATGTGAAAATCTTAATAGAAACTCTTTCTATTATTTCACTCTCTGCCATGGCCATGGGCTTATGGACTTGATTCTCATGATCATCATAGGGCTGCTCCTCATCCACCGAGGAAGATAGATTCCATCTTGGTGCAATCTAATTCCTACAATGAACATGCTATAGCCAACATACACCTCAGGATTCCAAATGGCTAGGAGACCGAGTCATGGTGTAGTCAAACTATAACATCCTCAAGATGAATTATCGATGCACCTTAGGTCAAAGAATGAGACACACCATTGCAGCTTTGAGTCAGTCATCGACGAGAAGGTAGACTTACTTATGACTCCTCAAGGTGGTCACGCTCAGTACCCTCGTTCTCTAACAAGTACCTATTCTCTCACTCTAGTATCTCTATACCATAGACTAAAGACTCATCTGCTATAAAAAAGTGATTGTATACTAACCATCTGGATCAATCACCATCCTCATGATGATCCTACGGTCAGGAGCATTTATGAGTTAATAATGAAAATTCTTGTCTTAAATTTTCAACTATTGAAAATAAGAATTATTATTACCATTAACTCAAGAGATGTATCACAGACACTAAATACACATATGTGATAGAAAATAACCCATTTTATTATTTATAGTCAAAATTATAATTTTGCCCCTAGAAGTGTATTACAAGTGTCAGCCAATTCTGGCTTCTAGGGCACATATATCTAACAAACTCCTACTTGACCTAAAGCCAATTGGCTATAAATCTAAGTCCCATCTTCTTAAGGTGGGCTTCGATCTTCTGCTAGCCCAATGGCTTTGTAAGTGGGTCTACCGCATTATCTGTAGGAGTCGACTCTCTTGACCTCGACGTAATCCCTTCTTAAGGTAATCGCGGATGAGGTGGTATCGCCACTCGATGTGCTTGGAATTTCTAGGTGAGACCTCGGCTCCTTAGCAAGGGCTATGGCACCATTGTTGTCGCAGTATAGAGGAATGGCATCTGATGGCATCACTCCGAATCTCTGCGGCAAACTTCTTTATACCAGAATGCCTCCTTTTGTAGCTTCTGATGCAGCGATGTATTCTGCTTCCATGGTGGAATCTGCTATCACTGTCTGCTTGAAACTTTTCCAACTGACAGCTCCACCATTGCACACAAACAGACTCCCAGATGTCGACTTTCGATCATCTACATCGGACATAAAATCCGAGTCTGTATATCCCTGGACTTGGAGTTCTCCATTACCAAAGAATCCAACAACATATCCTTAGTTCTTCTTAAGTACTTAAGGATACATTTCACAGAAGTCCAGTGTTCTTCACCTGGATTCGACTGATATCTGCTCGTGACACTCACAGCATGGGCTATATCAGGTCGTGTACATAACATGGCATACATGAGGCTCCCTATTGCTGAAGCATAAGGGATCTTGCTCATGCGTTCTATTTCCTCAGTGTGCTAGGGCACATCTTCTTGGAAAGATGAATGCCATGTCTGAAGGGTACTAAACCCCTCTTAGAGTTTTCCATGCTAAACCTCTTTAGCACTTCCTCTATGTACATCTTCTGTGAAAGTCCTAGCATCCTATTCGGTCTATCTCTATAGACCTTAATTCCTAGAATAAAGGATGCTTCTCCTAGGTCTTTCATGGAGAATTCTTTAGATAACCAAATTTTAACTGTAGTCAACATGGGAATATCATTTTCGATAAGGAGGATGTCATCCACGTACAATACGAGGAAGACAACAGTGCTCTTACTGATCTTTTTGAAGACACATGGCTCCTCCTCATTTTTGATGAAACCAAATAATTTGATCACATCATTAAAATGAGTATTCCAGCTCCGAGATTCTTGCTTAAGTCCATATATGGATCTTTGCAGCTTGCAAAACTTATGATCATCATCACTGGATGTGAAACCTAATGACTATTTCATATAGATATCTTCCTCAAGATATCTATTTAAGAATGCCATTTTCATGTCCATTTGCCATATTTCATAATCAAAATAGACTGCAATAGCAAGCAATATATGGATGGACTTAAGCATAGCTACTAGCGAAAAGGTATCCTGATAGTCAATACCTTCGCATTGACTATAATCTTTTGCCACTAATCTAGCCTTGAATGTCTCCATATTCCCATCTGCATCAATCTTTCTCTTGTAGATCCATTTACATCCAATAGGTACTATACCTTCTGGTGAATCTACCAAGATCCAGACTTGGTTTGAGTGCACTGAGTCAATTTCTAACTTCATTGCCTCTAACCATTTCTCAGAGTCGATATCTGATATCGCCTCATTATAGGTTTCGGGATCATCACCACGAACCCCATTTCGAACGAGGAACATTTTCTCTACATCCTCTAAAATAGTACCTAAGTACCTCTCAGGGGGACAAAAAATCCTTTTTGATCTATGAGGTGGAGGAGGTAGTGTATGGATTGGCTCAACCTGATTTGGTTCCATTTGGTCCTTAGCTCATTGCTCTTGTGAGACTTTCTCTTCGAGCTTAATCTGCTTTCCAATGCCACTATCTTGAATAAATTATTTTTCAAGAAAGATGGCATGTCGACTCATAATCACATTGTGATCTTCTGGAATGTAGAAATAATATCCTAATGACTCTTTAAGATATCCTATGAATCGAGCTTTATAGGACCTAAAGTCTAACTTGTCCGCTTGTTATCTTTTAACATGAGCCGGACAACCCTAAATACTGAGATGACTCAAACTTGGTTTCTTACTATGCCATATCTCATACGGAGTGGTAAGAACGATTTTAGAGGTAACCCTATTCAGTAAGTATATTACAGTTAACAAACAATATCCCCAAAGAAAATTAGGAAGGTCTGTAAAGCTCATCATAGATTGGACCATATCTAATAGGGTCCGGTTCCTCCATTCTAAAATCTCGTTGAGTTGAGGTATTCCAGGTGGAGTCCATTGAGAGACTATGCCACTTTTCTTGAGATAGTCCAGGAATTTCCAACTAAGGTATTCACCTCCTCGATCTGATCGAAGAACCTTATTGGATTTTCCAATTTGCTTTTCTACTTCATGTCTGAATTCTTTGAACTTTTTAAAAGCTTCAGACTTATGTCTCATAAGATACACATACCCATATCTAGATAAATCATCGATAAAGTTTATGAAGTAGATAAAGTTATCTCTAGCTAGCACATCAAATAAGTCACACACATCAGTATGTACTAGGGTAAGAAGATCCGTGGCCCTTTCCCCATGTCCTACAAAAGAGAGTTTAGTCATTTTGCTATGAAGACAAGATTCACAAATTGGATATGACTCAGAAGTCAATGGACTCAATAGTCCAATTTTCTTCAATTTGTTAACCCTATCTTCTGCTATATGATCTAGTCTTAGGTGCCATAGATATCTATCATTCGGACTATCTCTGAGTCATTTTGATTTTATGGCATTCACATTTTGCTCAAAATTAAAAATAGATACATTAACATATAACTGATAAAGATCATTAATAAGGAAACCACTTGCAATTTTATTTTTTTCATAAAGAATGTTGCAATGAACCTTAAGAAAACTAATTACATAGCCTTCTAATGTAAGGCAAGAAATAGAAATCAAATTCCTGCTTACTGCAGGCACATAATAACAATCTTTTAATAATAAGTCTAAATGAGATGGTAGTCAAAGAGGGTATATTTCCACGACCACGGCAGCAACTCTTGCTCCATTTTCGATGCATAGAATCATCTCACCATCTCTCAGCCTCCTACCATCCTCAAGACCCTACATAGAAGTGCATAAGTGAGCACTAGAACCAGAGTCAAGCACCCAATTGGATGTAGAAGAAATCGTAAGGTTAGACTCAATAATGAGCATACCTCCAGAAGAACCTGCCTCCTTCTTTAGTATAGCTAGGTAAGTAGGGCAATTCCGCTTTCAGTGGCCCTCATTATTGCAATGGAAATACTTTTCTTTGTCAGCGACCTTCTTCAGCTTTGCCTTTTTCTTCTTTCCTCCTTCCATCTTCTGCTTTTTCACAGACTTCTTCTTCTTTTCAAAAGACTTTGTCTTAGAAGAAGTCCGTTCCATAGCAAGTACTGAGCCTTTAGAACCTTTCATGGAAAGCTCAGCGATAACCGCATTTCATAATTGGGCAAGGAGTTTTGAAGTTTATGCATATGGTATTCATGATGAACTGTCATAGCATCAGTCAAAGATTGCAGAATTATATTATTCTGAGATCAAGTCCAACTTAACTTCGAGCTTCTCAAGCTCTTTCATATTCTTGATCATCATCAGACAATGATCTTGGACTGACTGCCCATCACGCATCTTAGCCTTGAAAATTTTATGACTTGATATTGGCTGTAAACTCTGTTCACACAAACATTCTCCATAGTGAGCAACATTTGTAGAGCAATCCTGATATCTTCATGTTGGTGCTGAAGTTTATCAACATCGAACCCAACATGTATATCTGCCTTATTATCATCGTCTTCCACTTATCCAGGACGCTCTCTGTCAAGTGGATGACAGGCTGGTAGGTGGAGGGTCCTGGTCCAATACATTAGTTAACTTATGAAAACCCAAATATTTTGAAGTTCGAGCCAATCCTTATAATTGGTTCATCAGATCTATGGGTCCAGGATCGTGCTAATGATGTGGATGTAGACATTTTCCTTTAGAGAGTCAAAGTTTCTAGTTAGTTATTGCAATTAAGGCTTAACCAATTTGTTTAGAGATTTTATTTTTAAACAAATTAGCTCCCACTATTTTCTCGGATCCCTATACTCCCTTCTGAGAGATCAAAAATCTCCATGATTATTATTTCTAGTGGTGTGCGGTCCCACCAACTGACTCATCACCTCACCTAACAGTTATTGATGATGGAATAGCCAATGAGTGAACAACTCTTGTTCAATGATTCTCTAATCAAGATGTATCCAAACTTGATCTCTAATTCATGAATCTCACCGTGTCCGAAATATTGATCCACTTCTTAGTTAAGTCAGACCAACCATTTGCACAGATTGAATTTCTAATTGACTCTCTCATCATATCCAAAATATTGAGCCCAATTCATCCTCCAACCCGCAGCATCCAATGCCTGATAGATATGGTTGTATCTTCTCGGTGCAACTGAGCCACTATAACCAACCGAGAACAATCAAACCCTCGGAAAGGCTCGTCACATCTACATGGTGGAAACCTTGACTTAATCTTTTCTAGAGATTTGTTTAGGTCTCATTAAACTAGATTTTGACATAGTCATAATCATTATGACTACCCTAGTGGCACGGGTTAGCTCGGATTATTGACCACCATAGATCAGAACTAAGTCAACAAATATGGCTAGATAAGTGAGACCGATGGAAGAGATATGCCATTAACTCAAGAAGAACAATTCGAGTCGAGTAGCTCACAATTAAAAATCAATCGATCGTATCTGTCAAACTTACTAGATACAAAGTTGTTGACAGAAAATGGATTAGCCTACAATCTAGACCTAACCCTAAGCTGAATTAGGCCTAGCTTGATCGATCGTCAGGTACTCGATCTTACCCAGACTTAATCCAATTAGACTGAGTCAATTTAACATTGATTGATCCCATCTAACCAACCTTAATTCGTTTGGATCAACCACTAGACTAATTGAGCTACTGAAGTACAATCAAATATTTATGAAATGTCTTAGATCTAAAAATTCTCAATTTTAGATATATATATTTCATAATCTAATTTATTAAGTTTAGGTTTATAAAGAAAACATTGTAAATAAGATCTAGGGTTTCAGGATCTAAGATTTTGCAGAAAGTAAGTTTTCAATTTTGATTTAGACGAAAGTGCAGCACCCTACACATCATAAGAAACATCCATCAAATAAGAAAGAGAGGATCTTTAAAACCTACTTTTATTCTTATGATACGGACAGCCAAGGGAATGCCTAATTAGAAAATACACATCTACATCAAAATCTAATTAGATTAAGCAATATATCTCATATAAGAAAATTGATCTAATTAAAACATATTTGTATACATTATACATGCATATTTTTAGATCTAATTTATCTCATAATAATATAAAAAATTAAATTTAAATTTGATCTCATCAAATAAATTTTAATCTAGATCCTATTGTAGAACTATTCTACAACTAGTCTAAACATGCAACTATCATATCTCATATGAACAAATTAAATTTAATTATTTTTATTTTAATCTTATTATAATATTTATAAGATCAAAAAATAGTAAATAAATAAATCTTAAAATTATATTTAATTAAATAAAAATTATGATTATACTAGACTGTACATAGAAAAATTTTATTCCTAGTCTAGTATGTATCTCACATATATTAGATTTAGATTAATTAATTTTAATTTTTTAATTTTTTAATTTTAGATCTAATCATATCTCATGTGATATCTAAAATCACTAATTTATCAAATTAAATTAGATCTAAATAAAATTTAATGCAACCTGGCTCTGATACCAGTTGAAGAAAAATCCTGATTTTCTAGATCAGGTTCGTTCAAATCTGATTGGATCAAGAGGCATTTTCCAAAAATTTATTCTTAGATTCAAATCAGATTTGACATTTTATAGATTTAATTTTATGATCTAATAAATAAAAAAATAAATTAAATTAAATTCTAATTAGTTTTACTTGATATGGGTAATGCCGATTACCGTTGATGATCTTGCTGATTGCCTGAGGTTCTAGATTTAGCCATGCAAGTGCCTGGCCACTACTGGTATCCACTTAGATTGAATTCGAAGATATTCTTCTTTTTTATCATGTCTCCAAAAATCAGATCTAGATCTGATTTGGAGGATCTTCAAAACTTCTTCTGAAGATTAGCAATCATCTCTATAGTAGTGCTGCCTTCTTCTTTTCTCATTAGTCTTTTCTTGCCTGGATTGCACCAAACTGAAGGCCCAACTTTCTTGGGCGTGGAGAGGAGAGAGATGATCAAAAGATAGCATGGAGGAGGGAGAGAGGTAGCCTTGGGGTGTGAGCTAAGAGAAACTCCCAAAAAGTTGGTCGCAGATAAGGTTTATTTATAGATCCTACTGCGCCATTCAGTGCTACATCATCCCAGCCAATCATATTGCTTCGTGCAATCAGATCTAAATCTGATTGATGGGATGACATCACCTAATCCAATCATATGAGAGCCCCATAGATTCATCCTTAGATGGACCTTAAGATGGTCAAAGTCTATAGGTAAGGGTCACCTAGTTTGAATCCAAGAGCAACCTTGGAGTCCCATCTATGGACTCCAATGTTTATCCAATGGGGCGCATGCCATCCTAGGCTGTGCCGCTCTCATCTGCCTACCAAATGGTAGGTGGACTTGATCAAACATATATTATGGGTGCATGACACATGGGCAGATGTCCAGGGTCAAAGGTCAACGTTTGACCAAAGTCAAAGGATAAGAATTAGCAGAATGGAAAATGGCAGGTGTTTCTTAAATTATCTTATAAATTAAGACACAATTTTCTAACCTGGACAAGCCTCAGTCAGATCAGGTAAAGGTAAACTGAGTGAGCACATATATATTGGCTCAGTCGAGAAACTTTAATGATAGAAAAGAAGAATGTTAGGTCAATCGTGTGTTTAGCAACGATTTTCTTGAAACTAATTGAATTCTAATTCAATATCAATTGAACTAGGATTAGTTCAATTGATGATATTCAGTCCAAACCTTCATTTGTGTGACCAGTTAGGGTTCAATTCTTATGGTAATGGATATGTATGATCTCCCATCATCAAACATCATCGAAACTTTCTTTCGATGGATAAAAAACTCTTTGATTCAGACAAATGTGAAGATGATCGATCATGCTTAAATCATTCTAATTGCTCTCAAAATCCACAGTGACACCTAGCAGTATATGGGTCGGCAACCCATTCAAACCTGAAAACAAACCTCTCTGGTGTGCAGCTATTTGTGATTAAGTTCTTCTATCTTGGGCTATCGATAGGGGTTAAGGGTAAACTCGTAATTTCCTATTTACATCATATATGATTTACATGATTCACGATGATGTGAAAACCTCTTATCAGAAACTCTTTCTATATGTTTAAAACTCTACTGCCATGGCATGGTTATGGACTTGAATTTCTCATGATCATCATAGGGCTGCTCCTCAATCACCACGGAAAATGATTCCATTTGGTGCAATCTACATTCCTACATGACATGGCTACAACGATACACCTCGGATTCCAATGTAGGAGACCGGAGTCATGGTGTACCTACTCCTCAATGATGAACTGTACGATGCACCTTAGGTCAGTACCACAATTGCAGCTTGAGTCAGTCATCGAGAGAAGCTAGACTTTCTTATGACTTCATCCAGTGGTCACGCCTCAGTCCCTCGTTTCTAATGCAATACCTCGACGTAC
>QRFJ01001889.1:111310-191541 GCA_006176705.1 Cocos nucifera | reverse complement strand
GAGAGACATAACATATATCTAACAATCTCCCACTATAAAGCCAATTGGCTGCAAGTCTAAGTCCCATCTTCTCAGGTGGGCTTCAATTTTTTGTTGTTCAATGCTTTGTAAGGTGGTCTGACCGCAATTGTCTGTGAATTAATCTATATATGACCTCGACGTAACCTTCTCCACAAGTAATCAATAGATGCAGTGGTATGCCTGCTCAGTGCTTGATTCTTATGAATCTCACTCCTAGCAAGCGCTAGGCGCCATTGTGGTCGCAGTATAGAGGAATGGCATCTGATGGCATTACTCCAATTTCTGCAGCAAACTTCTTGTACCAGAATGCTTCCTTCGCAGCCTCTGATGCAGCGATATATTCTGCTTCCATGGTGGAATCTGCTATCACAGTTTGCTTGGAACTCTTCCAGCTGACAGCTCCACCATTGCACACAAACAGACTCCAGATGTCGACTTTCGATCATCTATATCGGAGACATGAAAATCCGAGTCTGTGTATCCTTGAACTTGGAGTTCTCCATTACCAAAGACCAACATCATATCCTTAGTTCTTCTCAAGTACTTAAGGATACATTTCACAGAAGTCCAGTGTTCTTCACCTGGATTTGACTGATATCTGCTTGTGACACTCACAGCATGGGCTATATCAGGTCGTGTACATAGCATGGCATACATGAGGCTCCCTATTGCAGAAGCATAAGGGATCTTGCTCATGCATTCTATTTCCTCAGGTGTGCTGGGGCACATCTTCTTGGAAAGATGAATACCATGTCTGAAGGGTATTAATCCCCTCTTAGAGTTTTCCATACTAAACCTCTTTAGTACTTCCTCTATGTACATCTTCTGTGAAAGTCCTAGCATCCTATTCGGTCTATCCCTATAGACCTTAATTCCTAGAATAAAGGATGCTTCACCTAGGTCTTTCATGGAGAATTCCTTGGACAACCACATCTTGACTGATGTCAACATGGGAATATCATTCCCAATAAGGAGGATGTCATCCACGTACAATACGAGGAAGACAACAGCGCTCCCACTGACCCTTTTGAAAACACATGGTTCCTCTTCATTTTTGATGAAACCAAACTTTTTGATCACATCATTGAAACGAGTGTTCCAGCTCCGAGATGCTTGCTTAAGTCCATATATGGACCTTTGCAGCTTGCAAACCTTGTGATCAGTATCACTGGATGTGAAACCTAGCGGCTGTTCCATATAGATATCTTCCTCAAGATATCCATTTAGGAATGCCGTTTTCACGTCCATTTGCCATATTTCATAATCGAAATAGGCTGCAACGGCAAGCAATGTGCGGATGGATTTTAGCATAGCTACTGGGAAAAAGGTATCCTGATAGTCAATGCCTTCACGTTGACTATAACCTTTTGCCACCAGTCTAGCCTTGAATGTCTCCACATTCCCATCTGCACCAATCTTTCTCTTGAAGATCCATTTACACCCAATAGGTACTATACCTTCTGGTGGATCTACCAAGGTCCAGACTTGGTTTGAGTGCATCGAGTCAATTTCTGACTTCATTGCCTCAAGCCATTTCTCGGAGTCGATATCTGATATCGCCTCGTTGTAGGTTTTGGGATCATCACCATGAGCACCATTACCTATGAGGAACATTTCCTCTACATCCTCTGAAATAATACCTAAGTATCTTTCAGGGGGACGGGAAACTCTTTCCGATCTACGAGGTGGAGGAGGTAGTGTTCTTATTGGCTCAACCTGATTTGGTTCCACTTGGTCCTTAGCTCGTTCTGCTTGTGAGACTTTCTCATCAAGCTTGATCTGCTTTTCCAATGCCGCTATCTTGAATAAACTATTTTTCAAGAAATGGCATGTCGACTCACAATCACATTGTGGTCTTCTGGAATGTAGAAATAGTATCCTAATGACTCTTTAGGATATCCTATGAATCGAGCTCTAAGGACCTAAACTCTAACTTGTCCGCTTGTTGTCTTTTGACATGAGCCGGACAACCCCAAATTCTGAGATGACTCAGACTTGGTTTCTTAGATATCTCATACGGTGTGGTAGGATTGAGGGAACCCTATTCAGTAGCAATGAGTGTCCCCAAAGGCTGTGAAGCTCATCATGGATCGAACCATATCCAATAGAGTCCGATTTCTCGCACAGTTGAGGTGTTCCTGGTGGATCATTGAGAGACTATGTTTTCCTTACTAGGGCAAGGAGATCTGTGAATGGCCCTCTCCCCATGTCCAAAGATACAAAAGGGAGTTTAGTCATTTTGCCTTGAAGACAAGATTCACAAGTTGGATATGACTCAAAGTCAATGGACTCAATAGCCCATTTTTCTCCAATTTGTTGAATCCTATCTTCTGCTATATGACCTAATCTCAGGTGCCATAGATATCTGTCGTTTGGACTATCCCTAGGTCGTTTGGCATTCACGTTTTGCTCGATAGTTAAAACAGGTACATCAATATGCAACTGATAAAGACCATTAATAAGGAAACCATTTGCAATTTTATTTCTTTCATAAAGAATGTTACAATGGTCCTTAAAGAAGGTGATCACATAACCTTCTTGTGCTAAGCATGAAACAGAAATCAAATTCCTGCTAGCTGCAGGCACATAATAACAGTCTTTTAAAACTAAGTCTAAACCAGATGGTAATCGAAGAGGGTATGTTCCCACGGCTACTGCAGCAACTCTTGCTCCATTACCGATGCGTAGGATCATGTCTCCATCCCTCAGCCTCCTGCTATCCTCAAGACCCTGCATAGAAGTGCACAGATGAGCACTAGAACCAGAGTCAAGCACCCAACTGGATGCAGAAGAAACCGTAAGGTTAGACTCAATAACGAGCATACCTCCAGAAGGACCTTCCTTCTTGTTCTTTAGGGTGGCCAGGTAAGTAGGGCAGTTCCGCTTCCAATGGCCGTCGCTGTTGCAATGGAAACACTTTCCTTTGCCATCGGCCTTTTTCTTCGATTCTGCCTTCTTCTTCTTTGATCCTTCCACCTTTTGCTTTTTCACAGACTTCTTTTTCTTTCCATAAGACTTTCTTTTGGAAGAAGTCCGTTCCATAGCAAGAACTGAGCCTTTAGAACCTTTCATAGAAAGCTCAGCGGTAACCAGCATATTCATCAACTCGGCCAAGGAATTTTGAAGTTTATGCATGTGGTAATTCATGATGAATTGCCCATATGCATCAGTCAAGGATTGCAGAATAATATCGTTCTGCAGATCCAAGTCCAACTTCACACCGAGCTTCTCAAGCTCTTCCATGTCCTTGATCATTGTCAGACAGTGATCTTGGACTGACTGCCCATCACGCATCTTAGCCTTAAAAAGTCATTTTGTGACTTGATATTTGGCTGCGCGACTCTGTTCACCAAACATCTCCTGCAGGTGAGCCAACATTTGGCGAGCAGTCCCGATATCTTCATGTTGGCGCTGGAGCTCATCAGACATCGAGCCCAACATGTAGTATCTGGCCTTATTGTCTTCGTCAATCCATTTTTCCAGAGACGCTCTCTGTTCAACAGTGGATGGACGAGGCTGGTAATGTGGGAGGGTCCTGGTCCAAAACATGGGTTAACTTCTCGGAACCCAAAATAATTTTGTAGTTCCTGAGCCAATCTTTATAATTGGGTCCAGTCAGTCTATGTGTGTCTAGGATACGTGCCAATGGGTTGGACGCAGACATTTTCCTGTAGAGAGTCAAAGATTCTAGTTAGATACTGTAATTTTGACTTGACCAATTTGTTTAGGGATTTTATTTTTAAACAAATTAGCTCCCACTATTTTCTCGGATCCCTACACTCCCTCTGTAGAGATGCGAAAATCTCCACGATTGATGATTTCTAGTGGGTGGTGCGGTCTCACCAACTGACTCATCACCTCACCTAACAGTTATTGGTGATGGGTTAGCCAATGAGTGAACAACTCTTGTTCAATGATTCTCTAATCATGGTGCACCCAAACTTGGTCTCTAATTCATGAATCTCACCGTATCCGGAATATTGATCCACTCCTTAGTTAAGTCAGACCCACCATTTGCATAGACTGGGTTCCTAATTGGGTCTCTCACCGTATCCGAAATATTGAGCCCAACTCATCCTCCAGCCCATAGCATCCAATGCCTAATAGACATGGTTGCATCTTCCCGGTGCAACTGAGCCACTGTATCCAGCCGAGAACAATCAACCCCGGGAAGGGCCCGCACATCTACAATGGTGGAAGACCTCAGACTTAATCTTTTCTTAGGGAGAATTGATTCAGGTCTCATTAAACTAGACTTGGCTTAGTCATAACAATTATGACTAACCTAGTGGCATGGGTTAGCTCGGATTATTGACCACCTCAGAATCAGAACTGTGTCAACAGATATGGCCAGGTAAGTGAGACCGGTGGAAGGAATATGCCATTAACTCGTACAAGAACGCATTCAGGTCGAGTAGCTTCCAATTAAAAACCAGTCGGTCGTCTATGTGCCAAACTTACCTTAGACACCAAATTGTTGAGTCAGAACCAATTGGGTTAGCCTACAATCCAGACTCTAACCTCTGAGCCTAATTAGGTCTTGCTTGATCGTGACTCGATCTTGACCCAGACTTAATCCTATTAGGCTGGTCAATTTAAGCATTGTTGATCCCATCTAACCAACTCTTGATTCGGTTTGATCAACCGCTTAGACCTAATTGAGCTACCCAAGCCCGAACCCAGTATTATGAATATGTCTTAGATCTGAAATTCTCAATTTTAGACCTAATTAATATTCCATAAACTTAATTCTTAATTAAGTTGGGTTCATAAACAAAATATGCACAATAAATCCTAGGGTTTCAGGATCTAGGGTTTTGCAGAAAGTAAGTTTTGGGTTTCTGATTAAGGACGAACACGCAGCACCCCTACACATCATAAGAACACCCCATCGAATGGGAAGAGAGGGCCTTTAAACCCTTCTTCGTTCTTATGACCGGACGGCCAAGAGGAACGCCTTAATCAGGAACATGTCAATACTACAAAACAGTATCAGATCTATATCATATATCTCATATACAAATTTAGATCTAATCATGGCATATTTTGCATACATCTCATGTATCAAATCATGCATATTTTCAGATCTAAATTATCTCATAATAATCTAAAAAATTAGATTTAAATTGATCTAATCAAAATAAATTCTAATCTAGACAATTATGTAGAACTATTCTACAACTAGTCTAGACATGCATCAATCATATCTCATATGATATTTAAAATTAAATAATTTTTATTTGCTGTTTATCAGATGTTATTATAACACTTATAATATCAGAAAATAGTAAATAAGAAGATCTAAAATATGATTTAATCAGATTAAATCAAAGACATGCAAAACTATTCTATAGAACTATTCTATTCTAGAACTAGTCATGCATATCTTCATGTTCTTAGATCCAAATCATTTAATTTTAATTTTTCTGATTTCAGATCTGATCACATCTCATGTGACATCTGAAATCACTTTATTTTCTAATTAAAATAAAATTAAAATCAGATCTAAACAATTTAGAACCATGGCTCTGATACCAGTTGAAGGGAAATCCTGATTTCCCGGTCCAGGTTCGTCCAGATCTGATCAGATCAAGAGATATATTTCAAAAATTTTTTCTTGATCCCAATCAGATCTTGATATGTTTCAGATCTGATTCTTATTATTTTAATAAATAAAATAAAATAAGATAAATTAAATCAAATTTAATTTACCTGATTTGGGTAATCCTATTACCCTGTAGATGATCCTGATTGCAGCGGAAGGTTCTGGATCTAGCCACGCAAGCGCCTGGCCTCTACCGGTATCCACTCGGGTTGGATCTGGAGATCCTCTTCTTCTCTATCACATCCTCCAAAAATCAGATCTGGATCTGATCTGGAGGATCTTCAAAACTCCTTTTGAAGATCAGCAGTCGTCCTTTGCAGCAGTGCAGCCTTCTTCTTTTGATCGCCTTTCTTTTGATCTGGAACGCACCAACCTAAGTCCAAAACTCTTTTGGACGTGGAGAGGAGAAGGAGGAGAAGTTTAGGCATGGAGGAAGAGGGGAGAGGCAGCCTTGGGGCATGGGAAATCTCTATTCTAATTGCATTTTCTGAGTTGGGCGCAGGGTCTTATTTATAGACTAAGCGTGATCCAACTCCTCTTCCTCCCAACCAATCACAACCCTTTGTGAAATCAGATCTAAATCTGATTGGTGGGAATAGAGACCCCTGGATTCCTCCTTAGAGGGCGCCTAAGACCAGTCAAACTGGATTCTTAGTAGAACTCTGATTGGAATCCAAAAGGGAGGTGGAGTCCTTGTCCAACAAGGACTCCAAGGCGCCTCCAACTTGGGCGCACGCCTAGGGTGGGGTGGCGTGCGCCCTCCTCCTTGCCAGGTTCTGGCAGGGGGACAGGCCCCCACCAGCTTCTCCAATAGGTGCATGACACGTGGACAAAAGTCAAAGTGTCTATGGTCAACATTTGACCAGTCAAAGGTCAACTTTTGACCAAAGTCAAAGGACCAAGAAAATGGCAGGTGACCAAAAATGGCAGGTCATGTCTTATAAAATAAGACAACCTTCTCTAACTTGGACAACCTCCAGTTAGACCATATGAAGGCCTCTGATTGAGCACAAACTCCTTTGGCTCAGTCAGGACAACTTATTTATGTGATAGTAAAAGAAGAACGTTAGGTTCAATCGAGTGCTAGCACGATTTCCTTGAACCTAATTGAATCTCATTCAGATCAATTGAACTAGATCAGTTCAATTGATGATCACCAGATTCAAACCCTTGTTTGTGTGACCCAGTTAGGTTCAGTTCTGTATGGTAATGGGATATGTCATGATCTCTATCATAGACATCATCGAAACTCCTTTCGATGGATCAGAACTCTTCTGATTCGAACAGCTAGAATGATCGATCATCTAAATCATTCTAATTGCTCCCAAAATCCACCAGTGACACCTAGCAGTATATGGTGGCAACCCATCAGAGCTGAATGCGAACCTCTTGGTGCAGCTACCTGTGTGATTAAGTTCTTCTATCTTGAGCCCCGATCAGATTAGGGTTAAGGTAAACTCGTCAAACCCTAGTCTCTGTCATATGATATAATCATTCGATTCGAGTCCAATGTGAAAATCTAAATAGAAACTCTTTCTATTATTTCACTCTGCCATGGCCATGGGCTTCAGGACTTGATTCTCATGATTATCATAGGGCTGCTCCTCTACCACCGAGGTAGATAGATTCCCATCTTGATGCAATCCAGTTCCTACAATGAACATGCTATAGCCAACATACACCTCAGGGTTCCATATGGCTAGGAGACCGAGTAATGGTGTAGTCAAACTATAACACCCTCAAGGTGAACTGCCGATGCATCTCAGGTCAAAGAACCAGACACACTACTGCAGCATCGAGTCAGTCATTGACGAGAAGGTAGACTTCCTAATGACTACTCGAGGTGGTCACGCTCAGTGCCCTCATTCTCTAACGAGTACCTGTACTCTCGCTCCGGTGTCTCCACACCGTAGACTCAAGATTCATCTACTAAAGTGAAGCGATCGTACACCAATCTTTCGAATTAATCACCATCCTTATGATGATCCGATGGTCAGAAGCATTTTATGAGTTAATAATGATAATTCATGTCTTAAATTTTCAACTCTTGAAAATATGAATTATCATTACTATTAACTCAAAGGATGTATCACAGACACTAAATACACTCATGTGATAGAAAATAACCCATTTTATTGATTATAGTCAAAATTATAATTTTGCCCCTAGAAGTGTATTACAAGTGTCAGCCAATTCTGGCTTCTAGGGCACATATATCTAACAATACTTATACCTATATCCCATCAGAAACATTTTTAATTGTAGAATGCTCTAGAGTTGATCACGTTCAATGATGTTGTACCCATATATCTCACCTGTATGCCATATCAATGTCTCCACACTCCTTAATTAAGAGGACAACTAACCCATATGGCATACAGCTATCTATGCTTGATAGATGCTGTTGTCCTAATTAATAGCCTATCATTTGGTCGTGAATAAATTTAAGGACTAATCAATAAATCCTCTCTTTATTGAAGCTAAATAGTCCTAAGGACTTCATCATAATAATGAAGTTCGTTAGAAGATGAATACTTTATGATGAAAAAATGCTAAAAATATATTTTATTTATTAATGAATCTATTAAAGATACAATGTAGCTCAACCATCAATAGACTGATGATTAACTTTGGAACACATTTTCCAACATGGTGCGGTCCTACCGATTAGCTCACCGCCTCACCTAATAGTTATTGATGATGGGTCAACCGATGAGTGGACAACTCTTGTCCAATGATTCTCTAATCATAGTGCACCCAAACCAGGTCTCTAGTTCATGAAGCTCACCATTCTCAGAATATTGCTCCACTCCTTAATTAAGTCAGACCCATCATTTGCATGAATTGGATTCATGATTGAATCTCTCCTCGTATCTAAAATATTGAGCCCAATCCATCCTTCAACTCATAGCATCCAATGCCTAATAGACATGGTTGCATTTTCTTGATGCAACTGAACCACTATAACTAGTCAAGAGCAATCAACCTCGAGAAGGACCCACACATCTACAATGGTGGAAGATCTATGACTTAAAATTTTCTTAAGAAGATTTGATTTAGGTCTCTTAGACTTGACTTGACTTATAACAATTATGACTAACCTAATGGCATGGGTTAACTCAAATTTTTAGCCACCTCAAATCAGAATTGGATCGATCCAAATGGCTAGATAAGTGAGACCGATGGAAGGGATATGCCATTAACTTAACAAGAATGCATTCAGGTTGAGTAGCTCCTAATTAAAAATTAGTTGGTTGTATCTGCCAAACTTACCTTAGACACCAAATTATCGAACCAGAATCAATCAGGTTGGCCTACAGTCCAGGCTCAAACCATGGAGCCAAATTAGGTCGTGACTTAGTCGACCACATGTGACTGAGTTTACCTTGACCCAGACTTAATCCTATTGGACTGGTCAATTCTAAGCACTCTTGATTCCACCAAACCAACTCTTGGTTCGGTTTGATCAACTGCTAGACCTAATTGAGCTACTCAAGCCTGAACCCAAATTTATGAAGATGTCTTAGATATAAAAATTCATAACTTTTAGACTTAATTAATTTTTTAATCTTAATTCTTAATTAAGTTTGGATTCATAAATAGAAACATGTCAAAAATCTTAGGATTTTAGGATCTAGAATTTTGCAAAAAAGTAAGTTTTTGATTTTTGATTAATTACAAACGCACAACACCCTTACACGCCATAAGAGCACCCCATCGAATGAGAAGAGTGGACTTTTAAATCCTTCTTACTCTTATGACCAGATGGCCAAGGAGAATGCCTTAATCAGAAATAATTACTACACTACAAAATAATAAGATCTATAATTTATATCAAATATAAAATTATAGATCTAGTCATGCATGTTCTGTATACATCTAATGTATCAATTATTAAATCACACATGCATGCTTTGAGATCTGATATATCACATATAATATCTATAAAATAAAATTTTAAATTGATCATATCAAAATAAAATCTATTCTAGATAATTCATAGAACTATTCTACAAGTATTCTAGACATGCATCTATCATATCTCATATGAATAATTAAATATTTAATTTTTTAATTTTTTAGATCTAATTATAATATTTATAATATTAGAAAAATAGAAATAAAAAAGATTTAAAATCATAATTAATCATATCAAAATAATGATTTCACTAGACTATACATAGAACTATTCTACACCTAGTCTAGTCATGCATCTCATACATCATTGATCTATAATAATTAAATTTTTAATTTTTTAATTTTAGATCTGATCACATCTAAATTGATATCTAAAATTCTTAATGTTAGATTTAAAATAAAATTAAAATCATATCTAAAGTAGATCTGAAGAATTGCTAATGCAGCTTTGATACCAGTTGAAGAAAAATCAACATTTTCCACCATAAGATCGTTCAGATCCAATCAGATCTAAACTAGATTTTTCAAGAAAAACTAACTTGATCCTATTGCCTAGTAAGACAACTCAAGAGGGGTGGTGAATTGAATTTTTCAAAATTTAAGACAAGCTAAGTGCTATTTTCAAAAACTCGTGAAGTGATGGAATATGTTTCAGTTCTATATAACTAAGTATGTAGAAATGTAGAAATATAAATGCAATGAAATGAAGCAAATAAAGCAATCACAAATACAAGAAAATTTATAGTGGTTTAGTGCCTCTTGCACCTACGTCCACTCTCCAAGACCCACTTTGGAATCTTACTATAATCTCTCCAGGATTTCAGTTAGATAGTTTTCTAAGGCTTACTATCCAAAACCTTGTTAGTTTTACACGAGCTCACCAACCACAACCAATCTTCAAGCCAATCCTTGTCTTACAATCCAATTCTTAGGATTTAATGGGCATTTTCTTTAGTTTCAAAATCCTATTGAAGCTAAGTTACAAGAAGAAGAAAAGTTGAATAATAAAAATGAACAAAAAGCTCCTTTGATGAGCAAGTAGGTCGATGAAGCTTTTGGCATCTTCTTTATTGAAGGATTTTGAACTTTTGAGCTTATCTTCTTGCTGAATGGAATATCTTGATTTGATATTTCTTGAAGATGGGAGTGGAATGCTCTCTTTTTAATGCTTTTTGGACTTTCTATTCACTTTTTATTCCTCTTAATGATTGAATAGTCATATTACTTCCTTCAAATGTTTTGTAGCTTATTCCCCACGTTTGGTAGGCTAGAGAAGGCCATTTGACTGTTAGAGAAGTGAAAATATCCATTTGAACCATTTTTTGCATAGTTCTGAGCATTCTATAGAAACTAGCCATTGGGGCTCGAGTCGAATCTTGAGTCAACTTAAGCCACAGCTTGAGACCTTTTACTCTGCTCATTCCTCCGCTCAAAATCTTTTACTCTGCTCATTCCTCCGCTTGAGGGCTTAGGCATGAGAATCTTATTCTCTATGTTTTACTGAGACCTCAACTCGAGCCTCCGCTTGAGATTATTTTAACTTTTGTCCTAAAAATCATATCCTTTGTATTTTTCCTATGACTTTGACTCGTGAACCTCGAGTTGACTCAAGCCTCCACTCGAGACCCTTCGAACTTCATCCTAAAAATTCTATTCTCTATATTTTCCTATGACTTTAGCTCAAGAACCTCGAGTCGACTCGAGTTTCTGCTTGAGATCGTGCCATCTAAAACTTCTACGTGCTAGTTTTATATCAGCTTGAGCTGAATAACGAGCTGAATAAGGAGTTGACTCGAGAACTTTTTATGCTAAAAAATTATAACTTGCCCAAATATTTTTCTTTTCAATTTTAGTTTTGAGATGTCTCTTTCAAGCCTTGCTTTAGGTGCTATTCATGCCTCAAAAGCCTTCAATATTTTTTTAATGATCCTTAAATGCATTTTTTAGAGATTTTCCATTTGATACTCTACAATTCATCCTAAAACATGATCTCAACCAATTCATTAGTCAAAATAATATACTCAAATATTTTGTTCATCTTCAAAATCAATCCTTGGGGTTAATAATTTTTTTCTTTTTAATGATGACAAAACTTTGAGTATATGAGCAAGAGATATACAATGACATTAATGCATTTTGGGAGATCTTCAATATGCTAAAAATTGATCCCTTTACATAGTTTTATATTTAGGTCCCACTCAATTTATGCTCATATTTTTAATATATTTTATCACTTTGGAGTTAAATTTTTAGTTTGTTCTTATTTGAGCGATAATCTACCAACATTTATTATTTATATGTAATAAGCATGAATTCTCTTCATTAAGCAATCATGTGCCAAGCTTACATTTGGTATATAGAGTATGTATCATTGCATAATTTATATAATTAATTATACTTTATTTAAAGTTCTATTAGCATGAGTACTAATTGGCATACACTTTATATAATTAAACATGCTTAGCGCAACACAACAAGATTAATATATGCTCATGTACATCTTACATTTTATAATTTATCCAAAAGAGAAAAACTAGTAAAACAAGCTAAAAATTTTGAATTTCACAAGCTAAAAATTCTGAATTTGAATATTAAATGTGTTTATGCTTATATATACATATCTTACTCCCCTTTTTTGTCATGATCCCAAAAGGTAACCATTACATGAGAACATATCAAGAGATTTATTCAGTGAAGGACTAAGTAGCCATTGCATATATTCATTGAGCATTTTAAAAGAATTTGACTAATGTTTCATCAAATAGACATAACCATATCTGGATAGATCATCTATGAAAGTGATGAAGTAGATATATCCACCTCTGGCACTTATACTCATTAGTCCGCATACATCAGTATGTACTAGACCTAAGAGCTTAGTGGCTCTCTTGTCTTTTCTAGTAAAAGGTGACTTGGTCATTTTACCAAGAAGATAGAACTCACAGATTGAAAGTGATTCATAATCACTGACTTCGAGAATTGTCTCTTGAGTCAACCTATTTATCCTATTCTTGTTTATGTGACCTAGCTTATAGTGCCATAACTAGATATCTGGCACACTATCTAATTTAGGATGCTTCCCGATTGAATAGACTACATTAACAGGTTGTGATAGCATATACACATCATTGTTCAAATGTCCATAGAAAATAGTAACACCATATAAATGTGTTTTTCATTACATTCACCAAATGAGTGTGTTCTCAACATACAAAGATACAATGAAATACTAAGTTCAAGACAAGACTAAGTTAAACCATTACATATATATGAGTATCTAAGAAGCACCTAATATAGAGTGACATACAAATATATACTCCTCAAGAAGTACCTAACATAGATCTAAGGACAACACATAATAAGACATCAGCTCCCTATGAGGCTACTCATCATCAGAATGGATCTCTAATTTCTTGGATGAGGCTTGTAAGGTGGAAGGTCTGGCTCTCCTACTTTTGGTCCTAGCAGATGGCTTGGCTATCTGTGAGGGAGTAGGTCCCACACAAGTATAGACCCTCAGTGGTGGTCTACTCCCACTCGTGGATACCTGAGTAGATTGATCAGATGACATAGGTGGAGGAGCCAAAGGATGAGGCATCACTGCTCTAGCCGCTGCATCAACTACTACTGCTGCTGGTATTGCACCAGGAGTAAGTCTCTCGATCTTTTCTATCCGACTGTCCATAGCTCCAAGCATTGAGATGATGCCCTACTGCTATGCCTATCCTATCCTAGTAATGGCTGCCATCATCTCTATCTCTTCAGACTCGACTCTCTTCCTGAGTTGAGCAAGCTCCTCAATAATATTAGAGTGATCAGTGGGTGTGTCATGTATGTGCTCCCTCTGCTCTAAAATGGTGAGTCTCTGAGATATAGATCTCATCTCTGTCTGCACACCTTCCATCCTCTCAGATAAATCCTATATGCCTCTACTAACTCTGGTAGAAATCATATCTGCCAGTCTCTCCATGGATGCAGAGTCAGTAGGTGGTGGCTGAGAGAATCTGTCTGTGGGTAGAGCTCGAGGAGTCATAGGCGATTAGGGTCAGGTGCATCTATAGATGCAATAGGGGTAGAGGGCTCTCCTGCATCCACTACTCTAGGCACTCTCCTCTCTTGACTAGAAATGATCTTTACCCATCTTTCTTTTTCCATATGATGCTGCATTCTGGTCAGAGCTCTCATGTCATAGACATCAAAATGGGATAACCTCTTGCTACCTTCATTCTCTAAGGGTACTCCTGCTATCTCAAAGATCCTGATTAAGGCCATGCCATAGGGCAAACACACCTTGTTCCTAGATGCTGCCTCTCTCATCTGATGCATCATAATCTTTGACAAATTTATTTGTATTCCCTAAACCATCAGATACATCATATACAGCTCTCTTTCAGACACGGAGTCATGCCTTCCTAACTTAGGAATAAAAATTCCACCAATGATGTGATGTAAAACTCTCATCTCCATAGATAAGGTGGGTGCTAGGACATCCTCTACAATGTCATCTCTCCCGACAATAAGCCTCAATCCTTATTTCTTATCATATAGCTTATCCAGAATGTGTCCTTGTCTAGTAATACTAAAAATGGATGCCAAACCCTCCTCTATCACTTCAATCTATATTCCTTTAAATATGGTCACAATTTTAGAAGATCTCCTTTTTAGGTTTTCATAAAATTTCCTAACTAGCTTAGGGTACATAGGGATGTTCATTATACAAAAATTTTTCCATCGCATCCTATCAATCCAAAGTCCAATAAAAAAATTATAACTCTTAAAGAACTCAAAATTAATTCTCCTTCCTATTGCAATAGCTCTAGTGGCCATCCTACCAACAGGTGAAGGTGGTGGAGGGGATGAACTTGGTGTACCTTAATCTTGTTGAAGTTCTTCCTGAATGGGTTTCTTGGAGGGTTGAGAAACCTTAGTAGGTTGGGATGCCGCCCGTTCCATTTGGACTTTTCTTCTTCTCTCCCATTCTTTGGCTTCACGGGTGTTACAAATCTTCCGTACTCCATGCCTTTCTCCAACCATTTTGATCCAAATCCAAATCCTAACTTCACGAATCTAAGTGAGTAGTTGGTAAGGAGGCAAGTAGATACTATTAGATTGAGTTTGGAGGAAAAAGGAACTCTCACGTCGAAACAAAAGAGTTCTAGGGCATCACAAGTAGTCATGGGTCCATTTTATTCGCCTATGGCCCCAACCCTTGAGTGGACTAATGGTTTTGAACTAGCTTGCTCGAGTTGACTCGAGCAATGGATCTAAAACTTTTAAAGTTTCAGTGGGAAATTGGCATTCAAACAATGTCAAGATATTTTTCTTATTGTTGATAATTGATTAAGTACATAAAATCTGATTCTTTTGATTTAATTTGATTTACCTTGAATTATTGAAAATGAAATTTAATCAAGTTGATAACAAAGTCCTAGTTCCCTTCTAATGATGTTGAACTTTCTTCATTAAGAGATTTTGTGAGTATATTAGCTAATTATTTATCAGTACAGATAAATTCAAGTGTCACATCATTATTTTGAACATGATATCTTATGAAGTGATGTCTTATTTCATTATGTTTAGATCTTGAGTGTTGAATTGGATTTTTGGTTAAATTGATTGCATTTGTATTATCACATCTTATGGGTATCTTATTAAGTTTAAATCCAAAATCTTCTAATTATTATTTGATCCATAGAATTTGTGTATAATAACTCCTAGCAGCAATATGTTTAGCCTTCGCCATAGATAGTGCTACTGAGTGTTGTTTCTTACTAAACCAAGAAATTAAATTTACTTCAATGAATTGATATGTGCTACTAGTGCTTTTTCTATCAAGTTTAGAACCAGTAAAATCAGCATCAGAGTAATCTTAATTCAAATTGAGATGATCTATCATACTATAATCTTACATTTAGTATCCTAGATAATTATATGAAAATTCTTTTAATAACAAGTAAATGTGATTTTCTAGGGTCTAATTGATGCCTAGCACACATGCAAAAACTAAATATATATTTGGTCTACTTGCAGCAAGATAAAGGAGTGAGCCAATCATACCTCTATACAATTTTGTGTCTACTTTCTTACCCTTCTCATCTTTGTTAAGTTTACATGATGTACTCATTGGTGTGCCAATTGATTTTCAGCTCTCCATCCCAAACTTCTTAAGTATTTTCTTTGTGTATTTCATTTGGTTAATGATGATTCTTTCTTTATTTTGCTTGATTTAGAGTCTAAGGAAGAAGTTTAATTCTCCCATCATGCTCATCTCGAACTCACCCTTTATTAGCTTGGCAAATTCTTGACAAAGAGATTCATTAGTGGCATTAAAAATGATATCATCCACATATATCTGTACAATTAATAGATTATCATCTTTTCTTTTTAAGAATAAAATTTTATTTGCATTTCTTTTAGTAAATTCATTATCTAATAAGAATTTACTTAATCTTTCATACCATGCACATGGGGCTTATTTTAGTCCATATAAAGCTTTATGTAATTTAAACACATGATTTGGAAACGTTTGATTTTCAAATCTAGGTGGTTGTTCAACATACACTTCCTCGGCCATATAAGCATTAAGAAATGCACTCTTTACATTCATTTGATATAATTTGAAATTCATGAAACATGCAAATGCAAGCAACAGTCTAATTGCTTCTAATCTAGCTACTGAGGCAAAGATTTCATCAAAATCAATGCCTTCTTCTTGATTGTATCCTTTTGCCACTAATTTAGCTTTATTTCTTATGATGGTACCACGTTCATCTAGTTTATTTCTATATATTCATTCAGTTTTAATTATTGGATAGTCATTTGGTCTATCAACTAGGATCCAAATCTTGTTTCTTTTAAATTAATTTAATTTCTCTTGCATGGCGTCTATCCAACATGGGTCATTATCCGCTTCTTCTATTGATTTAGGTTCAATTTATGAGACAAAGGCTAAGTAATTATTTACATTTCTAAGATAAGATTGTATTTTTACTCCTTGTGATGGATCACTAATTATTAGATCTTTAGGATGTCCATGTGCATACTGCCATTCTTTTAGTAACTCCTCTCTTAGGTTATGAGAAGGCTCTTCATTCTTTTTTCTTCATTGTTTTGAGGTGGTACACCTTTTAGTGTGATATTCTCTATCTTATCATTTAGATCACTTACTTCCTCATCTAGGATATTTTCTTTTCTAGATATTTTGTCACTATATTCATCAAAGATAACATGAATTGATTCTTCAACAATGAGAGTTCTCTTGTTGAAAACTCTATATGCCTTGCTTGATGGGGAATATCTCAAGAAGATACCCTCATTGGACTTAGTATCAAATTTTTCTAAGTTATCTTTTTCATTATTAAGTATGAAATACTTACATCCAAAAATATGAAAATAGTTGAAATTTGGTTTTCTATCTTTCCAAAGCTCATATGGGGTTTTCTTTAAAATAGGCCTTATTAAAACATGATTTAATATGAATATGCAGTATTTATTGCCTCAGCCCAAAAATATCTAGGTAAATTACTTTCACACAACATAGTTCGTGTCATTTCTTCTAATGTGCAATTTTTTCTTTTTACTATTCCATTTTGCTGTTGAGTTCTAGGTGCAAAAAAATTATGATCAATTTTCTTTTCATTATAAAAATTTTAAATTATTAATTTTTAAATTCAGTACCATGATTACTATGTATGCATACAATTGATGTATTCTTTTCATTTAAGATCTTTCAATAAAATTTAGAAAATGCATGGAAGGCTTCATCTTTTTGTGCCAAAAATATCACCCAAGTTAATCTTGAAAAATCATCTACAATAACAAGACTATACTTTTTGCCTCCTAGACTAGTAGTCCTTGTAGATTCAAATAGATCCATGTGTAGCAATTTTAAAGGTCTAGAAGTTGAAATCATGCCTTTTGGTTTAAAGGAGTTCCTAGTTTGTTTTCCAAATTGACATGCATCACAAATACGATTCTTTTCAAAATTCAATTTTGGTAATCCTCCTACAAGATCTTTCTTGATTAATTTTAAAAGTAAATCTATACTAGCATGACCTAATCTATGATACCACAACCAACTGATTTCATTGACTTTAGCATCCATTGCCATAAGATATTGATCATTTTTCATGTGTAGATCATCGAGATCCACCATGTACACATTGTTGTGTCTATGTCCTATGAACATGATACCATTGTCATTGAAACTAGAAACAATACATAATAAAGATTCAAATGTAACCTTAAATCTTTTATCACAAAATTAACTAATACTAAGCAAATTATATTTTAACTCATCAACTAGTAATATATTTTGAATAAAAGTAGAAGGAGTAATACAAATATTATCGATGCCAACAAAGCACCCCTTTCCATTGTCACCAAATGTAACCACTCCTTCTTTAGGCTCAAAAGTAATGAATTAAGATTTATCACTCATCCTGTGCCTTGAACAGCCACTATCAAGATACCAAAGTCATTTCTTATCACAGGCTATAAGACATTTCTACATAAGAAAATCAAGTTAAGTTTTTGGTGCCCAAGTTATCTAGGATCCTTTGGGGTTAGTACTCATGGTTTTTTTTGAAATCCAAACTATTTTAATTTTTTTTTATTTAATTTTTTGAAATCATATGTATAGAATTTATGATCAATTTTACCACCAGTAACATGAGATATTTGGGGTAGAATTTGATGAGGCTTTGACAAACAGATTTTTCAATAATTTTTGCTTCTTATGAGGTTTGAATCCTAATCTGGCCTTATTAAAAATAGCTTTTTATGCATTTAGTAGCATATTTAATTTTTTAGAACTATAAGTAAATCTTTCTATAAATGGTTTGACTCTTACTAATTCATCATTCAATTTTTGATTTTTATTAGTAAGCAAATTCAGTTTTTCAAAAATCATTTTCTTTTCATGAGTAAGTTTAGAATTTAGCTTTCTCAATTCTTTATTTTTTAAGGTTACTTTTCTATATTCAGTCATAAGTTTAGAAAATGCATCTTATAATTCATCAAATATAAAATCTAAAGGATTTTCAGCTTTAACCTCCTCATGATGTGCCATTAAGCAAAGATTGGCCACCTCTTGTGTTTCTTCTTCGGAGCTAGAATCCTCACTATCACTTCAAGTGGCCATCATCATCTTTTTCTTGAACTTTTTGGATATTTTCTTGAGAAGAGGGTAGTCCATCCTAAAATTGCCTAGTTTCTTGCACTCTAAACAAATGGATAGCTCCTTCTCTTTCTCTTTCTCTTTTTCTTTACTTGGCTCACTTTTGAAAGTCTTCTTCTTGAATCCTTGCTTTTTTTTTTCTCATAAACCTCTTGAACTTTCTTGCAATCATGGCCAACTCTTCTTCTTCCTCCTCTTCATCAGATTCCTTACTTTCATCATCCTTGGAGGTAGTTATCTTGAGAGCTATGGTCTTCTTCTTGATTTTCTCCTCCATATTTTGTCTCATATTTAATTCATGAGTTATTAGAGACCCAAGAAGCTTTTTCAATGGTAGCTTGTTGAGATCTTTGACTTCTTGGATGGTGGTGACTTTCGCTTCCCAAGCCTTCGAAAGTAATCTAAGAATTTTTCAAATAAGCTCACTATTAGTATAAGATATACCTAAGCTTTTCAAACCATTTATAACATTGGTAAATCTACTAAACATTTCAAAAATAGCTTCATTTGATTCCATCTTAAATAATTCATATTTGTGAACAAGCATATTTATTTTAGACTTCTTTACTTGATTGGTACCCTCATGGGTGACCTCTAGTCTAACCCAAATTTTCTTGGCCGATGCACATATAGAGATTCTACTGAATTCATTAAGGTCTAATGCACAATATAATACATTCATTGCCTTAGCATTCAATTCTATCATTTTCATGTCATGCTCATCCCAATTCTCTTTCAATTTAGAAATTTCATTACCTTCTATCTTAATTGTGGGAGTGTGTGGACCTTTGATTATCACTCTTCAAAGTTGATAATGAAGTGCTTGAATGTAGATGCGCATGCATGGTTTTCAATAAGTGTAATTTGTTCCATTAAACAAAGGTAGATAATTCGTCGATTATTCTTTGGCAATAGATGCACTCATTTGGATTGCCATTTGATCTTAACTATTGATTGTTAAATCAAATGAAGTGAGTGCCAAGCTTTAGTACCAATTGTTGCCCAGCAAGACAATCCAAGAGGGGGGGGGGGGGTGAATTAGATTTTTCAAACTTTAAGAAAAGTTAAGTGCTACTTTCAAAACTAGTGAAGTGATGGAATATGTTTTAGTTCTATGTAACTGCATGCAGAAATGTAGAAATGTAAATACAATGGAATAAAAAAAGTAAAGCAATCACAAACACAAGAAAATTTATAGTGGTTCGATGCTCCTTGCACCTACATCCACTTTTTAAGATCCACTTGAGAATTTCACTATAATCTCTCTAAAATTACAGTCGAATAGTTTTTTAAGGCTCACTATCCAAAATCTAGTTGGTTTTACACCTGCTCACCAACTACAACTATTACCCAAGCAAACCCTTAGCTTACAATCCAATTTTTAGGCTTGGATGGGCGTTTTCTTTAGCTTTAAAATCCTATTGAAGCTAAATTACAAGAAGAAAAGTTGAACAAAAAAAATAAACAAAAAGCTCCTTCGATAAGTAAGTACATCGATGAAGCTTTTGGTATCTTCTTTATTGAAGACTTTTGAGCTTTTGAGTTTGGCTTCTTGCTGAATGGAATCTCTTAATTTGATGTTTCTTGAAGATGGGAGTGGAAAGCTCTCTTTTCAATACTCTTTTGACTGTTTCTCTTCACTTTTTATTCCTCTCAATGATTTAAAAGTCTTATCACTTCCTCTAGGTGTTTTGTAGCTTATTCTCCATATTTGGTAGGCTACAGAAGATCATTTGACAATCAGAGAAATGAAAATAGCCATTTAAACTATTTCTGCATAGTTCTGAGCACTCTGCAGAAACTAGCCATTAGGGTTCGAGTCAAATCTCGAGTCGACTCAAGCCTCAACTCAAGATCTTTTACTCTATTCGTTCCTTTGCTCAAGACCTTTTACTCTGCTTGTTCCTTCGCTCGAAGGCTCAGGCATGGAAATCATATTCTCAGTGTTTTACTGAGACCTTGACTCATGGACCTCGAGTCGACTCGAGTCTCCACTCGAGCCCATTTCAACTTTTATCCCAAAAATCATGTCCTCTATATTTTTCCTACGACTTTGACTCATGTACCTCTAATTGACTCGAGACCCTCCAAACTTCGTCCTAAAAATTCTTTCTATATTTTTCTACGACTTCAGCTTAAGAACCTTTAGTCGACTCGAGTCTCTGCTCGAGATTGTGCCATCTGAAACTTCTGCGTGCCAGTTTTGTATCAGCTCAAGCTAAATAATGAGTTGAATAAGGAGTCGACTTGAGGACTTTTTATGCTGAAAAATTATAACTTGCCCAAATATTTTTCTCTTCAATTTTAATTTTGAGATGTGTATTTCAAGCCTTGCTTTAGGTATTATTCATGCCTCAAAAGCCTTCAATATTTCCTCAATGATCCTTAAATACACTTTTCAAAGATTTTTTATTTGATACTCTATAATTTATCCTGAAATATGATCTTAACTAATTCATTAGTCAAAATAATATAATCAAATATTTTGTTCATTATCAAAATCAATCCTTGGAGTTAATAGATCCAATCAGATCTAAAAGTTCTTAGATTTGATCCTAACTATCTGATATTAAAATAAAAATAAAATAAAATTAGAAAATAATTCCTGTATCTTATTAGGATAAACTAGTTATCCTGATGATGATCTTGATGCTCTTGAGATCCTAGATCAAGCCATTCACATGCCTGGCCTCTATCGAAGTCCACTCATGCAAGATCTGGATGCGATCTTCTTTTAGATCTAATTTTTAAAAATCAAATTTGGATTTGATTAGTAGAGTCTTCGAAACAATCGATGAAGGCAGCATGCTTGTCTCACGAATATGTCATCTTTCTTCCTGATCTTAGCGCCAACACTTGGATCTTCCTTGTTGGATTCACCCAACCTCTTGGGCATGAAGAGGGGAGAGATAGGACTAGAGAGAGGAGTGAAAGAGAGGAGGGGCAGCCTTGGGGCATGGTAGATGGGTGCAACAATAAAAATCCTAGGCATAGATAGGAGATTAAATAGACCCTGCTGCACCATGTAGTGCCACATCACTTTGACCAATCTATTGCTCAATTTAATCATATCTTAATCTAATTAGTGGAGTGATGTCACCTGATCTAATTAGATTAGAGACCCCTCAAACTCCCCAAAGGTGGCACCAAACAGGGATAAGGATGAAGTCTTGGCACCCAAGACTCCATTCTTATCAAGCAACCCTGGAGTCCCACCTATATGGGACTCCTCTTTTCCCCATGTGCGCATGCCAACTAGGGGCATGCACACATATTTGTGTGTGAAGACCAAGGGGGTGCGTGCCCCAAGGAGATCTCCAAAGGAGGTGCATGCCCATCCCCTTTAACTCTTACATATGGATCAATATTTGATCCACATGTCTTAACAGGGATAGGAAATGGCAGGTGGTGATAGAAATTAGCAGGTGTTATCTTATTTTCATCTGATGGATTAAGATAATTCTTTTCTAAATTGGACAAGCTCCAGTCAGAAAAGATAAACCCATATAGGATTTTCTGATGAGTCCAAACTAATTTGGCTCAGTCGAGATGAACCAGAAAGATTATAGAAGAAGAAAGTTAGGCTCAATCGTGTGCTAGCATGATTTCCTTAAATCTAATTGGATCTAATCCAAATTAATCAAATTGGGTTAGCTTAATTGATCACATCTAGACTCAAATCCTTATTTGGGTGATCCAGTTAGGTTCAGTTCCATATGATTATAGGATATGTCATGATCTCTATCATTGACATCATCGAAATACCTTTTGATGGATCAGAACTTTTTCAATTCATATAATTAGAATGATCAATTATCAAGATCATTCTAATTGCTTTCAAAATTCATTAGTAAAACTTAGCAGTATATGGTGCCAAGCTGTCAGAATCAAAAATGAACCTCTCGATGTAGCTACTTGTGTGATTGGATTCTTCTATCTTAAGCTCCGATAGGATTAGGGTTAAGATGAACTCATCAAACCCAATATCCATCATATGAATTAATCATTCGATTTGAATCCAATGTGAAACTCTAATAGAAACTCATTCTATCATCTTCACACTACCATGGCCATGGGCTTATGGACTCAATCTCATAATCATCATAGGGCTACTCCTTATCTACCGAGGTGGATAGATCTCCTATTGGTGCAATTCAATTCCTACAATGAATATGTTATAGCTAACATACATCTTAGGATTCCAAATGACTAGGATACCAAGTTATGGTGTAGTCAAACTATAACACTCTTAAGGTGAACTACCGATGCACCTTAGATCGAAGAACCAAACACACCACTGCAACATTGAGTCAGTCATCGATGAGAAGGCAGACTTTCTTATGATTGCTCGAGGTGATCATGCTCAGTACCCTCGTTCTCTAACGAGTATCTATACTCTCACTTCGGCATCTCCAAATCATAGACTTAAGGCTCATCTATCCTAAGAAAGCGATCATACACCAATCTTCTGGATCGATCACCATCCTCATGATGATCCTATGGTCAGGAGTAGTTTATAAATTAATTATGAAAATTCATGTCTTAAATTTTCAACTCTTGAAAATATGAATTGTCATTACTATTAACTCAAAGGATGTATCATAGATACTTTAAATACACACAATGATAGAAAATAATTTTTTTATTAATTTATAGTCAAAAATTATAAAATTATTTTTAGAAGTGTATTATAATGTGTCAGCCAATCTGGCTTCTAGGGCACCCATCTAACACCTAGTCTTCGTCAATTGACTTGGTGAAGTCAATGGAAGGATTTGACTTGATAAAGTTTGTGGGAGTAATTGGTTCGTGTCTTTTCTTTCCTAAAATTACAAGTAATCTAAATCTTCTAAATTATTAGATCCTTAAAAATTACTAAGTTATGGGAATAACTGAGTCATAGCCTCCCACTAAGGTAAATGGTAATGAGTCCAATTTTCTAGTTGGACATTGAAGGTGCCTTACACCTGGTGTTCATTTGGATATTGGAATTACTATCCATCAAATGATGGTTAGGTCACACTCTCTAAATGGCAATCAAGTTGGCCAGAGCTTTCCTTGGGCCTGGTCTTTATTCATTTGATGCACCGAACTTAATCATGTTAATGGTTGGACCTAACCAGACCTTTTTAGTGGAGGCCATAGCCTACTGAATTATCTTTTAGAGTGAAATAAAATTATTGAAAATTATTTGGAGAAGCAATTGGTTGTGAATCTACCTATAAATGCACACGAATTGGCTAGAGCTTTCCTCGAGCTCATTTATAGTCTATATGGATTCCAGTATCCATTAAGGAGTTCGTGTAATTTTTCGAATTAGAGATAGAGGCTACCAATTCATAAAAATAGTGGAAGGACTTTTAGACTAAAGTCCAAATCTTTAGGGTTAAATAATTCGAGTACTAATATGATTTTGTATTTCTTTTTTAGATAAATAGAATGGCTAGTGTTAGTTCGCTCTGTTCATTATTAGATAATGGCAAGAATTTAGAACCTGAATATGAAAATTCTAGTGTTGACCCTAATATGGCAGACCTGAAGAGGAATAATTCTTTTGACCCAAATAGGCTGAACAGGAAAAACAAGCAATGAATTGCTGGGCAAGGATGTTATATGATAATACCTTGCAATTTTATTATTTATGATAAATCTAGCTGGGTATTAGATACTGGGAGTCTAGTTCACATATGTAATTCATTGCATGGACTTTAAATTGATAGAAAGTTTGAGGACGGTGATAGATTCCTAAATGTTGGGGATGGAAGGAATGTTTCAATCCTAGCATTGAAAACTCTTGACCTTATTTTCAAAACAAATAATGTTATTTTAAGGGACTATCACTATTGTCCATCCTTTATGATGAACATAATATCTATGGGACTTTTGGCCCAGGATGGTTATAGTTTATCAATAAAGAAAAATTATTGCGATATCATTATGAATGATGTCATAATAATGCAAGACAATTAAGAGATGGTATTTATATTTTATCATAGTCTATTAGGGTAATGTACATGTCAAATAAACTCCTAAAACTAGATAATATCATTGATGCCTTTCTTTGGCATGGTTGGCTCGATCATATAAACAAGAATAAGATCAACAGATTAGTCAAGGAGTGTATCCTTGACATCGATGATTGTGAATTATTGACTACCTATGAGTCCTGCCTTCTTGGTAAGATGACTAAATCATCCTTTACTGGAAAGGATAAATAGGCCACTGAACTTCTGGATCTAGTACATATAGATGTATGTGGACCTATGAACATATGTGCTTGAGATAGGTTCTACTACTTCACTACGTATACTGATGATCTATCGAGGTATGGATATGTCTATCTTATGAAGAGTAAATCTGATTCATTTGAAATATTCAAACGATATCATAATAAGATAAAAAAATAACTTAGGAAGAGTATTAAAACTCTTCGATCAAATCGAGGAGGTGAATACCTTTCCAATGAGTGTTTGACATATCTAGAAGAGAATAAAATTCTCTCTCTTGGAACACCACAGCATAATGGTGTATCTGAAAAAAGAAATCGAACCTTGTTGGTTAGGGTTCGATTTATGATGGGGTTTGCAAGTCTACCAATTTTTTTTTGAGATTATGCACTTGAGACTGGTTGTTAAATTTTGAACAATATTCTGAGCAAGTCTGTTGCAAAGACTCCATATGAGATATGGAGTGGGCGTAGGCCGACGCTTGCTCACCTTAGGGTTTGGGATTGTTCGGCCTATGTGAAACATTTGTAGGCAGAAAAGCTTGGACCTAGGTTCGATAAATGCTTGTTCATAGGGTATCCTAAGGAAACTAGGGGTTATTACTTCACCTTGCTGAAGAATAAAGGATGTTCGTCAGCAATAGAGCAATCTTTTTGAAAAAGAAGTTCCTTGGGGAAGGAACAACTGCCTCTAATGTTGAACTTAGTGAAGTTCGACAGATGGAAGAATCGATACATTCTAGTAAATCTATAGAACTAGATTTGATAAGATTAAACTCAGAGCCCATTGAAAAGACACCCTTGAGGAGATTCGATAGAGTACTGCATCAGCCAGATAGATACTATGGTTCGGGATGGTGATCCTATTGAACTTGATGAGAACGACGAGGATCCGATCACCTACATAGATGCCATGTAGAGGTCCAACTTTGATAAGTGGTTGAAAGCTATGAAGTCCAAAATAGAGTCTGTTGGGGTTAAACCTGCTCTTGCTAAAGTTCAGCTTGGTGTCTTGTCTCAAGATGATCCGGAGATGGCCGCCCTTCTTTCCATCGGACTCCTTCAAGCCAGACTCCTTCAAGCCGGACTTCTCTGGTCTACCTCCTTCCAAACTCCTCCTAGACTCCTTCCCATCGGACTCCTTTGGTCAAACCCCTTTTGGACTCCTTCCAGTCGGACTCCTTCAGTTGACTCCTCCCAGACTCCTTCCAGCCAGACTCCTCCAATCGACTTCTTTCGGACTCTTTCAAGCCAGACTCCTTGTAGTCACCCAAACGATTCCCTCCCAGTTGATCTCCTTCAGTTAGTAGGCAAGCTTCTTTCAGTCGATCTCTCTCCAGTCGAACTTCTTTCAGTCGCCCAAGCAAGCTTCCTCTAGCTAAATTCCCTACTATCACCTAGAAGGACCTCATCCTCTACACAGATTCAGCCCCCAACTCAAGGCAAATCAATCAATATGCAAAAAATCTCGAAGAAGTTTGAACTTCTCTAGAACTATTATGATATAAAGATCTTCATCGTCAATAGCCGCTCCATCTGAGCTTCAACCATTGAATCTCAATAGACGGACACGTCATGATAATAGACACTACTCTCCTGTAACAAACTCCACGTGGCCTCGAACGGCCCATTATTAGGTAGTTATGACTGTCACCATTAGTTTGTTATGAGTTCAATGTATATAAGGGATCCTCCAAATGCATTTTCTCTCTAAGCTCTCTTCCTCTTTGCGTTACTCTACTACTTTTATTCCTAAGCATTCCATTTTTGTTGGCCAGAAGAACTGACTTGATCGTCAGAAGGTTCTGCCAGAGCCACCCCCATCTTCAGTCAGGACTTATCTTGTAGGTCACCAATGGTGACCTCGTCTTCTATAGCTCCAACCTAGTTCAGCGTCAATCAGATTCTGCACCAGTAAGATTGGCATTAGAGGAAGGATCCTTGAGCCCTTATTCTAAAAAGAGTGCTTAGTCGAATTCATCTACTCTTTTTTTTTAATCTCTCAAGATCCATCTCCATTTGATCTTTTTCATATTTGAGCCAGATCTGCTCGCTCCAACACCATTGCCAGCACCGCAATCTCTACCACTGATGGCTATGGTGGATCCTGAGTAGTTCAACTTGTTGATGTAGCAGGTTCGAGATCTCGTCAAAATGGTGCAGTAAAGAAAATTTTGATTTTTAGCCACAGGATTGTCTAGATCTGATCAGATCTGAGATAGATTTTTCTATGAAAATTTCTATGATCTGATCAGATCTAAGAGTTTTCAGATCTGATCATGGTGATCTGATATTAAAAATTAAAAATAAAATTAAATTAGATTTAATTTTAAATATCTTGTTGGGTAATCTAATTATCCTGTGATGATCTTGTTGGTTCTTGAGATTCTGGAATGAGCCACACACATGCCTAGCCTCTATCGATATCCACTCAGGCAGGATCTGAATGACTTCTCCTCATGAATCTCTCCTCTAAAGATTAGATCTAAATCTAATCTGTAGATCCTTCAAAACTATTTCTAAAGGTAGCCCATCTATCACACAAACATCATTGCATAGATCTTGAATCTTGTGCCAAAAACCTTGGACCTTCAACTTAGATTTGTGCCTAACTTTTTAGACATGTAGAAGAGAGGATGAGAGAGGATAGAGAGGCATGGGATATGATATGGGTGATAGCACCTCTACATGGAAAATAAAATTATGCATTACATCTCTTTGGCATGAGAAAGGTTTAAAAACCAATGGCATATAGAGTCCCACTTTGACCAAGTAACATACTTATTTGATCATTGGGACTCTAGAACTTATTCTCTACATGAAACCCCAGATCTCATATGACTTTTGTCATAAAAAATAATTCAAAAAGTTGGCAACATGAGTAGATAAGGAAGACTCCATTGTGCCTAGGACTCTTCCCTTAAGAGTTTCAGCCAAATCAAACTCTATCAAAAACCTAGTCAAACCACCACCATAAATCATGAAATTTGGCACACCCATAGCATGGCTCGAGCCCCATCACATATCCAAAAATTAGATCAAAAAGATTTTTAGAAAATTTTTTAGAAACATGTGATCAAGTGACCCTCAAGTCTCTCAATTTGGTCAACTTTTGACCCTAGTCCAATTACACTAGGAATGGATTTAATTTCTATAATTAATCTAACCTAGACTTATTCTAGTTAGATAAAAATAAAATCATTCAAGATATAGAAATAAGTCAAATCAAATTTGACTCGATTGTGATGAATCAGAAAGATTACAGAAGGAGAGAGCCAAGCTCGACCGTATGCTAGCATGACAACCTTGAACATGATTGGATCTAATCCAAATCAATTAAACTAGAATAGCTCAATTGATGACATCTAGATAGAAACCCTTATTTGTGTGACCTAGTTAGGTTCAGTTTCATATGGTAATGAGACATGTCGTGATCTCTATCATCGATATTATCGAAACATCTTTCGATGGATCAGAACTCTTCTGATTCATACAATTAGAATGATCGATCATCAAGATTATTCTAATTGTTCTCAAAATCAACCAGTGACACCTAGCAGTATATGATGGCAATCCATTAGAACCAAAAGTGAATATCTCAGTACTGCTACCTATGTGATTGGGTTCTTCTATTTTGAGCTTCGATAGGATTAGGGTTAAGATGAACTCGTCAAACCCAACATCCGTCGTATGAATTAATCATTTGATTCAAGTCCAATATGAAATCCTCATAGAAACTCTTTCTATCATCTTCACTCTGCCATGGCCATGGGCTTAAGGGCTCAATCTCATGATGATCATAGGGCTACTCCTCATCTATCGAGGTAGATAGATCTCCTATTGGTGCAATCTAATTTCTACAATGAACATGTTATAGCCAACATACACCTCAGGGTTCCAAATAGCTAGGAGACCGAGTTATAGTATTGTCAAACTATAACACCCTCAAGGTGAACTGCCAATGCACCTCAAGTCAAAGAACCAGAAACACTACTATAGCATCGAGCCAGTCATCGACGAGAAGGTAGACTTTCTTATGACTGCTCGAGGTGGTCACGCTCAGTACCCTCATTCTCTAACAAGTATCTATACTTTTGCTCTAGTGTTTCCACACCATAGAATCAAGACAAATCTATCCTAAGAAAGTTATCATACACCAACCTTTCAGATCGATCACCATCCTTATGATGATCTTACGATCGGGAGTAGTTTATGAGTTAATTATGAAAATTCATGTCTTAAATTTTCAACTTTAGAAAATTTGAATTATCATCTTTATTAACTCAAAGAATGTATCACAAACATTTTAAATACACACTATGATCAAAAATAATCTTTTTATTAATTTATAATTAAAATTATAAAATTATTCTTAGAAGTGTATTACAATTATTTAGCCAATCTAGCTTCTAGGGTATACATCTAACAAACTTTCACTTGACCTATAGCCAATTGGATATAAATCTAAGTCCCATCTTCTCAAGATGAGCTTCGATCTTCTACTAGCTTAATGGCTTTGTCAGTGAGTCAGTCGTATTGTCTGTAGTGTCGACTCTCTTGACCTTGATGTATTCCTTCTCGAGGTAATCGTTGATGAGGTGGTATCACCGCTCGATGTGCTTGGATTTTTGGTGAGACCTCAGCTTCTTAGCTAGGACTATGGCATCATTGTTGTCATAGTACAGAGGGACGATATCTGATGGCATCACTTTAAGCTCTATGGTGAACTTTTTATACTAGAATGCCTTCTTTGCAGCCTCCAATGCAGTGATATAATTTGCTTCCATGGTGGAGTTTGCTATCACCATCTGCTCGAAACTTTTTCAACTGATAGCTCCACTATTACAAATAAATAGACTTCTAGATGTCAACTTTCGATCATCTATGTCAGATATAAAATTCAAGTCTGTATACCCTTGGACCTGAAGTTCTCCATTACCAAAAACTAAAAACATATCCTTAGTCCTTCTTAAGTACTTAAGGATATATTTTACAGAAGTCCAGTGCTCTTCATCTAGATTCGACTGATATCTGCTCGTGACACTCACAGCATGGGCAATATCAGGTCGTGTACATAGCATGGCATACATGAGGCTCCCTATTGTCGAAGCACAAGGAATCTTGCTTATGCATTCAATCTCCTCAGGTGTGCTAGGGCACATCTTCTTGGAGAGATGAATGCCATGTCTAAAGGATACTAAACCTCTCATGGAGTTTTTCATGCTGAACCTCTTCAGCACCTTCTCTATGTATATTTTTTGTGAGAGACCCAGCATCCTATTCGGTCTATCCCTATAGACCTTAATTCTTAGAATAAAGGATGCCTCTCCTAGATCTTTCATAGAGAACTCCTTAGATAACCATATTTTGACTATAGTCAAAATGGAAATATCATTCCTAATTAGGAGGATGTCATCCACGTATAGTACAAGGAAGATAATAGTGTAGGAACTAGATCTAGGATTTCAGGACTAGATCTTAAAATTTTTTCAACATCAGACAACAAAAAATTAAAATCAATAAAAATTAATCTAAAATATCCTATATCTAAGATCTTATTATATGATTATTACATGGTATTTAAATTCGAGATTAAAAATTAAACAAGAAAGAAAAGATTGATCATATCAATCTTGATCTATACTACATCTAATGCAGCTATAAAATAATAGATCAGATCTGTTATCTGAGCAAGTTAGATGTTCTAACTTGCTAATCCGAGCTTGAAGATGAAGTCATAAGCCACACATGCATTCGGCCTCTAGGAGTCATCCACATGAGCCCACGAATACAATCAAAGATCCTGATGTAGAAAATTAGCATAGTATACTAGCACTATGCTGATTTTTCTTCGACAATTAATCCGATGCTTCCTTCTTTGAAACTTGGATACTTCAAAATATCAGAAGAAAAAGAAAAATATTTGTGATGCCGAGACACCTCTCAAAATCTCACAAAAAGGGAGGAAGAGATTTGGAACAAAAATCCTAGAAGAACACCCTCTTCTTCTTCTTTGTTTCTTTTCTAGACATCCTGATTTCTATTTTTAATATCTCCATGACCTAGATAAATTTTTCTTTAATTTTTCTACACCAAAGAGACCTCTCAAATGTCTACAATCTTAAAAAACTTTAGCAAAAATTTTTTTTTAAATAAAGAGATATGCAGAGTCCAAGTTAGATAAAAAACCTAGACTAGGAAGGACCAAATAAGGAAAGTTGTTGGGGTGCCCAACTCTTGGGTGCCCCACCTTTCTTTTCTGCCATGGACCAGCAAGGGAGGATGCAAATAAACTCAAAAAAAATGTGAGAGGGAGAGAGAGAGAAATAAGGGAGGTGGCGGCATGAAGGGAAGGAGGACTTTTAGTTGACTAGGAATTCTATCTCATAGAATTCTAAGCGAAATCAACTTCCCCTTTTGACTTGGTCATGCAACAAACTTCCATACGAGAAATAGAAGAGAGAAAGGGGGCATGAGAATCCTTTGGGCATGGTGAATTTCACATAAACACAAAGAGAAAGGGGTGGGGCATGAGGATTAGGTGGCGTAAGGAATAGAGAGTCCTAGTCACACTAGGACTCCTATTTTGACCTGGTCAAACAAGGTCTTTTAACCAAATAAAAATAAGAGCAATCTAACCCAATTAAATAAGGTCCTAACCTATTTAAGAACTTATTTAAATTATATTAAATTATATTTAATTTTAATTTATTTTATAATCAAATTAGAAAATTGGGTTGACCTAAGTCCTAGTAAGATTAGGACTAATTCTTCTTTACACTTGGCTTATCCAATAAATCAATTGAATTTGATCTAATCAAGTCCAAACCAAATCTAATTAAATCATATTTAATTAGACTTAATCTCAGTCTACTGGCTTAATCAAATTAAGCTAATTAGCAATCAAATTGCTAATCGATCCTCTTGCAACACTTGCACTAGGTCAAACATCAACCGTATTGATCGTTTAACCCTAAAATGATTCTAAATCGCTGATCAACCATCCGATCGAAATGTGAACTCTAATGTGTGTGACCTCATAGGTCCAAACCTAAGTTGATGGTGTAGAAATAAATTTTTATACCAATCAAAGTGACCATCTAGCAATGATACCCGATGATCGGATAGGTCGAAGGTGTAGAATACCATCCTTAGAACCCATGCGGATATAGTTTCCATATAATTCATCCTCTTGACCATAATGCTCGTAGGATACCTCAAAGTTCAACTATCAACTCTGATTAAATTCTTCACATTGTATTTCAAAATATCAAATCCATCTGATGGATTACCCTGGTCAAGGTTTTGCTATATTGAAATACAGTGATACATTCTTCTCCAACTCTTGGAGTAGTCAATTCCATCTTGATCATACTCTGACTTTGCAAGTACCTGACTGTGCCTAAAAGCTTTTCATTGCTAAATTAAAAATTTAGTTAGTCTGATACTAAAGCATAGTGAGTTGCTTGCAAGTCACTGAGGTGATCTCAAGTCTAAGCGATATTTATACTATATCCCATCAGAGACATTCTCGATAGTAGAATGCTCTGAAGTTGGTCACGTTCAATGATGATGTACCCATACATCTCACCTACATACCATACCAGTGTCTCTATACTTCTTGGTTAAGAGAACAACCAACCTATATGGCATATAGCGACCTATGCTCGATAGACGCTGTTGTCCTAATTAACAGCTTATCATTTGGTCGTGAATAAATTTAAGGACTAATCGATAAATTCTCTCTTTATCAAAACTAAATAGTCCTAAGGACTTCATCACAGTAATGAAGTTTATTAGAAGATGCAAACTTGTGATGAAAAAGATGCCAAAATTTTTTTTTTAATTAATAAATTAATTACAATATCTCAACCATCAATAGGCTAACGATTGGCTTTGGAACATAATTTTCAACAACTCCCACTTGTCCTAAAGCCACTCGGTATAGTATCTAATATCCATCTTTGACTTATGGTCGTTGAACTCCTTGATTGCCAGGGCTTTAGTGAAGGAGTCGGCTAGGTTCTCCTTCCCATCAATCTTCTGAAGGTCGATGTCACCACGATCTCATGGATCAAATAGAAGCAGTGTAGAATGTGCTTTGTCCGCTGGTGTGCCTTCAGTTCCTTGGCTTGAGCTATGGCGCCAGTGCTGTCACAGTAGAGCAGGATTGGACCATCAATAGAGGGTGCTACTCTGAGCTCGGTGATGAACTTTCTCTGCCACATAGCTTTCTTTACTGCATCTAATGCTGCCATGTACTTTGCTTCGCAAACAGAGTCAGCCACTATATGCTGCTTGGAATTTTTTTTGTAGATGACTCCACCATTTAGAGTAAAGATATACCCCGACACACTTTTACTGTCATCATGGTCAGATTGAAAGCTAGAGTCTATAAATCCCATAAGTTTTAGATCTGACTCACCATAAACCAACCATTGATCCTTAGTATTTTTTAAATACTTAAGGATGGTTTTAACCACCTTCCAATGATTTTTTTTCAGGATTAGATTGGTATCTACTCACTACTCTTAGTGAGTGTGCTACGTCTGGTCTCATACATATCATTACATACATAATAGACCCCACTATCGAAGCATATGAGATTCTACTCATACGCTCTCTCTCTTTAGGAGTTGTCAGATAATCCTTCTTAGAGAGAAATATTTTGGTCAATCGAGAGATAGCCCTTTTTGGAATTCTCCATACTGAACCTCTTCAGCATAGTTTCTATATACATGGACTGGGATATACCAAGCATCCTTTTAGATCTATCCCTATAGATCTTCATCCCTAGGATGTAGGATGCTTCACCCAAGTCTTTCATGGAGAATTATGATGACAACCGAACTTTTATTCCTTATAGTGTGGGGATGTCATTTTCAATTAAGAGAATATCATCCACATACAAAATAAGAAATACCACTACTAGACCATTTGCCCATTTGTAAATGTAGGGTTCTTCTCCCTTCTTAATGAAGCCATACGTTTTGATCACTTTATCAAAATACATGTTCCAACTCCGAGATGCTTGCTTTAATCCATAAATGGATCTCTGAAGCCTGCACACCTTGAACTCATGTATGGAAGTGAATACTTCAAGTTGTATCATATACACCTCTTTGGTTAGCTCTCCATTTAGAAAAGCCATCTTCACATCCATCTACCAGATCTCATAGTCCAGGTGGGTAGCTATTGCAGCATTATCCGAATGGATTTAAGCATTACCACTAAGGAGAATATCTCGTATAGTCAATACATAACGTTGATGATACCTTGACAACTGACGAGCTTATAGTCTCCACCTTTTGTTGCACTTTTTTTTTTGAATATCCATTTACACCAATGGTTTAACCCTAGGTGTAATATTCCAACTCATGATTATGTTAGATATATGTGCCCTAGAAGCCAGAATTGGCTGACACTTGTAATACACTTCTAGGGGCAAAATTATAATTTTGACTATAATTAATAAAATGGGTTATTTTCTATCACACCTGTGTATTTAGTGTCTGTGATACATCCTTTGAGTTAATGGTAATGATAATTCATATTTTCAAGAGTTGAAAATTTAAGACATGAATAATCATTATTAACTCATAAACAGCTCCCGACCATAGGATCATCACGAGGATGGTGATTGATCCGGAAGGTTGGTGTACGATCGCTTCTCTTTAGTAGATGAGTCTTGAGTCTACGGTGTGGAGACACCGGAGCGAGAAGTACAGGTACTCGTTAGAGAACGAGGGCACTGAGCGTGACCACCTCGAGTAGTCATTAGGAAGTCTACCTTCTCGTCAATGACTGACTCGATGCTGCAGTAGTGTGTCTGGTTCTTTGACCTGAGATGCATCGGCAGTTCACCTTGAGGGTGTTATAGTTTGACTACACCATTACTCGGTCTCCTAGCCATATGGAACCCTGAGGTGTATGTTGGCTATAGCATGTTCATTGTAGGAACTGGATTGCATCAAGATGGGAATCTATCTACCTCGGTGGTAGAGGAGCAGCCCTATGATAATCATGAGAATCAAGTCCTGAAGCCCATGGCCATGGCAGAGTGAAATAATAGAAAGAGTTTCTATTTAGATTTTCACATTGGACTCGAATCGAATGATTATATCATATGACAGAGACTAGGGTTTGACGAGTTTACCTTAACCCTAATCTGATCGGGGCTCAAGATAGAAGAACTTAATCACACAGGTAGCTGCACCAAGAGGTTCGCATTCAGCTCTGATGGGTTGCCACCATATACTGCTAGGTGTCACTGGTGGATTTTGGGAGCAATTAGAATGATTTAGATGATCGATCATTCTAGCTGTTCGAATCAGAAGAGTTCTGATCCATCGAAAGGAGTTTCGATGATGTCTATGATAGAGATCATGACATATCCCATTACCATACAGAACTGAACCTAACTGGGTCACACAAACAAGGGTTTGAATCTGGTGATCATCAATTGAACTGATCTAGTTCAATTGATCTGAATGAGATTCAATTAGGTTCAAGGAAATCGTGCTAGCACTCGATTGAACCTAACGTTCTTCTTTTACTATCACAAATAAGTTGTCCTGACTGAGCCAAAGGAGTTTGTGCTCAATCAGAGGCCTTCATATGGTCTAACTGGAGGTTGTCCAAGTTAGAGAAGGTTGTCTTATTTTATAAGACATGACCTGCCATTTTTGGTCACCTGCCATTTTTGGTCCTTTGACTTTGGTCAAAAGTTGACCTTTGACTGGTCAAATGTTGACCATAGACACTTTGACTTTTGTCCACGTGTCATGCACCTATTGGAGAACTGGTGGGGGCCTGTCCCCCTGCCAGAACCTGGCAAGGAGGAGGGCGCACGCCACCCTAGGCGTGCGCCCAAGTTGGAGGCGCCTTGGAGTCCTTGTTGGACAAGGACTCCACCTCCCTTTTGGATTCCAATCAGAGTTCTACTAAGAATCCAGTTTGACTGGTCTTAGGCACCCTCTAAGGAGGAATCCAGGGGTCTCTATTCCCAACCAATCAGATTTAGATCTGATTTCACAAAGGGTTGTGATTGGTTGGGAGGAAGAGGAGTTGGATCACGCTTAGTCTATAAATAAGACCCTGCGCCCAACTCAGATTCTAATGCAATTAGAATAGAGATTTCCCATGCCCCAAGGCTGCCTCTCCCCTCTTCCTCCATGCCTAAACTTCTCCTCCTTCTCCTCTCCACGTCCAAAAGAGTTTTGGACTTAGGTTGGTGCGTTCCAGATCAAAAGAAAGGCGATCAAAAGAAGAAGGCTGCACTGCTGCAAAGGACGACTGCTGATCTTCAAAAGGAGTTTTGAAGATCCTCCAGATCAGATCCAGATCTGAATTTTTGGAGGCATGATAGAGAAGAAGAGGATCTCCAGATCCAACCCGAGTGGATACCGGTAGAGGCCAGGCGCTTGCGTGGCTAGATCCAGAACCTTCCGCTGCAATCAGGATCATCTACAGGGTAATAGGATTACCCAAATCAGGTAAATTAAATTTGATTTAATTTATCTTATTTTATTTTATTTATTAAAATAATAAGAATCAGATCTGAAACATATCAAGATCTGATTGGGATCAAGAGAAAAATTTTTGAAATATATCTCTTGATCTGATCAGATCTGGACGAACCTGGACCGGGAAATCAGGATTTCCCTTCAACTGGTATCAGAGCCATGGTTCTAAATTGTTTAGATCTGATTTTAATTTTATTTTAATTAGAAAATAAAGTGATTTCAGATGTCACATGAGATGTGATCAGATCTGAAATCAGAAAAAATTAAAATTAAATGATTTGGATCTAAGATTACATGAAGATATGCATGACTAGTTCTAGAATAGAATAGTTCTATAGAATAGTTTTGCATGTCTTTGATTTAATCTGATTAAATCATATTTTAGATCTTCTTATTTACTATTTTCTGATATTATAAGTGTTATAATAACATCTGATAAACAGCAAATAAAAATTATTTAATTTTAAATATCATATGAGATATGATTGATGCATGTCTAGACTAGTTGTAGAATAGTTCTACATAATTGTCTAGATTAGAATTTATTTTGATTAGATCAATTTAAATCTAATTTTTTAGATTATTATGAGATAATTTAGATCTGAAAATATGCATGATTTGATACATGAGATGTATGCAAAATATGCCTTGATTAGATCTAAATTTGTATATGAGATATATGATATAGATCTATAACTGTTTTGTAGTATTTACATGTTCCTGATTAAGGCGTTCCTCTTGGCCGTCCGGTCATAAGAACGAAGAAGGGTTTAAAGGCCCTCTCTTCCCATTCGATGGGGTGTTCTTATGACGTGTAGGGGTGCTGCGTGTTCGTCCTTAATCAGAAACCCAAAACTTACTTTCTGCAAAACCCTAGATCCTGAAACCCTAGGATTTATTGTGCATATTTTGTTTATGAACCCAACTTAATTAAGAATTAAGTTTATGGAATATTAATTAGGTCTAAAATTGAGAATTTCAGATCTAAGACATATTCATAATACTGGGTTCGGGCTTGGGTAGCTCAATTAGGTCTAAGCGGTTGATCAAACCGAATCAAGAGTTGGTTAGATGGGATCAACAATGCTTAAATTGACCAGCCTAATAGGATTAAGTCTGGGTCAAGATCGAGTCACGATCAAGCAAGACCTAATTAGGCTCAGAGGTTAGAGTCTGGATTGTAGGCTAACCCAATTGGTTCTGACTCAACAATTTGGTGTCTAAGGTAAGTTTGGCATAGACGACCGACTGGTTTTTAATTGGAAGCTACTCGACCTGAATGCGTTCTTGTACGAGTTAATGGCATATTCCTTCCACCGGTCTCACTTACCTGGCCATATCTGTTGACACAGTTCTGATCTGAGGTGGTCAATAATCCGAGCTAACCCATGCCACTAGGTTAGTCATAATTGTTATGACTAAGCCAAGTCTAGTTTAATGAGACCTGAATCAATTCTCCCTAAGAAAAGATTAAGTCTGAGGTCTTCCACCATTGTAGATGTGCGGGCCCTTCCCGGGGTTGATTGTTCTCGGCTGGATACAGTGGCTCAGTTGCACCGGGAAGACGCAACCATGTCTATTAGGCATTGGATGCTATGGGCTGGAGGATGAGTTGGGCTCAATATTCGGATACGGTGAGAGACCCAATTAGGAACCCAGTCTATGCAAATGGTGGGTTCAATACAGCCACACATGCATTCGGCCTCTAGGAGTACATCCACATTGAGCCCCGAATACAATCAAAGATCCTGATGTAGAAAATTAGCATAGTATACTACACTATGCTGATTGTTCTTCGAACAAATTAATCGATGCTTCCTTCTTTGAAACTTGGATTACTCAAAATATCAGAAGAAAAAGAAAAATATTTGTGATTGCAGCACCTCTCAAATCTCACAAAAAGGAGAAGAGATTTGAACAAAAATCCATAGAAGAACACCCTTCTTCTTCTTCTTTGTTCTTTTCGTAGACATCCTGATTTCTATTTTTAAATCTCCATGGACCTAGATAAATTTTTCTGTTAATTTTTCTACACCAAAGAACCTCTCAAATAGTCTTACAATCTTTAAAAAACTTAGCAAAATTTTTTTTTAATAAAGAGATATGCAGAGTCCAAGTTAAAAAGATAAAAAACCTTTAGGACTAGAAAGGACCAAATAAGAAAGTTGTGGGGTGGCCCCAACTCTTGGGTGCCCCACCTTTCTTTTCTGCCATGGACAGCAAGGAGGAGGATGCCAAATAAAACTCAAAAAAATGGAGAGGAGAGAGAGAGAAATAAGGGAGGGGTGGCGGCAGAGGGAAGGAGGACTGTTAGTTGACTAGGAATTCTGATCTCAAGAATTTCTAGCGAATAATCAACTTCCCCTTTTTGACTTGATGGTCATGCAACAAACTTCCATACGAAGAAATAGGAGAGAGAAAGGGGGCATGAGAATCCTTGGCATGTGAATTTCACATAAACACAAAGAGAAAGGGGGGGCATGAGATTAGGGTGGCGTAAGGAAAGAGAGTCCTAGTCACACTAGGGACTCCTATTTTGAACCTGGTCAAACAAGTCTTTTAACCAAATTAAAATAAGAGCAACACCCAATTAAATAATGGTCCTAACCTTATTTAAGAACTTATTTAAATTATATTAAATTATATTTAACTTTTTTAATTTATTTTATAATCAAATTAGAAAATGGTTGACCTAAGTCCTAGTAAATTAGGGACTAATTCTTCTTTTACACTTGGCTCTATCCAATAAATCCAATTGAATTTGAATCTAATCAAGTCCAAACCAAATTCTAATTAAATCATATTTAATTAGACTTAATCTCAGTCTACTGGCTTAATCAAATTAAGCTAATTAGCAATCAAATTTGCTAATTCATCCTCTTGCCCAACACTTTGCACTAGGTCAAACATTCAACCGTATTGATCGTTTAAACCCTAAAATGATTCTAAATCGCTGATCAACCATCCGATCGAAATGTGAACTCTAAATGTGTTGAACCTCATAGCGTCCAAAACCTAAGTGATGGTTGTAGAAATAAATTTTTATACAACAAAGACCAATCTAGCAATGATACCGTATGATCGGATAGGTCGGAAGGTGTTAGAATACCATTCCTTAGAACCCAATTGCATATAGTTTCCATATTAATTCATTTCCTCTTGACCATAGATGCTCTAGGATACCTCAAGAGTTCAACTATTCAGACTCTGATTAAATTCTTCAATTGTATTTTTCAAAATATCAAATCCATCTGATGGATTAACCCTGGTCAAGTTTTGCATATTGAAATACAGTGATACATTCTTCTCCAACTCTTGGAGTAGTCAATTCCATCTTGATCATACTCTCTGACTTTTGCAAGTACCTGACTGGCTAACAAGCTTCTTTCATTGCTAAATAAAAAAATTTAGTGAGTCTGATACTAAAGCATAGTGAGTGCCTTGCAAGTCACTGAGGTGATCCTACTAACGAATTTATACTATATCCCATCAGAGACATTCTCGATAAGTAGGAAGGCTCTGGAAGTTGGGTCACGTTCAATGATGATGTACCCATACATCTTCACCTACTATACCATACCAGTTGTCTCTATACTTCTTGCGTAAGAGAACAACCAATATATGGCATATAGCGACCTATGCTCGATAAGACGCTGTTGTTCCTAATTAACAGCTTATTCATTTGGTCGTGAATAAATTTAAGGACTAATCGATAAATTCTCTCTTTATCAAAACTAAATCAGTCCTAAGGACTTCTCACAGTAATGAAGTTTATTAGAAGATGCAAACTGTGATGAAAAAGATGCCAAAATTTTTTTTTTAATTAATAAATTAATTACAATATCTCAACATCAATTGGCTAACGATTGGCTTTGGAACATTTAATTTTCAACAACTCCCATTGTCCTAAAAGCCACTCGGTTATTAGTATCTAATATCCATCTTTTGACTTATGCGCGTTGAAACTCCTGCATTGATTGCCAGGGCTTTAGTGAAGGAGCTCGGCTAGGTTCTCCTTCCCATCAATCTTTCTGAAGGGTCGGATGTCACCACGAACTCATTGGATCAAATAGAAGCAGTGTAGAATGTGCTTTGTCCGTGGTGTGCCTTCAGTTTCCTTGGCTTGAGCTATGGCTCCAGTGCTGGTCACATAGAGCAGGATTGGACCATCAATAGAGGGTGCTACTCTTGAGCTCGTGATTGAAACTTTCTCTGCCCTCATAGCTTTCTTTAACCGCAATCTAATGCTGCCATTTGTACTTTGCGTGCAAAACAGAGTCAGCCACTAGATGCTGCTTGGAATTTTTTTTTGTAGATGACTCCACCATTGTTAGAGTAAAGGATCTATACCAGCCGGACACACTTTACTGTCATCAATGGTCAGATTGAAAGCTAGAGTCTATAATATCCATAAGGTTAGATCTGAGCTCACCATAAACCAAACCATTAGATCCTTATCTTTTTTAGAATACTTAAGATGTTTAACCACCTTCAATGATTTTTTTTCAGGAATTTAGATTATGTATCTACTCCACTACATCTTAGTTGAGTGTGCTACGTCTGGTCTCATACATATCATTACCATACATAATAGGACCCCACTATCGAAGCATATGAGATTCTACTCAGTACGCTCTCTCGTCTTTAGGAGTTGCTCACAGATAATCGCTTCTTAGAGAAAATATTTTGGTCAATCGAGAGATAGCCCTTTTTGGAATTCTTCCAACTGAACCTCTTTCAGCATTAGTTTCTATATACATGGACTGGGATATACCAGCATCTTTTAGAGCTATCCCTATACATCTTCATCTCCTCTAGATGTAGGAGGCTTCACCCCAAGTCTTTCATGTGAGAATTATGATGACAACCGACCTTTTATTCCTTATAGTGTGGGATGGTCATTTTATTAAGAGCAATATCATCCACATACAAATAAGAAATACCACTACTAGGACCATTTGCCCATTTGTAAATGTTAGGGTTCTTTCCCTTCTTATGATAGCCATACGTTTTGATCACTTTATCAAAATAACATGTTCCAGCTACCGAGATGCTTGCCTTTTAATCCATAAATGGATCTCTGAAGCCCTGCACACCTGAACACGATGTATGGAAGTGCAATACTTCAAAGTTGTATCATATACACCTCTTGTTACGCTCTCCATTTAGAAAAATGCCATCTTTCACACTCCATTCTACCAGATCTCATAGTCCAGGTGGAAGCTATTGCAAGCATTATCTCGGAATGGATTTAAGCATTACCACTAAGGAGAATATCTCGTTCATAGTCAATACCATAACGTTGATTGATATCCCTTGACAACTAGACGAGCTTTATAGGTCTCCACCTGTCTGTATGCACCTTTTTTCTTTTGAATATCCATTTACACCCAATGGTTTAACCCCTTAAGGTGTCAACTAATTCCATACGATCATTGACCTTCATGTTAGCAGATTATATGTGCCCTAGAAGCCAGAATTTGGCTGGACATTGTAATTACACTTCTAGGGGCAAATTATAATTTTGACTATAATAAAATGGGTTATTTTTTCTATTCACACCTGTGTATTAGTGTCTTGTGATACAATCCTTTGAGTTAATGGTAATGATAATTCATATTTCAAGAGTTGAAAATTAAGACATGAATAATCATCTATTAACTCATAAACACAGCTCCCGACCATAGGATCGATCATGAGATGGTGTATTGATCCGAAGTTTGTGTACGATCGCTTCTCTTTAGTAGATGAGTGTTTTGAGTCTCCCGACGGTGTGGAGACATCGGACGAGAGTACAGTACACGTAGAGAACGGAGGGGCACTGAGCGGACCATCTCAAGTAGTCCATTAGGAGTCTTACCTTCTCGTCAATGACTGACTCGATGCTGCGATCAGTGTGTCTGGTTCCTTTGATCCTGAGAGATGCATCGACAGTTCACCTGAGGGTGTTATAGTTGTGACGACACCATTACGTTCGGTCTCCTAGCCATATGAACCCTGAGGTGTATGTTGGCTAAGATGTTCATTGTAGGAACTGGATGTGCATCAAGGATTGGGAATCATCTACCTCAACGGTGGTAGAGGAGCAAGCCCTATGATACATCATGAGAATCAAGTCCTGAAGCCCCATGCCATGGCAGAGTGAAATAATTAGAAAGATTTTCTATTTAGGTTTCAATTAGGACTCAGAATTAATGATTTATATCAATGACACGAGAGGACTAGGGTTGACGAGTTTACCTTAACCCCTATATCTGATCGGGCTCAAACTAGAAAGAACTTAAATCATCCACAGGTAGCTGCACCAAGAGGTCGCATTCACTGCTGATGGGTTGCCACCATATCACTCCTAGGTGTCACGGTGGATTTTGGGAGCAATTAGAATGATTTAGATGATCAATGCATTCTAGCTTTCGAATCAGAGAGTTCTGATCCATCAAAAGAGTTTCGATGATGTCTATGATAGAGATCATGGACATCTATCCCTATTACCATACAGAACTGAACCAACTGGGTCACACAAATAAGGGTTTGGAATCTGGTTGATCATCAATTGAATGATCTTAGTTCAATGGGAATCTGAATGAGATTCAATTAGTTCAAAGAAAATCGTGCTAGCACTCGATTTAAACCTACGTTTCTCTTTTACTATTTCCACAAATAAGTTTGTCCTGACTGAGCCAAAAGGAGTTTGTGCTCAAATCAGGCCTTCATATGGTCTAACGTGGAGTTTGTCCAAGATTGGAGAAGGTTGTCTTACCTTTATAAGACGATGACCTACCTATTTTTTGGTCAGCCTGCCATTGTATGCTAGCATGACAACCTTGAACATGATTGGATCTAATCCAAATCAATTAAACTAGAATAGCTCAATTGATGACATCTAGATAGAAACCCTTATTTGTGTGACCTAGTTAGGTTCAGTTTCATATGGTAATGAGACATGTCGTGATCTCTATCATCGATATTATCGAAACATCTTTCGATGGATCAGAACTCTTCTGATTCATACAATTAGAATGATCGATCATCAAGATTATTCTAATTGTTCTCAAAATCAACCAGTGACACCTAGCAGTATATGATGGCAATCCATTAGAACCAAAAGTGAATATCTCAGTACTGCTACCTATGTGATTGGGTTCTTCTATTTTGAGCTTCGATAGGATTAGGGTTAAGATGAACTCGTCAAACCCAACATCCGTCGTATGAATTAATCATTTGATTCAAGTCCAATATGAAATCCTCATAGAAACTCTTTCTATCATCTTCACTCTGCCATGGCCATGGGCTTAAGGGCTCAATCTCATGATGATCATAGGGCTACTCCTCATCTATCGAGGTAGATAGATCTCCTATTGGTGCAATCTAATTTCTACAATGAACATGTTATAGCCAACATACACCTCAGGGTTCCAAATAGCTAGGAGACCGAGTTATAGTATTGTCAAACTATAACACCCTCAAGGTGAACTGCCAATGCACCTCAAGTCAAAGAACCAGAAACACTACTATAGCATCGAGCCAGTCATCGACGAGAAGGTAGACTTTCTTATGACTGCTCGAGGTGGTCACGCTCAGTACCCTCATTCTCTAACAAGTATCTATACTTTTGCTCTAGTGTTTCCACACCATAGAATCAAGACAAATCTATCCTAAGAAAGTTATCATACACCAACCTTTCAGATCGATCACCATCCTTATGATGATCTTACGATCGGGAGTAGTTTATGAGTTAATTATGAAAATTCATGTCTTAAATTTTCAACTTTAGAAAATTTGAATTATCATCTTTATTAACTCAAAGAATGTATCACAAACATTTTAAATACACACTATGATCAAAAATAATCTTTTTATTAATTTATAATTAAAATTATAAAATTATTCTTAGAAGTGTATTACAATTATTTAGCCAATCTAGCTTCTAGGGTATACATCTAACAAACTTTCACTTGACCTATAGCCAATTGGATATAAATCTAAGTCCCATCTTCTCAAGATGAGCTTCGATCTTCTACTAGCTTAATGGCTTTGTCAGTGAGTCAGTCGTATTGTCTGTAGTGTCGACTCTCTTGACCTTGATGTATTTCCTTCTCGAGGTAATCGTTGATGAGGTGGTATCACCGCTCGATGTGCTTGGATTTTTGGTGAGACCTCAGCTTCTTAGCTAGGACTATGGCATCATTGTTGTCATAGTACAGAGGGACGATATCTGATGGCATCACTTTTAAGCTCTATGGTGAACTTTTTATACTAGAATGCCTTCTTTGCAGCCTCCAATGCAGTGATATAATTTGCTTCCATGGTGGAGTTTGCTATCACCATCTGCTCGAAACTTTTTCAACTGATAGCTCCACTATTACAAATAAATAGACTTCTAGATGTCAACTTTCGATCATCTATGTCAGATATAAAATTCAAGTCTGTATACCCTTGGACCTGAAGTTCTCCATTACCAAAAACTAAAAACATATCCTTAGTCCTTCTTAAGTACTTAAGGATATATTTTACAGAAGTCCAGTGCTCTTCATCTAGATTCGACTGATATCTGCTCGTGACACTCACAGCATGGGCAATATCAGGTCGTGTACATAGCATGGCATACATGAGGCTCCCTATTGTCGAAGCACAAGGAATCTTGCTTATGCATTCAATCTCCTCAGGTGTGCTAGGGCACATCTTCTTGGAGAGATGAATGCCATGTCTAAAGGATACTAAACCTCTCATGGAGTTTTTCATGCTGAACCTCTTCAGCACCTTCTCTATGTATATTTTTTGTGAGAGACCCAGCATCCTATTCGGTCTATCCCTATAGACCTTAATTCTTAGAATAAAGGATGCCTCTCCTAGATCTTTCATAGAGAACTCCTTAGATAACCATATTTTGACTATAGTCAAAATGGAAATATCATTCCTAATTAGGAGGATGTCATCCACGTATAGTACAAGGAAGATAATAGTGTAGGAACTAGATCTAGGATTTCAGGACTAGATCTTAAAATTTTTTCAACATCAGACAACAAAAAATTAAAATCAATAAAAATTAATCTAAAATATCCTATATCTAAGATCTTATTATATGATTATTACATGGTATTTAAATTCGAGATTAAAAATTAAACAAGAAAGAAAAGATTGATCATATCAATCTTGATCTATACTACATCTAATGCAGCTATAAAATAATAGATCAGATCTGTTATCTGAGCAAGTTAGATGTTCTAACTTGCTAATCCGAGCTTGAAGATGAAGTCATAAGCCACACATGCATTCGGCCTCTAGGAGTCATCCACATGAGCCCACGAATACAATCAAAGATCCTGATGTAGAAAATTAGCATAGTATACTAGCACTATGCTGATTTTTCTTCGACAATTAATCCGATGCTTCCTTCTTTGAAACTTGGATACTTCAAAATATCAGAAGAAAAAGAAAAATATTTGTGATGCCGAGACACCTCTCAAAATCTCACAAAAAGGGAGGAAGAGATTTGGAACAAAAATCCTAGAAGAACACCCTCTTCTTCTTCTTTGTTTCTTTTCTAGACATCCTGATTTCTATTTTTAATATCTCCATGACCTAGATAAATTTTTCTTTAATTTTTCTACACCAAAGAGACCTCTCAAATGTCTACAATCTTAAAAAACTTTAGCAAAAATTTTTTTTTAAATAAAGAGATATGCAGAGTCCAAGTTAGATAAAAAACCTAGACTAGGAAGGACCAAATAAGGAAAGTTGTTGGGGTGCCCAACTCTTGGGTGCCCCACCTTTCTTTTTCTGCCATGGACCAGCAAGGGAGGATGCAAATAAAACTCAAAAAAAATGTGAGAGGGAGAGAGAGAGAAATAAGGGAGGTGGCGGCATGAAGGGAAGGAGGACTTTTAGTTGACTAGGAATTCTATCTCATAGAATTCTAAGCGAAATCAACTTCCCCTTTTGACTTGGTCATGCAACAAACTTCCATACGAGAAATAGAAGAGAGAAAGGGGGCATGAGAATCCTTTGGGCATGGTGAATTTCACATAAACACAAAGAGAAAGGGGTGGGGCATGAGGATTAGGTGGCGTAAGGAATAGAGAGTCCTAGTCACACTAGGACTCCTATTTTGACCTGGTCAAACAAGGTCTTTTAACCAAATAAAAATAAGAGCAATCTAACCCAATTAAATAAGGTCCTAACCTATTTAAGAACTTATTTAAATTATATTAAATTATATTTAATTTTAATTTATTTTATAATCAAATTAGAAAATTGGGTTGACCTAAGTCCTAGTAAGATTAGGACTAATTCTTCTTTACACTTGGCTTATCCAATAAATCAATTGAATTTGATCTAATCAAGTCCAAACCAAATCTAATTAAATCATATTTAATTAGACTTAATCTCAGTCTACTGGCTTAATCAAATTAAGCTAATTAGCAATCAAATTGCTAATCGATCCTCTTGCAACACTTGCACTAGGTCAAACATCAACCGTATTGATCGTTTAACCCTAAAATGATTCTAAATCGCTGATCAACCATCCGATCGAAATGTGAACTCTAATGTGTGTGACCTCATAGGTCCAAACCTAAGTTGATGGTGTAGAAATAAATTTTTATACCAATCAAAGTGACCATCTAGCAATGATACCCGATGATCGGATAGGTCGAAGGTGTAGAATACCATCCTTAGAACCCATGCGGATATAGTTTCCATATAATTCATCCTCTTGACCATAATGCTCGTAGGATACCTCAAAGTTCAACTATCAACTCTGATTAAATTCTTCACATTGTATTTCAAAATATCAAATCCATCTGATGGATTACCCTGGTCAAGGTTTTGCTATATTGAAATACAGTGATACATTCTTCTCCAACTCTTGGAGTAGTCAATTCCATCTTGATCATACTCTGACTTTGCAAGTACCTGACTGTGCCTAAAAGCTTTTCATTGCTAAATTAAAAATTTAGTTAGTCTGATACTAAAGCATAGTGAGTTGCTTGCAAGTCACTGAGGTGATCTCAAGTCTAAGCGATATATTATACCTATATCCCATCAGAGACATTCTCGATAGTAGAATGCTCTGAAGTTGGTCACGTTCAATGATGATGTACCCATACATCTCACCTACATACCATACCAGTGTCTCTATACTTCTTGGTTAAGAGAACAACCAACCTATATGGCATATAGCGACCTATGCTCGATAGACGCTGTTGTCCTAATTAACAGCTTATCATTTGGTCGTGAATAAATTTAAGGACTAATCGATAAATTCTCTCTTTATCAAAACTAAATAGTCCTAAGGACTTCATCACAGTAATGAAGTTTATTAGAAGATGCAAACTTGTGATGAAAAAGATGCCAAAATTTTTTTTTTAATTAATAAATTAATTACAATATCTCAACCATCAATAGGCTAACGATTGGCTTTGGAACATAATTTTCAACAACTCCCACTTGTCCTAAAGCCACTCGGTATAGTATCTAATATCCATCTTTGACTTATGGTCGTTGAACTCCTTGATTGCCAGGGCTTTAGTGAAGGAGTCGGCTAGGTTCTCCTTCCCATCAATCTTCTGAAGGTCGATGTCACCACGATCTCATGGATCAAATAGAAGCAGTGTAGAATGTGCTTTGTCCGCTGGTGTGCCTTCAGTTCCTTGGCTTGAGCTATGGCGCCAGTGCTGTCACAGTAGAGCAGGATTGGACCATCAATAGAGGGTGCTACTCTGAGCTCGGTGATGAACTTTCTCTGCCACATAGCTTTCTTTACTGCATCTAATGCTGCCATGTACTTTGCTTCGCAAACAGAGTCAGCCACTATATGCTGCTTGGAATTTTTTTTGTAGATGACTCCACCATTTAGAGTAAAGATATACCCCGACACACTTTTACTGTCATCATGGTCAGATTGAAAGCTAGAGTCTATAAATCCCATAAGTTTTAGATCTGACTCACCATAAACCAACCATTGATCCTTAGTATTTTTTAAATACTTAAGGATGGTTTTAACCACCTTCCAATGATTTTTTTTCAGGATTAGATTGGTATCTACTCACTACTCTTAGTGAGTGTGCTACGTCTGGTCTCATACATATCATTACATACATAATAGACCCCACTATCGAAGCATATGAGATTCTACTCATACGCTCTCTCTCTTTAGGAGTTGTCAGATAATCCTTCTTAGAGAGAAATATTTTGGTCAATCGAGAGATAGCCCTTTTTGGAATTCTCCATACTGAACCTCTTCAGCATAGTTTCTATATACATGGACTGGGATATACCAAGCATCCTTTTAGATCTATCCCTATAGATCTTCATCCCTAGGATGTAGGATGCTTCACCCAAGTCTTTCATGGAGAATTATGATGACAACCGAACTTTTATTCCTTATAGTGTGGGGATGTCATTTTCAATTAAGAGAATATCATCCACATACAAAATAAGAAATACCACTACTAGACCATTTGCCCATTTGTAAATGTAGGGTTCTTCTCCCTTCTTAATGAAGCCATACGTTTTGATCACTTTATCAAAATACATGTTCCAACTCCGAGATGCTTGCTTTAATCCATAAATGGATCTCTGAAGCCTGCACACCTTGAACTCATGTATGGAAGTGAATACTTCAAGTTGTATCATATACACCTCTTTGGTTAGCTCTCCATTTAGAAAAGCCATCTTCACATCCATCTACCAGATCTCATAGTCCAGGTGGGTAGCTATTGCAAGCATTATCCGAATGGATTTAAGCATTACCACTAAGGAGAATATCTCGTCATAGTCAATACCATAACGTTGATGATATCCCTTGACAACTAGACGAGCTTTATAGGTCTCCACCTTTCTGTATGCACCTCTTTTTCTTTTGAATATCCATTTACACCCAATGGGTTTAACCCCTTAAGGTGGGTCAACTAATGTCCATACATCATTGACCTTCATGTTAGATATATGTGCCCTAGAAGCCAGAATTGGCTGACACTTGTAATACACTTCTAGGGGCAAAATTATAATTTTGACTATAATCAATAAAATGGGTTATTTTCTATCACACCTGTGTATTTAGTGTCTGTGATACATCCTTTGAGTTAATGGTAATGATAATTCATATTTTCAAGAGTTGAAAATTTAAGACATGAATAATCATTATTAACTCATAAACAGCTCCCGACCATAGGATCATCATGAGGATGGTGATTGATCCGGAAGGTTGGTGTACGATCGCTTCTCTTTAGTAGATGAGTCTTGAGTCTACGGTGTGGAGACATCGGAGCGAGAGTACAGGTACTCGTTAGAGAACGAGGGCACTGAGCGTGACCATCTCAAGTAGTCATTAGGGAGTCTACCTTCTCGTCAATGACTGACTCGATGCTGCAGTAGTGTGTCTGGTTCTTTGACCTGAGATGCATCGACAGTTCACCTTGAGGGTGTTATAGTTTGACTACACCATTACTCGGTCTCCTAGCCATATGGAACCCTGAGGTGTATGTTGGCTATAGCATGTTCATTGTAGGAACTGGATTGCATCAAGATGGGATCTATCTACCTCGGTGGTAGAGGAGCAGCCCTATGATAATCATGAGAATCAAGTCCTGAAGCCCATGGCCATGGCAGAGTGAAATAATAGAAAGAGTTTCTATTTAGGTTTTCACATTGGACTCGAATTGAATGATTATATCATATGACAGAGACTAGGGTTTGACGAGTTTACCTTAACCCTAATCTGATCGGGGCTCAAGATAGAAGAACTTAATCACACAGGTAGCTGCACCAAGAGGTTCGCATTCAGCTCTGATGGGTTGCCACCATATACTGCTAGGTGTCACTGGTGGATTTTGGGAGCAATTAGAATGATTTAGATGATCGATCATTCTAGCTGTTCGAATCAGAAGAGTTCTGATCCATCGAAAGGAGTTTCGATGATGTCTATGATAGAGATCATGACATATCCCATTACCATACAGAACTGAACCTAACTGGGTCACACAAATAAGGGTTTGAATCTGGTGATCATCAATTGAACTGATCTAGTTCAATTGATCTGAATGAGATTCAATTAGGTTCAAAGAAATCGTGCTAGCACTCGATTAAACCTAACGTTCTTCTTTTACTATCACAAATAAGTTGTCCTGACTGAGCCAAAGGAGTTTGTGCTCAATCAGAGGCCTTCATATGGTCTAACTGGAGGTTGTCCAAGTTAGAGAAGGTTGTCTTATTTTATAAGACATGACCTACCATTTTTGGTCACCTGCCATTTTTGGTCCTTTGACTTTGGTCAAAAGTTGACCTTTGACTGGTCAAATGTTGACCATAGACACTTTGACTTTTGTCCACGTGTCATGCACCTATTGGAGAACTGGTGGGGGCCTGTCCCCCTACCAGAACCTGGCAAGGAGGAGGGCGCACGCCACCCTAGGCGTGCGCCCAAGTTGGAGGTGCCTTGGAGTCCTTGTTGGACAAGGACTCCACCTCCCTTTTGGATTCCAATCAGAGTTCTACTAAGAATCCAGTTTGACTGGTCTTAGGCACCCTCTAAGGAGGAATCCTAGGGGTCTCTATTCCCACCAATCAGATTTAGATCTGATTTCACAAAGGGTTGTGATTGGTTGGGAGGAAGAGGAGTTGGATCACGCTTAGTCTATAAATAAGACCCTGCGCCCAACTCAGAAAAGAATGCAATTAGAATAGAGATTTCCCATGCCCCAAGGCTGCCTCTCCCCTCTTCCTCCATGCCTAAACTTCTCCTCCTTCTCCTCTCCACGTACAAAAGAGTTTTGGACTTAGGTTGGTGCATTTCAGATCAAAAAAAAGGCGATCAAAAGAAGAAGGCTGCACTGCTGCAAAGGATGACTGCTGATCTTCAAAAGAAGTTTTGAAGATCCTCCAGATCAGATCCAGATCTGATTTTTGGAAGCATGATAGAGAAGAAGAGGATCTCTAGATCCAACCCGAGTGGATACCGATAGAGGCCAGGTGCTTGCGTGGCTAGATCCAGAACCTTCCGCTGCAATCAGGATCATCTACAGGGTAATAGGATTACCCAAATCAGGTAAATTAAATTTGATTTAATTTATCTTATTTTATTTTATTTATTAAAATAATAAGAATCAGATTTGAAACATATCAAGATCTAATTGGGATCAAGAAAAAAATTTTTGAAATATATCTCTTGATCTGATCAGATCTGGACGAACCTGGACCGGGAAATCAGGATTTCCCTTCAACTGGTATCAGAGCCATGGTTCTAAATTGTTTAGATCTGATTTTAATTTTATTTTAATTAAAAAATAAAGTGATTTCAAATGTCACATGAGATGTGATCAGATCTGAAATCAGAAAAAATTAAAATTAAATGATTTGGATCTAAGATTAAGAAGATATGCATGACTAGTTCTAGAATAGAATAGTTCTATAGAATAGTTTTGCATGTTTATGATTTAATCTGATTAAATCATATTTTAGATCTTCTTATTTACTATTTTCTGATATTATAAGTGTTATAATAACATCTGATAAATAGCAAATAAAAAATTATTTAATTTTTGAATATCATATGAGATATGATTGATGCATGTCTAGACTAGTTGTAGAATAGTTCTACATAATTGTCTAGATTAGAATTTATTTTGATTAGATCAATTTAAATCTAATTTTTTAGATTATTATGAGATAATTTAGATCTGAAAAATATGCATGATTTGATACATGAGATGTATGCAAAATATGCCTTGATTAGATCTAAATTTGTATATGAGATATATGATATAGATCTATAACTGTTTTGTAGATTTACATGTTCCTGATTAAGGCGTTCCTCTTGGCCGTCCGGTCATAAGAATGAAGAAGGATTTAAAGGCCCTCTCTTCCCATTCGATGGGGTGTTCTTATGATGTGTAGGGGTGCTGCATGTTCGTCCTTAATCAGAAACCCAAAACTTACTTTCTGCAAAACCCTAGATCCTGAAACCCTAGGATTTATTGTGCATATTTTGTTTATGAACCCAACTTAATTAAGAATTAAGTTTATGGAATATTCAATTAGGTCTAAAATTGAGAATTTTCAGATCTAAGACATATTCATAATACTGGGTTCGGGCTTGGGTAGCTCAATTAGGTCTAAGCGGTTGATCAAACCGAATCAAGAGTTGGTTAGATGGGATCAACAATGCTTAAATTGACCAGCCTAATAGGATTAAGTCTGGGTCAAGATCGAGTCACGATCAAGCAAGACCTAATTAGGCTCAGAGGTTAGAGTCTGGATTGTAGGCTAACCCAATTGGTTCTGACTCAACAATTTGGTGTCTAAGGTAAGTTTGGCACAGATACGACCGACTGGTTTTTAATTGGAAGCTACTCGACCTGAATGCGTTCTTGTGCGAGTTAATGGCATATTCCTTCCACCGGTCTCACTTACCTGGCCATATCTGTTGACACAGTTCTGATCTGAGGTGGTCAATAATCCGAGCTAACCCATGCCACTAGGTTAGTCATAATTGTTATGACTAAGCCAAGTCTAGTTTAATGAGACCTGAATCAATTCTCCCTAAGAAAAGATTAAGTCTGAGGTCTTCCACCATTGTAGATGTGCGGGCCCTTCCCGGGGTTGATTGTTCTCGACTGGATACAGTGGCTCAGTTGCACCGGGAAGATGCAACCATGTCTATTAGGCATTGGATGCTATGGGCTGGAGGATGAGTTGGGCTCAATATTTCTGGATACGGTGAGAGACTCAATTAGGAATCCAGTCTATGCAAATGGTGGGTCTGACTTAACTAAGGAGTGGATCAATATTCCGGATACGGTGAGATTCATGAATTAGAGACCAAGTTTGGGTGCACCATGATTAGAGAATCATTGAACAAGAGTTGTTCACTCATTGGCTAACCCATCACCAATAACTGTTAGGTGAGGTGATGAGTCAGTTGGTGAGACCGCACCACCCACTAGAAATCATTAATCATGGAGATTTTTCGCATCTCTACAGAGGGAGTGTAGGGATCCGAGAAAATAGTGGGAGCTAATTTTGTTTAAAAATAAAATTCCCTAAATAAATTGGTCAAGTCAAAATTACAGTATCTAACTAGAATCTTTGACTCTCTACAGGAAAATGTCTGCATCCAACCCATTGGCACGTATCCTGGACACACATAGACTGACTGGACCCAATTATAAAGATTGGCTCAGGAACTACAAAATTATTTTGGGTTTCCGAGAAGTTAACACATTTTGGACCAGGACCCTCCCACCTTACCAGCTCGTCCATCCACTGAACAGAGAGCGTCTCTGGAAAAAATGGATTGACGAAGATAATAAGGCCAGATACTACATGTTGGGCTCGATGTCTGATGAGCTCCAGCGCCAACATGAAGATATCGGGACTGCTCGCCAAATGTTGGCTCACCTGCAGGAGATGTTTGGTGAACAGAGTCGCGCAGCCAAATATCAAGTCACAAAATGACTTTTTAAGGCTAAGATGCGTGATGGGCAGTCAGTCCAAGATCACTGTCTGACAATGATCAAGGACATGGAAGAGCTTGAGAAGCTCGGTGTGAAGTTGGACTTGGATCTGCAGAATGATATTATTCTGCAATCCTTGACTGATGCATATGGGCAATTCATCATGAATTACCACATGCATAAACTTCAAAATTCCTTGGCCGAAGTTAATGAATATGCTGGTTACCGCTGAGCTTTCTATGAAAGGTTCTAAAGGCTCAGTTCTTGCTATGGAACGGACTTCTTCCAAAAGAAAGTCTTATGGAAAGAAAAAAGAAGTCTGTGAAAAAGCAAAAGAAGGTGGAAGGATCAAAGAAGAAGAAGGCAGAACCGAAGAAGAAAGGCCGATGTCAAAGGAAAGTGTTTCCATTGCAACAGCGACGGCCATTGGAAGCGGAACTGCCCTACTTACCTGGCCACCCTAAAGAACAAGAAGGAAGGTCCTTCTGGAGGTATGCTCGTTATTGAGTCTAACCTTACGGTTTCTTCTGCATCCAGTTGGGTGCTTGACTCTGGTTCTAGTGCTCATCTGTGCACTTCTATGCAGGGTCTTGAGGATAGCAGGAGGCTGAGGGATGGAGACATGATCCTACGCATCGGTAATGGAGCAAGAGTTGCTGCAGTAGCCGTGGGAACATACCCTCTTCGATTACCATCTGGTTTAGACTTAGTTTTAAAAGACTGTTATTATGTGCCTGCAGCTAGCAGGAATTTGATTTCTGTTTCATGCTTAGCACAAGAAGGCTATGTGATTCACCTTCTTTAAGGACCATTGTAACATTCTTTATGAAAGAAATAAAATTGCAAATGGTTTCCTTATTAATGGTCTTTATCAGTTACATATTGATGTACCTATTTTAACTATCGAGCAAAACGTGAATGCCAAACGACCTAGGGATAGTCCAAACGACAGATATCTATGGCACCTGAGATTAGGTCATATAGCAGAAGATAGGATTAACAAATTGGAGAGAAAAATGGGCTATTGAGTCCATTGACTTTTGAGTCATATCCAACTTGTGAATCTTGTCTTCAAGGCAAAATGACTAAACTCCCTTTTGTTGGACATGGGGAGAGGGCCACAGATCTCCTTGCCCTAGTACATACTGATGTGTGCGGCCCATTTGATGTGCCGGCTAGAGGCAATTTTGTCTACTTCATTACCTTTACCGATGATCTGTCTAGGTATGGGTATGTGTATCTTATGAGACACAAGTCTGAAGCTTTTGAAAAGTTCAAAGAATTCAGACATGAAGTAGAAAAACAAACTGGAAAACCCATTAAGGTTCTTCGATCAGATCGAGGAGGTGAATACCTTAGCCGGAATTCCTAGACTATCTCAAGGAAAAATGGCATAGTCTCTCAATGGACTCCACCAGGAACACCTCAACTCAATGGGGTTTCAGAATGGAGAAATCGGACTCTATTGGATATGGTTCGATCCATGATGAGCTTCACAGACCTCCCTGATTTTCTTTGGGGACATTCATTGTTAACTTCAATTTATCTACTGAATAGGGTTTCCTCTAAAACCATTCCTACCACACCGTATGAGATATGGCACATGGTAAGAAACCAAGTTCTGAGTCATCTCAGAATTTGGGGTTGTCCGGCTCATGTCAAAAGACAACAAGCGGACAAGTTAGAGTTTAGGTCCTTTCAGAGCTCGATTCATAGGATATCCTAAAGAGTCATTAGGATACTATTTCTACATTCCAGAAGACCACAATGTGATTGTGAGTCGACATGCCATCTTTCTTGAAAAATAGTTTATTCAAGATAGCGGCATTGGAAAGCAGATTCAAGCTTGATGAGAAAGTCTCACAAGCAGAACGAGCTAAGGACCAAAGTGGAACCAAATCAGGTTGAGCCAATAAGAACACTACCTCCTCCACCTCGTAGATCGGAAAAGAGTTTTCCCGTCCCCCTGAAAGATACTTAGGTATTATTTCAGAGGAAGTAGAGGAAATGTTCCTCATAGGTAATGGTGCTCATGGTGATGATCCCAAAACCTACAACGAGGCGATATCAGATATCGACTCCGAGAAATGGCTTAGAGGCAATGAAGTCAGAAATTGACTCGATGCACTCAAACCAAGTCTGGACCTTGGTAGATCCACCAGAAGGTATAGTACCTATTGGGTGTAAATGGATCTTCAAGAGAAAGATTGGTGCAGATGGGAATGTGGAGACATTCAAGGCTAGACTAGTGGCAAAAGGTTATAGTCAACGTGAAGGCATTGACTATCAGGATACCTTTTCCCCAGTAGCTATGCTAAAATCCATCCGCACATTGCTTGCCTGTTGCAGCCTATTTCGATTATGAAATATGGCAAATGGACGTGAAAAACGGCATTCTTAAATGGATATCTTGAGGAAGATATCTATATGGAACAGCCGCTAGGTTTCACATCCAGTGATACTGATCACAAGGTTTGCAAGCTGCAAAGGTCCATATATGGACTTAAGCAAGCATCTCGGAGCTGGAACACTCATTTTAATGATGTGATCAAAAAGTTTGGTTTCATCAAAAATGAAGAGGAACCATGTGTTTTCAAAAAGGGTCAGTGGGAGCGCTGTTGTCTTCCTCGTATTGTACGTGGATGACATCCTCCTTATTGGGAATGATATTCCCATGTTGACATCAGTCAAAGATGTGGTTGTCCAAGGAATTCTCCATGAAAGACCTAGGTGAAGCATCCTTTATTCTAGGAATTAAGGTCTATAGGGATAGACCGAATAGGATGCTAGGACTTTCACAGAAGATGTACATAGAGGAAGTACTAAAGAGGTTTAGTATGGAAAACTCTAAGAGGGGATTAATACCCTTCAGACATGGTATTCATCTTTCCAAGAAGATGTGCCCCAGCACACCTGAGGAAATAGAATGCATGAGCAAGATCCCTTATGCTTCTGCAATAGGGAGCCTCATGTATGCCATGCTATGTACACGACCTGATATAGCCCATGCTGTGAGTGTCACAAGCAGATATCAGTCAAATCCAGGTGAAGAACACTGGACTTCTGTGAAATGTATCCTTAAGTACTTGAGAAGAACTAAGGATATGATGTTGGTCTTTGGTAATGGAGAACTCCAAGTTCAGGGATACACAGACTCGGATTTCATGTCCGATATAGATGATCGAAAGTCGACATCTGGCAGACTGTTTGTGCTGGAAGAGTTCCTAGCAAACGGTGATACCACCCCATCCACGATTACCTCAAAAAGGGTTACGTCGAGGTCAAGAGAGTCAACTCCGCAGATAATGTGGCAGACCCACTTACAAAGCCGTTGGGCCAGCAGAAGATCGAAGCCCACCTTGAGAAGATGGGACTTAGACTTGTAGCCAATTGGCTTTAGGACAAGTGGGAGATTGTTAGATATATGTGCCCTAGAAGCCAGAATTGGCTGACACTTGTAATACACTTCTAGGGGCAAAATTATAATTTTGACTATAATTAATAAAATGGGTTATTTTCTATCACACATGTGTATTTAGTGTCTGTGATACATCCTTTGAGTTAATGGTAATGATAATTCATATTTTCAAGAGTTGAAAATTTAAGACATGAATAATCATTATTAACTCATAAAATGCTCCCGACCATAGGATCATCACGAGGATGGTGATTGATCCGGAAGGTTGGTGTACAATCGCTTCTCTTTAGTAGATGAGTCTTGAGTCTACGGTGTGGAGACACCGGAGCGAGAGTACAGGTACTCGTTAGAGAACGAGGGCACTGAGCGTGACCACCTCGAGTAGTCATTAGGGAGTCTACCTTCTCGTCAATGACTGACTCGATGCTGCAGTAGTGTGTCTGGTTCTTTGACCTGAGATGCATCGGCAGTTCACCTTGAGGGTGTTATAGTTTGACTACACCATTACTCGGTCTCCTAGCCATATGGAACCCTGAGGTGTATGTTGGCTATAGCATGTTCATTGTAGGAACTGGATTGCATCAAGATGGGATCTATCTACCTCGGTGGTAGAGGAGCAGCCCTATGATATGATCATGAGAATCAAGTCCTGAAGCCCATGGCCATGGCAGAGTGAAATAATAGAAAGAGTTTCTATTTAGGTTTTCACATTGGACTCTTGAATCGAATGATTATATCATATGACAGAGACTAGGGTTTGATGAGTTTCACCTTAACCCTAATCTGATCGGGGCTCAAGATAGAAGAACTTAATCACACAGGTAGCTGCACCAAGAGGTTCACATTCAGCTCTGATGGGTTGCCACCATATACTGCTAGGTGTCACTGGTGGATTTTGGGAGCAATTAGAATGATTTAGATGATCGATCATTCTAGCTGTTCGAATCAGAAGAGTTCTGATCCATCGAAAGGAGTTTTCGATGATGTCTATGATAGAGATCATGACATATCCCATTACCATACAGAACTGAACCTAACTGGGTCACACAAACAAGGGTTTGAATCTGGTGATCATCAATTGAACTGATCTAGTTCAATTGATCTGAATGAGATTCAATTAGGTTCAAGGAAATCGTGCTAGCACTCGATTGAACCTAACGTTCTTCTTTTACTATCACAAATAAGTTGTCCTGACTGAGCCAAAGGAGTTTGTGCTCAATCAGAGGCCTTCATATGGTCTAACTGGAGGTTGTCCAAGTTAGAGAAGGTTGTCTTATTTTATAAGACATGACCTACCATTTTTGGTCACCTGCCATTTTTGGTCCTTTGACTTTGGTCAAAAGTTGACCTTTGACTGGTCAAATGTTGACCATAGACACTTTGACTTTTGTCCACGTGTCACGCACCTATTGGAGAACTGGTGGGGGCCTGTCCCCCTGCTAGAACCTGGCAAGGAGGAGGGCGCACGCCACCCTAGGCGTGCGCCCAAGTTGGAGGCGCCTTGGAGTCCTTGTTGGACAAGGACTCCACCTCCCTTTTGGATTCCAATCAGAGTTCTACTAAGAATCCAGTTTGACTGGTCTTAGGTGCCCTCTAAGGAGGAATCCAGGGGTCTCTATTCCCACCAATCAGATTTAGATCTGATTTCACAAAGGGTTGTGATTGGTTGGGAGGAAGAGGAGTTGGATCACGCTTAGTCTATAAATAAGACCCTGCGCCCAACTCAGAAAAGAATGCAATTAGAATAGAGATTTCCCACGCCCCAAGGCTGCCTCTCCCCTCTTCCTCCATGCCTAAACTTCTCCTCCTTCTCCTCTCCACGTCCAAAAGAGTTTTGGACTTAGGTTGGTGCATTCCAGATCAAAAGAAAGGCGATCAAAAGAAGAAGGCTGCACTGCTGCAAAGGACGACTGCTGATCTTCAAAAGGAGTTTTGAAGATCCTCCAGATCAGATCCAGATCTGATTTTTGGAGGCGTGATAGAGAAGAAGAGGATCTCCAGATCCAACCTGAGTGGATACCGGTAGAGGCCAGGCGCTTGCGTGGCTAGATCCAGAACCTTCCGCTGCAATCAGGATCATCTACAGGGTAATAGGATTACCCAAATCAGGTAAATTAAATTTGATTTAATTTATCTTATTTTATTTTATTTATTAAAATAATAAGAATCAGATCTGAAATATATCAAGATCTGATTGGGATCAAGAGAAAATTTTTTGAAATATATCTCTTGATCTGATCAGATCTGGACGAACCTGGACCGGGAAATCAGGATTTCCCTTCACTTCATAGAATCTATTTTGGATCTCAGGGCTTCTAGCCATTTCTTAGAGTTGGATCTCTGCATCGCATCCATATAAGTGATCGGATCCTCATTATTCTCATTGAGTTCGATGGGATCATCATGCTGGACCAAGAATTCATAGTATCTATCTGGATGGTGCAGTACTCTATCGGATCACCTTAATATTGTGGGTTCACTAGGCTTCAGATCTGATCCGATCAAACCTAACTTAGCTTCAACATTCTATATCGAACTTTCTACCTGTTGAACTTCATCAAGTTCAACCTTAGAGGCAACAGTTCCTTCACTGAGAAACTTCTTTTCCAAAAAGGTTGTCCTAAGACTGACGAACACCTTTTATTCATCAGCATGGTAGAAATAGTATCCTTTGATCTCTTTTGGATATCCTATAAATGCACACTTGTTAGACCTAGGTCCAAGTTAACCTGTAATTAATCGATTGACATAAGCCGAGCACCCCCAGACCCTGAGGTGTGAAAGTGCTGGCTTACATCCTATCCATATCTCATATAGAGTTTTAACTACAGATTTATTTGGAACCCTATTTAAAAGATAACAAGCCGATTCGAGTGCATATCCTTAGAGGAATATCGATAAGCTGGCAAAATCCATCATGGATCGGATCCTGTCTAACATAGTCCAATTCCTCCTTTCAGATACATCATTATGCTGTGGTGTTCTTAGAGGAGTCCATTAGGATAGAATCCCATTCTCTTCTAGATATGTGAGAAACTCATCAGAAAGATATTTTTCTCCTCAGTCTGACCAAAGAGTTTTAACACTCTTTCCAGTTTATTTTTCTACTTCACTTCGAAATCGTTTGAATATTTCAAATAAATTCGACTTATGTTTCATCAGATAGACATATCCAAATTTTGATAGATCATCTGTGAAAGTGATGAAGTAGACATATCCACCTTTGGCACTAGTACTCATTGGTCTACATACATCAGTATGTACTAGTCCTAAGAGTTCAGTGGCTCTCTCACCTTTTTCAGTAAAAGATGACTTAGTCATTTTACTAAGAAGACGGGATTCACAAGTTGCAAGTGATTCACAACCACTAAGTTCGAAGATACCCTCTTGAGCCAACCTACATATCCTGATCTTGTTTATATGACCCAGCCTATAGTAACATAAATAGATATCTATCACATTATCTAATCTAGGATGTTTGCCAGTTGAATAGACTACATTAATAGGTTGTGATAATATATATACACCATTATTCAATTGTCCATAGAAAGTAGTAATACCATTCACAATGACATTACAAACTCCTTTCTTTATTGAAATTTTATAATTGTTCATGGCCTAAAGGCCTACAGAAATGATATTTAAAAAGAAACTAGGACAGAAATGACAATCACTAAGAACAACAATATGAGATTCAAATATAAGTTTCAAAATTTCTAAAGCTAGAACTAGAACAAGTCTTCTATCTCTAACATTCAAAAATCTCTCGCCTTGCTCAAATCTTCTACTGACCTGCAACCCCTGCAATGAATTGCAAATATGATAAGAACTTTCGGTATCCAATACCTAGTCAGTAATATCACACATAGAGAAATTGCAAGGAGTTATCATATAAATACCTTATCCAATAATAGCTTGCTTCTTCCTCTACCTGTTCAGATTTAGGCAGGTAATGTACTGAGGACAGTTCCTCTTTCAGCGCTTTTGCTTCTTGTAGAAGAAGCATTCGGCTTGACTCTTATAGGACTTGGTTTTTTGGGTCTGAGCCTGCACAGATGTCCTAGCTTGAACATGCACCTTCTTGGCTTTCTTCTTCTTGTTCTTCTTTTCTTTCTCAAAGGGTTAAGAATGAGAAGATGAACCTCCCACTAAGATGATCCTTCTCAAAGTTCTGAAGTAACCTTAGTAATCCGTGGTAGTCAACTTTAGGCTTTGACATTCTATAATGTGTAAGGAATGGGAGATAAGACTTGGGTAGCGAGTTCAATATTACATCTTTCTCAAGTTGTTTGTGCAAGAAAAAGTCAAGCTCGTTCAAGCGCTCTATCAGCTCGATCATGTACAATACATGATTAGTGATAGAGGCTCTAATCTGCATTCTGGCATTGAAGACGGCACAACTAGTCTTGTGCCTCTCAACGTCATTAGGTGTGCCAAAAGAATCCTCTAACACTTAGAGCATTTCATTTGACTGAGCTGTATCAAACCTGTGACTGAACTCATCGCTCATCGCAGCCAACATAATGCAGTGCACCATGGTTCGATCACTGAGCCACTTCTGATAAGTGTCTCTGACTGTTCCACGTGCATTGACAGCTGGCTCCTCAGGTGCAGGATCCATCAGTATATATAGGATCCGTTCATGCTCCAGGTCAATCTTCAACTTTCGGTACTAGCTATCGAAGTTGGATCCCACCAACTTATCATTATCCAACAATGATCAGAGCGATAGGAAAGTGGTCATATCTGCATAAAGAAAAAACATAACCTAATTAGTAATTGATGTATTAAACCTAGAGATTTGGACTTTAATCAAAAGGGTCTTCCACTATTTTATTCAAATTGGTAGCCTCTACCTCTAATTCAAGAAATTATCCTAATTTCTCAGTGGGTACTAGAATCCATATAGACTGTATACAAGCCCAACTTTGGTTGGCCCACCTATGTACATCTAAGGATAGGTTCATAACCAATTATTTCTCTAAATAATTTTTAGTAATTAAATTTTACCCCAGGCCCTGATCGGTTAGCTTTGGCCTTCTCAGAAAAGGAACTAGTTAGGTCCAATCATTAACATGACCATACTTGGCCCATCCAACCAATGAATGATCAGGCCCAATTTTGGTTGGCCCACCTAACCACCATTTAGAAAGATGTATCCAAGAGATCATATAATGAATGATAATTCCATCAATCGATGAGCACTAGGCCTTTGGGCCTCCAATAATTATCCAAATGATGGACCCATTATCATCCACTATAATGGGAGGCTATGATCCAGTTATCATATAACTATTTTATTTTAGAGACCTAATAATTTTAGAGGATTTATTTGTAGAAGTGAGTAGGTCAGATTAACCAGCTGGTCATGATCCTTCCACTGGCTTCACTAGGTTAGCTTAAGGTAGACCACTAACAGGCTGGTTTAGGAGCACCTAAATTAGTCACACTGATTTACCTAGCTGACATGGGTCAACTCAAATTGTCAAGTGATTTAATCAAAACTCAATCTCACTAAGAAGGCTAGGTAAGTGAGATCGATGGAAGGATCTGCCAAAGCTTGCCTTAGACTCCATCGAAAATGATCAGGTAAGCAGGCTGTCAATTAAAAACTATCGATCATATGTGCCAAACTTACCTTAGACACCAACTAGTTTAATTAGTCTTGATTAGATCAACCTAACAATTTGAGCTAGATCTCTTAGCCAAGAATCAAGTCCATTTGGTTCTTATTAAAGACATGGACTTGACCAACTACAACTACTATAATTGATCTAGAGAATCCTTGACCTAATCTAAGATAATAATTGATTAGATTTAGTCAATTCTCTAATTAAGTCCATTCTTTAATCTAACCTTAGGTCTAACCCAATTAATGGTCCTAATTCCCACTAACCCATTAACCCAATGTGTTATAATTTGTGTCATAGGATCTTCAATTTACAATCCTAGAATTTAATCAAACAACTTCTTAATTCTTAATTAAATTTTGGGCTGAGGGTTGGAGTTTGGCTTTTTGAAAATAATTTTTATATTTATAAAATATTTTTATAACATGGTTCTATCAATCAAGTTGCATGTTTGATTCATAATCAATATGTAAGTAAAATAAACATAAAACTAGTTTAGATCTAATCTAAACAGGTTCATGTAATTGAAATAGTTTCAATAACAATCAATCATAAATCTCACTAGATCAAATCTAATATTTATGATGATTAAAATTAGATTAAAATATCTTTAATCAGATAATAAAATCTTTTTGATCTAATCTAAAATTTTATGATCAATATTTTAGATCAGCATGTACTAAGACAACCTATCCACTGTAAGGGGTAAATCTTACAACAGGACAACCTTATGGCAGTCCGTGCAATCTAAAATATTTTATTTTTAGATCTAAAATTATTTTAAATCTATTAACTTATAATAAAATTAGATTAAATCTAATAAATTTATGATTAGAGTCAGATCATCACGAACTGGGATAATTTTTTTATTGTAAGGAGAAACCTTACAGCAGGATAACCTTATGATAGTTCATGAGATCTAAATTTTTTAATTTTAGATTTAATAATTAGATTATAAATTAGATCTAATCTAAGAAATAATCTAAACTACATAAAAATCATGCAATAAGAACCTAGGCTCTGATACCAATTGTAGGAACTAGATCTAGGGTTTCAGAACTAAATCTTAAAACTTTTTCAAGATCAGGCAGTAGAAGATTAAAATTAATCTAAATTAATCTAAAATACTCTAGATCTAAGATCTTATTATATGATTATTTTATGATATTTAAATTAGAAATTAAAAATTAAATAAGAAAGAAAAGGTTGATCATATCAACCTAGATCTATACTACATCTAATGCAGCTATAAAATAATAGATCAAATCTGTTACCTAAGGAAGTTAGACATTCTAACTTACTGATCTAGGCTTGAGGATGAAGTCATGAGCTGTATATACATCCAGCCTCTAGGAGTCATCCACACGAGCCCACAAACACGATCAGAGATCCTAATGCAGGAAATCAGCACAGTATGCTAGCACTATACTGATCTCTCTTCGATAGTCGATCCGATGTTTTCTTCTTCGAAACATGGACACTCTAAAATATAAAAAGGAAAAGAAGAAGATTTGTGATATCAAGATATCTATCAAAAGCTTATAAAAAGGGAGGAAGAGGTCTGGAAAAAAAATTCTAGAAGAAGACCCTCTTCTTCTTCTTTGTTCCTTTTCTAGACATCTTGATTTATATTTTTAATATCTCCATGACCCAGATGAATTTTTCTCTAATCTTTCTACACCAAAGAGATCTCTCAAGTGTCTACAATCCAAGAAAATTTTAGTAAAAAATTTTATTTAAATAAAGAGATATGCATAGACCAAGTTAGGTCAAAAATCTAGACTAGGAAGGATCAAATAAGGAAAGTTATTGGGGCACCCCACCTTTTTTTTCTACCATGGACCAGCAAGGGAGGATGCAAATAAACCCAAAAAAAACATGAGAGAGAGAGAGAGAGAGAGAAAGGAGGTGGCGGCATGAAGGGAAGGAGGACTTTTAGTTGACTAGGAATTCTATCTCATAGAATCCTAAGCGAAATCAACTGCCCCTTTTGACTTGGTCATGCAACAAACTTCCATATGAAAAATAGAAGAGAGAAAGGGGGCATGAGAAGCCTTTGGGCATGGTGAATTTCACATAAAAACATAAAGAGAAAAGGGTGGGGCATGAGTATTAGGTGGCGCAAGGAATAGGGAGTCCTAGTCACACTAGGACTCCTGTTTTGACCTAGTCAAACAAGGTCTTTTAACCAAATAAAAATAAGAATAATCCAACCCAATTAAATAAAACCCTAACCTATTTAAGAAATTATATAAATCAAATTAAATTATATTTAATTTTAATTTATTTTCTAATCAAATTAGAAAATTGGGTTGACCCAAGTCCTAGTTAGACTAGGACTAGTTCTTCTTTGCACTTGGCTTATCCAATAAAACAATTGGATTTGATCCAATCTATTCCAAACTAAATCTAATTAAATTATATTTAATTAGACTTAATCTCAACCTACTGGCTTAATCAATTTAAGCTAATTAGCAATCGAATTGCTAATTGATCCTCCAGCAATACTTGCACTAGGTCAAACATCAACCGTATTGATCATTTAATCCTAAAATGATTCTAAATCACCGATCAACCATCCGATTGGAATGTAAATTCTAATGTGTGAGACCTCATAGGTCCAAACTTAAGTCGGTAGTATAGAAATAAATTTTTATACCAATCAAATCGAAGTACCATCTAGCAATGATACCCGACGATCGGATAGGTCGAAGGTATAGAACACCATCCTTAGAATCCATGCAGATATAGTTTCCATATAATTCATCCCCTTGACCATAATACTCATAGGATACCTCAAAGTTTAACTATCAATTCTGATAAGGTTGTCCATATTGTATTTCAAAATATCAAATACATTTCATGGATTATCCTGGCTAAGATTTTGCTATATTGAAATACGTGATACATTCTTCTCCAACTCTTAGAGTGGTCAATTCCATCTTGACCACACTCCGACTTCGTAGGTACTTGACTGTGCCCAAAAGCCTTTCATTGCTGAATTAGAAATTCAGTTAGTTCGGTACCAAAGCATAATGAGTTGCTTGTAAGTCACTAAGGTGATCTCAGGTCTAAGGGATTCTTATACCTATATTCCATCAGAGACATTCTCGACAGCAGAATGCTTTGGAGTTGGTCACGTTCAATGATGATGTACCTATACATCTTACTTGTATGTAATACTAGTATCTCCATACTTCTTAGTTAAGAGGACAACCAACCTATATGGCATATAGCGACCTATGCTCGATAGACGCCGTCGTCCTAATTAACAGCCTATCATTTGGTCGTGAACAAATTTAAGGACTAATCGATAAATCCTCTCTTTATCGAATCTAAATAGTCGTAAGGACTTCATTACAATAATGGAGTTCATTAGAAGATATAAACTTATGATGAAAAAGATGCCAAAAAAATTTTATTAATTAATAAATTAATTATAATATCTCAACCATCAACAGGCTGATGATTGGTTTTGGAACATAATTCCCAACAAATAGCACTCCCACTGACCTTTTTGAAAACACAGGGCTCCTCCTCATTCTTGATGAATCCAAACGATTTGATTATATTATTAAAATGAGCATTGCAGCTCCGAGATGCTTGCTTAAGTCCATATATGGATCTTTGCAGCTTGCATACCTTGTGATCATCATCACTAGATGTGAAACCTAGCGGCTATTACATATAGATATCTTTCTCAAGATATCCATTTAAGAACACCATTTTTACGTCCATCTACCATAGTTCATAATCAAAATAGGCTGCAATAGCAAACATTATGTAGATGAATTTGAGCATGGCTAATGGCAAAAAAGCATCTTGATAGTCAATGCCTTCATGTTGACTATAACCTTTCGCTATGAGCCTTGCTTTGAATGTTTCTACATTTCCATCGGCATCTATCTTTCTCTTGAAGATCCATTTACACCCAATAGGTATTATACCTTCAGGTAGATTTACCAAGGTCCAGACTTGGTTCGAATGCATTGAGTCAATCTCTAACTTCATTGTCTCTAACTAGTTCTTGAAGTCGATATCTAAAATCATCTTGTCATAGATTTTGGGATCATCACCATGAACTCTATTTCCTATGAGGAACATTTTCTCTACGTCTTCTGAGATAGTATTTAAGTACCTTTCAGAAGGACGAAAAATTCTACTTGATCTACGAGGTGGAGGAGGTAGTGTTTGGGTTAGCTCAATCTGATTGGGTTCCATAGGTTCCTTAGCTTGTTTCTCATTAGAGACTTTCTTCATGAGTCCAATCTATCTTCCGATGCTGTCATCAAGAATAAACTATTTTTCAAGAAAGATGGCATGTCGACTCTCAATCATATTGTGATCTTTCGGAAGATAAAAATAATATCCTAATGACTCTTTAGAATATCCAATAAATTGAGCTCTAAAGGACCCAGATTCTAATTTGTCTACTAGTTGTCTCTTGACATGGGTCGGACAACCCCAAATTCTGAGATGACTCAAACTTAGTTTCTTACCATGCCATATCTCATATGGTATGGTAGGAATGGTTTTAGAGAGAACTCTATTCAGTAAATATATAGCAGTCATAAGACTATGTCCGCAAAGAAACATAGGAAGGTTCGTGAAACTCATCATGGATTGGACCATATCTAATAGGATTCGATTTCTCCATTCTGAAATCCCGTTGAGTGGAGGCATTCCAAGTAGAGTCCATTAAGAGACTATGCCACTGTCTTTAAGATAGTTTAGGAATTTTCGACTAAGATATTTACCTCCTCGATCTGATTGAAAAATCTTAATGAGTTTTTTTGTTTATTTTTCTACTTCAAGTCTGAATTTGTTGAACTTTTTAAAAGCTTTAGACTTATATCGCATCAAATACACATACCCATACCAAGATGGATTATCGGTAAAGGTGATGAAGTAGACATAATTGCTCTTGGTCGGCACATCAAATGGGCCGCATACATCAGTATGTACTAGGGCAAGTAGGTCTGTGGCCTTTTCCCCATGTCCTACGAAAGAGAGCTTAGTCATTTTGCCATGAAGACATGATTTACAAATCGGATGTGACTCAAAAGTCAATGGACTCAATAGTTTGGATTTCTCCAATTTGTTAACCCTATCTTCAGCTATATGATCTAACCTAAGGTGCCAAAGATACCTATCATTTAAACTATCCCTAGATCGCTTTGATCCTATGGCATTCATGTTTTGCTCGATGTTAAAAATAGATACATCAATATGTAACTGATAGAGACCATTTATAAGAAAACCACTTATAATTTTATTTCTTTCATAAAGAATATTATAATGATCCTTAAGAAAACTAATTACATAGCCTTCTTGTGCTAAATATGAAATAAAAATCAAATTCCTACTTCCTACAGGCATATAAAAATAATTTCTAATAACTAAATCTAATCCTGACGGTAATCAAAGAGGGTACATTTTCATGACCGTAATAGCAACTCTTGCTCCATTTCTGACATGTAGGATCATCTCACCATCCCTCAGACTTCTGCTCTCCTCAAGATCCTTCATAGAAGTGCATAAGTGAGCACTAGAACCAGAGTCAAGCATCCAGCTGGATGCAAAAGAAACCATAAGGCTAGATTCTATAACGAGCATACCTCCAAAAGGACCTGCCTCTTTCTTATTCTTCAGGCTGGCCAGGTAAAGAGGACAGTTCTACTTTTAGTGGCCATCCGTGTTATTATAAAAGTATTTTTTCTTATCAGCAGTCTTCTTCTTAGGCTCTGCCTTCTTCTTCTTCCCATCATCCACCTTCTGCTTCTTCACGGACTCCTTCTTTTCAAAAAAATTTTTCTTGAAAGAAGTCTGCTCCACAGTAAGCCTAAGCCCTTTGAATCTTTCATAGAGAGCTCAGTAGTAACCAGCAAATTCATAAGTTCAGCTAAGTTATTTTGCAGTTTATGCATATGGTAGTTCATAATGAATTACCCTTACGCATCAGTTAAGGACTGCAGAATTATATCAATCTACAGATCTTGATCTAACTTGATACCAAGCTTTTCAAGCTCTTTTAAGTCCTTGATCATCATTAGACAATGATCTTGGACCGACCACCCATCATGCATTTAGGCCTTAAAAAGTCTCTTAGTGACTTGATATTTGGCTGCACGACTCTATTCACCAAACAACTCTTGCAGGTGAGCCACCATTTGGTGGCTAGTCTTAATATCTTCATGTTGGTGGTGGAGCTCATCAGACATCAAGCCTAACATGTAATACCTGACTTTATTATCTTCATCCATTCATTTTTCTAGAGATGCTCTCTAATCAATGGACAGACATGCTGGTAAAGTGGAAGGATCCTGTTTCAACACATGAGTCAACTTCTCAAAATCCAAAACTATTTTAAAATTTTAGAGCCAATCCTTGTAGTTGGGTTCGATCAGTTTATGGGTGTCCAGGATACGAGCTAGTGGGTTGGATGCAAATATTTTCCTATAGAGAGTCAAAGTTTCTAGTTAGATTTTGTAATTAGACTTAACCAATTTATTTAGAGATTTTATTTTTTAACAAATTAGGATTCCACTATTTACTCAGATCACTATACTCTCTTAGCAGAGATGCAAAAATCTCTATGATTATTGATTTCTAGTGGATGGTGCAGTCCCACTAACTGGCTCACCACCTCACCTAATAGTTATTGATGATGGGTCAATTGATGAGTTGACAACTCTTATCCAATGATTCTCTAATCATGGTGCACCCAAACCTGATCTTTAATTCATGAAGCTCACCATGCCCAGAATATTGTTCCACTCATTAGTTAAGTCAGACCCACCATTTGTATGAATTAGATTTCTGATTAGGTCTCTCACCATATTCGAAATATTGAGCCCAACCCATCCTCCAACCCACAGCATCCAATGCCTAATAGACTTGGCTACGTCTTTCTAGTGCAACTGAACCACTGTATTCGATCGAGAACAATCAACCCCGGGAAGAACCCGCACATCTACAATGATGGAAGATCTTAGACTTAATATTTTCTTAGAAAGATTTAATTTAGGTCTCTTTAAACTTGACTTGGTTTAGTCATAACAATAATAACTAACCTAGTAGCATGGGTTGGCTTGAATTGTTAGCCACCTCAAATCAGAACTGCATTGACACAAATGGCCAAGTAAGATCGGTGGAAGAGATATGCCATTAACTCAACAAGAATGCATTCAGGTCAAGAGCTCTTAATTAAAAATTAGTCGATCATATCTATCAGACTTACCTTAGATACCAAATTGTTGAATCAGAATCAATCGAATTAGCCTACAATCCAGGCTCGAACCACAGAGCCAAATTAGGTTTTGACTTGATTGAGTCACATCTCAATGTAATTCAATCTTGACCCAGACTTAATCCTATTAGGCTAGTCAATTCTAAGCTTTCTTTGATCCTACCTAACCAACTTTTGATTTGGTTTGATCAACCGCTAGACCTAATTGAGCTACCCAAGCCCAAACCCAATTTTATGAAGTTATCTTAGATCTAAAAATTTATAATTTTAGATCTAATTAATTTTATAATCTTAATTTTTAATTAAATTTTTGATTCATGAATAAAACATGTAACAAATTCTAAGATTTCAGGATCTAGAATTTTGCAGAAAATAAGTTTTGATTTCTGATTAAGAATGAATGCGTAGCACCCCTACACAGCATAAGAACACTCCATCAAATGAAAGAAAAGGATCTTTAAATCCTACTTTATTCTTATGACTGGACGGCCAAGGAGAACGTCTAAATCAAAAATATATTTTCTAAAATAAAACTAGTTAGATCTAAATCATATATCACATATACAAAAGATCTAACCTATATATGTCTTGCATATATCTAATGTATCATAACTCAATAAATCATGCATGCTTTTAGATCTAAAATATCATATACTAAATTTAAAAAATAAAATTTTAAATTTGATTACATCAAAAATAAAACTATTCTAGATATTTTATAGAACTATTCTATAACTAGTCTAAGCATGCATCTTTCATATCTCATATGAATAAATTAAAAATTAAAAAAATTATTTTTGATTTTTTAGATCTGATTACAATAATTATAATATCAAAAAAATAAAAATAAAATAGATCTAAAATTATATTTAATTAAATTAACAACATGATTATACCAGACTACACATAGAACTATTCTATTCCTAATCTAGTCATGCATCTCATAAATTATAGATCTAAATCATATAATTTTTAATTTTTTTATTTTAGATCTAATCACATCTAATATGATATCTAAAATTTTTTAATATTAGATCATAAATAAAAATTAAATTAGATCTAAAAAAAGATCTGAAGAATTGCTAATGCAGCTCTGATATCAGTTGAAGGAAAATCTGATTTTCCGCTGCAGGATCATCCAAATCTGAGATAGATTTTTCTACAAAAATTTCTACAATATGATCAGATCTAAGAGTTATTAGATTTGATCATGGTAATCTAATATTAAAAATTAAATTAGATTTAATTTTAAATACCTTGTTGGGTAATCTGATTATCTTGCGATGATCCTATTGGTTCCTGAGGTTCTGGAATGAGCCATGCACATGCCTAGCCTCTACCGATGTCCACCTAGATAGAATTTGAATGTCTTCTTCTCACAAATCTCTTCTCTAAAGATCAGATCTAAATTTAATCTATAGATCCTTCAAAACTATTTCTGAAGGTAGCCCATCTGTCACACGAATACCATCATCTTGATCTTAAATCATGGGCTAAAAATCTTGGATCTTCAACTCAGATTTATGTCTAACTTTTTAGGCATGTAGAAGAGAGGGAGACAGAGGATAGAGGGAGCATGGGATATGATATGGGTGACAACACCTCTGCATGGAAAATAAAATTATGCGATACATCTCTTTGGCGTGAGAAAGGTTTAAAAATCAATGCCATATAGAGTCCCACTTTGACCAAATAACATACTTATTTGATCATTGGGACTCTAAGAATTATTCTCTATGTGAAACCCTAGATCACATCTAGTTTTTATCACCAAAAATGATTCAAAAAGTTGATAACATGAGCAGATGAGGAAGAGTCCATTGCGCCTAGGACTCTTCCCTTAAAAGTTTGATACAAATCAAACTCTATCAAAAACCCACTCAAACCAACATCATTAATCACTAAATTTGGCACACCCATAGCATGACTCGAGTCCTATCACATATCCAAAAATTAGATCAAAAAGATTTCTAAAAAATTTTTTAGAAGCATCTAATCAGGTGACCCTCAATTCTCTCAATTTGGTCAACTTTTGATCCTAGTCCAATTGCACTAGGAATAGATTTAATTTCTACAATTAATTTGATCTAGACCTATTTCAGTTAGATGAAAATAAATCCATTCAAGATATAGAAATGAGTCAAATCAAATTTGACTTGATTGCAATAAATCTAAAAGATTATAGAAGGAGAAAGCCATGCTCAATCGTGTGCTACCACGACTAGCTTGAACTTGATTGGATCTAATCCAAATCAATTGAACTGAATTAGCTTAATTGATGACATCTAAATCTAAACTCTTATTTGTGTAAACTAGTTAGGTTTAGTTTCATATGGTAATGAGACATGTCATGATCTCTATCATCGACATCATCAAAACATCTTTCGATGGACCAGAACTCTTCTAATTTATACAATTAGAATGATCGATTATCAAGATCATTCAAATTGCTCCAAAAATCCATCAGTGACACCTAGCAGTATATGGTGGTAACCCATCAGAATCGAAAGTGAACCTCTCGATATTGCTACCTATGTGATTGGGTTCTTCTATCTTGAGCCCCGACAAGATTAGGGTTAAGGTGAATTCGTCAAACCCAACATCTATCATATAAATTAATTATTTGATTAGAGTTCAATGTGAAACCCTAATAAAAACTCTTTCTATCATCTTCACTCTATCATGGCAATGGACTTAAGTACTCAATCTCATGATTATCATAGGGCTACTCCTCATCTATCAAGATAGATAGATCTCCTATTGGTGCAATCCAATTCCTATAATGAACATGCTATAGCCAATATACACCTCAGAATTTCGAATGGTTAGGAGATCGAGTTAGGGTGTAGTCAAACTATAACACCCTCAAGATGAATTATCGATGCACTTTAGATCAGAGAACCAGACACACTACTACAGCATCGAGCTAGTTATCAACGAGAAGGTAGACTTTTTTATGACTACTCGAGGTGGTCACACTCAGTGCCCTCTTTCTCTAATGAGTATCTATACTCTCACTCCGGTATCTCTATACCATAGACTCAAAATACATCTATACTAAGAAAGCGATCATACACCAATCTTCCTGATCGATCATCATCCTCATGATGATCCTATGTTTGAGAGCAATTTATGAATTAATTATGAAAATTCATGTCTTAAATTTTTAACTCTTGAAAATATGAATTGTCATTTTCATTAACTCAAAGAATGTATTACAAACACTTTAAATACATACTATGATAGAAAATAACCCTTTTATTAATTTATAGTAAAAATTATAAAATTTTTCTTAGAAGTGTATCATAAGTGTTTGGCCAATCTGGCTTCTAGGACACACATCTAACATGCAGGTCATGCAGCAACCTCTGACGGTAGCCCAGCCGAAAAACCTCCATCAAAATTTTAAGAACTGGTCCAAAGAAGCCATACTTGGATCAGTAGATTCGTTACTCTTGAAAAGAAAAAAATGATAGCAGAAAATTCCTATTCTGATCAGGACTCCTCTCCAGAAGAGATCTTCCATATCTATAGTCGAAAGCCCTCCAAGATCCATGATCAAGGTGATGCTCTCGATCAGAAGCTCCAAGACATGGACAAATAGATTGAAGAGCTCTGCCATGCTGCTCCAGTCCATCATGATGACATCTACACCAATCCTCCTTTCTCAGCCTGGATCATGCAGGAGCCCATCCCGTCGAACTTCAAGCTTCCTCAATTCAAGAGCTACGATGGAACCTTAGATCCAATCGACCACTTGGAGGCTTTTTGAATGATGATGCTGCTCCATGGCATGTTTGATGCGATCTTGTGCCGAGCTTTTCTATTTATCCTAAAAGGAGCAACAAGGAACTAGTACTCAACACTAAAGTTGGTACGATCTTCTCTTTCGACTAAATGAGCCATTAGTTTGTGGCTCACTTCATAAGCAGTCGATGTGCAAGATGAGGTTCGGACTCTCTTATCAACATAAAACAGAAGAAGGGAGAGTCCATCCAAGCTTATGTCAATCACTTTAATGCTGCTATGCTGGAGGTTCAAAACTTAGACCAGTCTATAGCAATGGCCGCGCTGAAGGATGGTCATTAGAAGAATGATCTTTTATCCTCCCTAGAAAAAAAGTACCTCAAAAATTTTGCTAATATGTTGGCTCGGGCTGAAGGTTATGCTCAAATAAAGGAGGCCTTCAAACTAGAGGATGACGAGGCCATGAGAGAGTGGCAAGCGGGTGAATCTAGTAAGCCTATACTTGAAAAAATGTTGAGTGAAGCTCGGCCATGCTTTCGGATCCCTCCTGAGTGCAAACGAGCCTAAACTCCTTCTTGAGCTCGTCGATAAAAGATCCTTGATCGAAGGGCACGGTGGAACTCTTCCCCAAAAAATTTCACAAGTATACCCCTCTTAATGCTTCAAAAACTCAAATGTTGATGAAAATCAAGGAGCAGCTACCAAGGCTGGAAAGGATGTGCACTCATCCTAGTAAGCACAATCCAAATAAATATTGCTTTTACCATCATGACCACAGTCATGATATTGAAGAATGCATTAATCTCCAAGATGAGATTGAGAAGCTCAACAGACGAGGCTGGCTTGGCCAATTTCTGCGACGTTGGCCTGAGGTGAGAGAAGAGCGCCCGAGAGCACTACCGCAATCAGAACCACCAAGGAGGAAAAAACAGCCAGAAGATCGACCCCCACTGGGCGTCATTAATACTATCTTTGGGAGACCTCGATGAAAGGAAGCCAACAGATCTGAGGGGTCGGCTAAAAGATGGAGGACTAAAGAACCCATCGCTTTCACCGAAGAAGATGCATAAGAAGTTTAGTTTCCATACAATGATGCGATTGTAGTTTATTTAAATATTACAGACTATGATATACGCCGCATCCTTATCGATAATGGAAGTTCGATCGATATCTTATTTTATGATGCTTTTACCAAAATATCTATATCTAATGACTAGCTTGGACCAATGAGTACCCCACTGGTTGGCTTCACTGACGATGCGGTACCAGTTGAAAGGATAATAATGCTAACTATGGTAGTAAGGCGGTACCCAAGATAATCTAAGGCGTAGGTGGATTTTTTGGTGGTAAAGGCCTTATCTACTTATAATGCAATTCTTGATCGATCGAATCTCAATGCACTCCAGATAGTGGTATTAACTTATTATTTGAAAATGAAGTTTCCAACAAGCTGCAAGATTGGACAAGTCAGGGGAGATCAAGCTCTAGCAAGACACTGCTACTCAATTACTTTGCAAAGAGGTGCATAATCAGACCCTTGCCTAGTTGATGGGTTGGATGTTTGGGATGACCTTACTGAAGAATGGGATAACCCATAGAAGATCTTATCTCGATCTCTTTGAATGATGGAAATAAAGAACACACAGTGCAGATCAGCTCCAATCTAGAAGAAGAGGTATGAGAGCAACTCATCGGATTCCTGTAAAGAAATATAGATGCTTTTGCTTGGATCCCCATAGATATGTCTAGAATCAATGTTGAAGTTATGGAACATCATCTGGCTATTGATCCCAAACATCGGCTAGTGAAAGAAAAGATGTGTAGCTATGCCCCAGAGAGATAGAAGATAATAGCAGAAGAAGTTGACAACCTCCTCAAGACCGGATTCATCCGAGAAGTCTCCTATCCGAACTGGATTTCCAATGTGGTCCTTGTCAAGAAGATGAATAGCAAGTGGAGAATCTGCATAGACTTCAAGATGTTGAACAAAACCTATCCTAAAGTTAGTTATCTCTTGCCCAAAATTAATCAATTGGTGGATGCAACTTCAGGCCATGAACTCCTCACTTTTATGGATACCTTTTTTGGCTATAACCAAATCCAAATGGTATCAGAAGATGAGGAGAAGATTGCCTTTATTTTTTATCATGGTCTTTATTGTTACTGAGTTATGCCCTTTGGGCTTAAAAATATAGGAGCAACCTACTAGTACCTAGTGAATAAGATCTTCAAGAAGCAGATTGGCCACAGCATGGAGGTTTATATAGATGATATGCTTATCAAGAGCCAAACCTTAATAAATCATATAGCCGACTTTGAGGAGATCTTTAGTGTCCACTAGAGATACAAGATGAAGCCTTTGGCATAACTTCAAGGAAGCTCCTAGGGTTCATGGTATTGAGGTATAGAATTGAAGCAAATCCAAAGAAGATTTGGGCCGTATAAGAAATGACTATCCCAAAATCAGTAAAAGAAGTTCAGTGCTTGACAAAAAAGGTGGCGACCTTGAACCGCTTTGTCTCAAGTTTGGTTGAGCGATGTATGCCCTTCTTTCAATTTCTTAAATAGCCAAAGAACTTCTACTGGACCACCTAATATCAACAGGCATTTGAAAAATTAAAGAACTACCTCAGCTCACCTCCCCTGCTGGCAAAATATGAATCTGGAGAAGAACTATTTCTGTACCTGATGGTCTCCTCAGTGGCCTTTATGGTGGTCTTAGTTAAAGAAGAGGTGAAAGTGCAGTGGTCGATCTATTATATAAGCTGAGTTTTGAGGGACACCGAGATCAGGCATGCTATGTTTGAAAAGCTAACTTATGCTTTAATAATTACAGTCTGAAGGCTTCGACCATACTTCTAGGGGCATACTATAATGCTCCTCACTGATCAATAAATCAAGGTAGTTCTTCATCAAACAGATGCCTCTAGAAGAATTGCAAAATGGATGACTGAGCTCATAGAGTTTGATATCAACTTTCAGCCTTGGCCATCGATCAGGGCCCAAATATTGATAGATTTCATAGTGGAGTGTACTATTTTAGATGAGACAAAACTTGAGCAGAATGAAATCAATATTCTTTGGCTGCAACCAAGCTTCCCTGAAGAAAGAGCAGACCTTCCTAAAGGCTTCTGGATGTTGTATATGGATGGTTCATCGAATGCTTCAGGCGTGGGTGCAGGGCTAATCTTGGTAAACTTGGAAGAAGTTATTGCCAAATATGCACTACATTTCAAATTTTCTACAATAAATAATGAGGTTGAGTATGAAGTACTGATCGCAGGATTGAAAATAGTCAGAAAACTAGAAGTGGATCGGCTCCAAGTTTACAGCGACTCTTAATTGGTAGTGGGGCAAGTTAGTGGCAATTATGAAGCTCGGAAGGAAAGTATGGTAAAATATCTCGAGAAAGTGAAGAACTTGACTCCGACCTTCAATAGTTTTAGTATTCAATAGATTTTGAAAGCAAAAATGCTAGCGCTGACCTTCTCTTTAAATTAGCCACATTGGCTCCAACTGATCTACCTAAGAAGGTCTTCTTTAAAGTTCTGAAACATCCAAGGTCGGAAGAGCAACAATCTATAATGTAGGTTGACCATGAGCCTAGCTGGATCGATCTACTGGTTGCTTATCTCAAAGATGGGATTCTTCTATATGATCCAAAGGAAGCTCAAAAATTAAGAAATCAGGCCTTCCGGTATCTTTACCCCTCTTGAGATGTCTCCAACCTTCTGAGGCTGATTTTACATTATAGAATGTACATGAAGGAATCTACGGAAGTCGTCTAGGGGCTAGATCCCTATCTCATAAACAGCATCGGTAGGACTACTATTAGCTGATAATGTATCATGATATCATAGAATATGTCAAGAAATGTGATCGATGTCAAAGTAACGCAAACATCCAAAGACAAGCCAGCTTCTGAGCTTACCTCCCTGAGTGCCCCATGGCCATTTGCATAGTGGGGAATGGACATACTCGGACTCTTTCCTATGGTGTCTGGATAGTGAAAGTTTCTACTGGTGGTAATTGATTACTTTACAAAATAGATCAAAGCCGAACCTCTGGCAAAAATTACTGAAGCTAAAGTACAAGACTTCATCTGAAAGTCGATTGTTTGCATATTCAGACTGCCTCAAACTCTTATAATAGATAATGAGTGCCAGTTTGCAAGAACAAAATTTGCTGAGTTCTATGAAGATCTGAATATTGTCCAAAATTTTACATCAATAGCCCACCCATAAGTGAACGATGAGGCTGAGGTAAGCAATTGAACCCTGCTGCAAGGTATTAAAGCAAGACTTGAGAGAGCAAAAGGGACTTGGGTGGATGAACTCTATCATGTACTCTGGGCATATCGAACTACCTAATGACTGTCAATCAGGGAGATCCCATTCATCTTGGCTCTCGAAGCAAAAGTGATCCTCCCAATAAAACTCAAACTTTTGTCAGTGCGAGTTATGGCATTCGATGAGTAGCGTAACTCGTAGGATCTAAGAGCTAACCTCGACTTATTGAAGAAAAAATGAGAAGAAGCTCAAGTTCAGATGGCAGCCTAGAAGCAGAAAGTAGCTCGCTACTACAACTCTAGAGTCAGGGGCAAGGTATTCAAAGTGGGGGATTTGGTACTTTGATGAATAGTTGTTTCACAACCTCAAAACCAAGAAAAGCTTGCCCTAAATTGGAAAGGCCTATATGAAATCAAGGAGGTCATCTGGTCCGAAACTTATTACCTGAAAAACTCAGAGGGGCAGATCTCCCACGCTCATGGAATTCAGAGAATCTATGAATGTACTACCAATGAGTTCATTTCGAATAAAGTTTTCATGTTTTAACATCTCCATTCTTGGTATATATCTATGATGAAAGGAAATAAGCCCCGGAATGATCAAATCTTAACTGTGTCAGGAATAGAAGGAGGATCTCATCCTGACATGGATGAAGACCTCCAATTATTTAAGATAGGAGGAGGGAAGAGGTCCTTTAATGGTCCTTTCATGCCCCTATTGTCCTATAAAAAATAGAAGGAGAACCTTATCCAAACATTAGCAAAGCTTAACCAAGCTAGGAACAGGAAGAGAACCTCATCCTGGTATGGATGAAGATCTCTGATTATTTAAGACAGGAGGAGGGGAGAGGCCCTTCAACGGTCCTTTTGTATCCCTACTATCCTGTTAGGAATAGGAGGAGAATCTCATCCTAACATGAGCAAAGCTTAACCATATTAGGAATAGGAGGAGGACCTTATCCTAACATGGATGAAGATCTTCAGTTATTTAAGATAGGAGAAGGGAAGAGACTCTTTAACAGTCCTTTCGTGCCCCTATTGTCATGTTAGGAATAGGAGGAGAACCTCATCCTAATATGAATAAAGCTTAACCATATCAGGAACAGGAGGAGAACCTCTTCCAAACTTGAGCAAAGCTTAACCATCTCAGGAACAGGAGAAGAACTTTGTCCTGACATGGATGAAGACCTCCAGTTATTTAAGATAGGAGGAGAGGAGAGGCCCTTCAACGGTCCTTTCATGCCTCTACAGTCCTATTAGGAATAGGAGGAGAACCTCATCCTAGCAAGAGCAAAAATTAACCATGTCAGGAATAGAAAGAGAATCTCGTCTTGACATGGATGAAGACCTCTTGTTATCTAGGATGGAAGAAAAATATTTCATCAACAGCCCTGTTGAAAGAAGTACAGAAAAATAGAAAAATCAACAAACATCAAATCCACGCAGAATAAGAAGATAACTAAGGAAAACATCATTTCATTAAGGTCAAAGTTCATTACAAAATAATGGTCCATAAGATCAATTACAAAACAAAGAGGAGAAAGGAAAATGAGTCCTATTCAGGGTTGGACTTTGGACTACCAACTCTAAAGGAAAATTCCAATTTTTCGGATCAGGTTCTTTCAGATCTGATTGGATCAAGAGGGATATTTCAAAATTTTTTTCTCTTAGATCCAAATCAAATCTGAGACTCTTCAGATCTAATTTTATTGATCCAATAAAATAAAATAAAATAAATTAAATTAAATCTAATTTAATTATACCTTTATTATGGGTAATCTTATTACCCTATGATGATCCCGATGTTTGCCTGAGGTTCTGGATGTAGCCATGTAAGCGCCTGGCCTCTATCGGTATCCACTCAAGCAGGATCTAGAGATCTTCTCCTTCTCAATCTATGCTCTAAAAATTAGATCTAGATCTAATCCTAAAGATCTTCAAAATGGCTTTTGAAGATCAGCCGTTGTCTCTTA
>QRFJ01001889.1:44485-110310 GCA_006176705.1 Cocos nucifera | reverse complement strand
CTAATTGGAATCCAAAAAGGAGATGGAGTCCCTGTCCAACAGGACTCCTGGGCGCCTCCAACTTGGGCACACGCCAAGGGTGGCGTGCGCCCTCCTCCTTGCCAGATTTTGGCAGGAGGACAAGGCCCCCACCAGCTCTCCAATAGGTGCATGACATGTGGACAGAAGTCAAAGTGTCAATGGTCAACATTTGACCAGTCAAAGGTCAACTTTTGACCAAAGTCAAAGGACGAGAAATGGCAGGTGACCAAAAATGGCAGGTATTGTCTTACAAAATAAGACAACCCTTTTCTGACTTGGACAGACTCCAGTCAGACCAAGTGAAGGCCTCTGATTGAGCACAAACTCCTTTGGCTCAGTCAGGACAACTATTTATGATAGTAAAAGAAGAACGTTAGGTTCAATCGAGTGCTAGCACGATTTTCTTGAACCTAATTGAATCTCATTCAGATCAATTGAACTAGATCAGTTCAATTGATGATCACCAGATTCAAACCCTTGTTTGTGTGATCCCAGTTAGGTTCAGTTCTGTATGGTAATGGGATATGTCATGATCTCTATCATCGACATCATCGAAACTCCTTTCGATGGATCAGAACTCTTCTGATTCGAACAGCTAGAATGATCGATCATCTAAATCATTCTAATTGCTCCCAAAATCCACCAGTGACACCTAGCAGTATATGGTGGCAACCCATCAGAGCTGAATGCGAACCTCTTGGTGCAGCTACCTGTGTGATTAAGTTCTTCTATCTTGAGCCCCGATCAGATTAGGGTTAAGGTGAACTCGTCAAACCCTAGTTTCTGTCATATGATGTAATCATTCGATTCAAGTCCGATGTGAAAATCTAAATAGAAACTCTTTCTATTATTTCACTCTGCCATGGCCATGGGCTTCTGGACTTGATTCTCATGATCATCATAGGGCTGCTCCTCTACCACCGAGGTAGATAGATTCCATCTTGATGCAATCCAGTTCCTACAATGAACATGCTATAGCCAACATACACCTCAGGGTTCCAATGGCTAGGAGATCGAGTAATGGTGTAGTCAAACTATAACACCCTCAAGGTGAACTGCCGATGCACCTCAGGTCAAAGAACCAGACACACTACTGCAGCATCGAGTCAGTCATTGACGAGAAGGTAGACTCCCTAATGACTACTCGAGGTGGTCACGCTCAGTGCCCTCGTTCTCTAACGAGTACCTGTACTCTCGCTCCGGTGTCTCCACACCGTAGACTCAAGACTCATCTACTAAAGAGAAGCGATTGTACACCAACCTTCCGGATCAATCACCATCCTCGTGATGATCCTATGGTCGGGAGCATTTTATGAGTTAATAATGATTATTCATGTCTTAAATTTTCAACTCTTGAAAATATGAATTATCATTACCATTAACTCAAAGGATGTATCACAGACACTAAATACACATATGTGATAGAAAATAACCCATTTTATTGATTATTAGTCAAAATTATAATTTTGCCCCTAGAAGTGTATTACAAGTGTCAGCCAATTCTGGCTTCTAGGGCACATATATCTAACAATCTCCCACTTGTCCTAAAGCCAATTGGCTACAAGTCTAAGTCCCATCTTCTCAAGGTGGGCTTCGATCTTCTGCTGGCCCAACGGCTTTGTAAGTGGGTCTGCCACATTATCTGTGGAGTTGACTCTCTTGACCTCGACGTAACCTTTCTCGAGGTAATCGCGGATGAGGTGGTATCGCCGCTCAATGTGCTTGGATTTCTGGTGAGACCTCGGCTCCTTAGCAAGGGCTATGGCGCCATTGTTGTCGCAGTATAAGAGGAATGGCATCTGATGGCATTACTCCAATTTCTGCAGCAAACTTCTTGTACCAGAATGCTTCCTTCGCAGCCTCTGATGCAGCGATATATTCTGCTTCCATGGTGGAATCTGCTATCGCAGTTTGCTTGGAACTCTTCCAGCTGACAGCACCACCATTGCACACAAACAGACTCCCAGATGTCGACTTTCGATCATCTATATCGGACATGAAATCCGAGTCTGTGTATCCCTGGAACTTGGAGTTCTCCATTACCAAAGACCAACATCATATCCTTAGTTCTTCTCAAGTACTTAAGGATACATTTCACAGAAGTCCAGTGTTCTTCACCTGGATTTGACTGATATCTGCTTGTGACACTCACAGCATGGGCTATATCAGGTCGTGTACATAGCATGGCATACATGAGGCTCCCTATTGCAGAAGCATAAGGGATCTTGCTCATGCGTTCTATTTCCTCAGGTGTGCTAGGGCACATCTTCTTGGAAAGATGAATACCATGTCTGAAGGGTATTAATCCCCTCTTAGAGTTTTCCATACTAAACCTCTTTAGTACTTCCTCTATGTACATCTTCTGTGAAAGTCCTAGCATCCTATTCGGTCTATCCCTATAGACCTTAATTCCTAGAATAAAGGATGCTTCACCTAGGTCTTTCATGGAGAATTCCTTGGACAACCATAATTTTGACTGATGTCAACATGGGAATATCATTCCCAATAAGGAGGATGTCATCCACGTACAATACGAGGAAGACAACAGCGCTCCCACTGACCTTTTTTGAAAACACATGGTTCCTCTTCATTTTTGATGAAACCAAATAATTTTGATCACATCATTGAAAATGAGTGTTTCCAGCTCTGAGATGCTTGCTTAAGTCCATATATGGACCTTTGCAGCTTGCAAACCTTGTGATCAGTATCACTGGATGTGAAATCCTAGCGGCTGTTCCATATAGATATCTTCCTCAAGATATCCATTTAGGAATGCCATTTTCATGTCCATTTGCCATATTTCATAATCGAAAATAGGCTGCAATAGGCAAGCAATGTGCGGATGGATTTTTAGCATAGCTACTGATGGAAAAGGTATCCTGATAGTCAATGCCTTCACACTTGACTATAACCTTTTGCCACTAGTCTAGCCTTGAATGTCTCCACATTTCCATCTGCACCAATCTTTCTCTTGAAGATCCATTTACACCCAATAGGTACTATACCTTCTGGTGGATCTACCAAGGTCCAGACTTGGTTTGAGTGCATCGAGTCAATTTCTGACTTCATTGCCTCTAGCCATTTCTCGAAGTCGATATTCTGATATCGCCTCATTGTAGGTTTTGGGATCATCACCATGAGCATTTCATTACCTACGAGGAACATTTCCTCTACTTTCTCTGAAATAATACCTAAGTATCTCTTCAGGGGGATGGAAAATCCTTTTTGATCTACGAGGTGGAGGAGGTCGTGATTGTATTGGCTCAACTTGATTTGGTTCCATGGGGTTCTTAGCTCGTTGCTCTTGTGAGACTTTCTCCATGAGCTTGATCTGCTTTCCAATGCCGCTATATTGAATAAACTATTTTTCAAGAAAGATGGCATGCCGACTCATAATCACATTATGGTCTTTTGAAATGTAGAAATAATATCCTAATGATTCTTTAGGATATTCTATAAATCAAGCTCAAAGGATCTATAGTCTAACTTTTCTGCTTGTTATCTTTTGACATGAGTCGGACAACCTCAAATTCTAAGATGACTCAGACTTGGTTTCTTACCATTCCATATCTCATATGGTGTGGTAGAAATGATTTTAGAGAGAATCCCATTTAGTAAATATATTGCAGTTAATAGACTATGTCCCTAAAAAAATCAGGAAGGTCTGTGAAGCTCATCATAAATCGGACCATATCTAATAGAGTCAGATTTCTCTGTTCTGAAATCTCGTTGAGTTGAGGTGTTTCAGGTGGAGTCCATTGAGAGACTATGCCATTTTGCTTGAGATAGTCTAGGAATTTTCAACTAGGATACTCACCTCCTCGATCTGATCGAAGAATCTTAATGGGTTTTTTAGTTTATTTTTTGACTTCATGTATGAATTCTTTGAACTTTTCAAAAGTTTCAGACTTGTGTCTCATAAGATACATGTATCCATACCAAGATAAATCATCGATAAAGATTATAAGTAATCAAAATTGCCTCTGGCTGACATATCAAATGGGCCGCACACATCAGTATGTACTAGGGCAAGTAGATCCGTGGCCCTTTCCCCATGTCCTACAAAAGGGAGCTTAGTCATTTCACTATGAAGACATTATTTACAAATTGGATATGATTCGAAAGTCAACAGACTCAATAGTCTAATTTTCTCTAATTTGTTAATTCTATCTTCTACTATATGACCTAGCCTTAGGTGCCATAGATACCTATCATTTGGACTATCCCTGGGTCATTTTACGACATTTATATTTTGCTCGATATTAAAGATAGATACATCAATATGTAACTGGTAGAGACCGTTAATGAGGAAACTACTTATAATTTTATTTCTTTCATAAAGAACATTATAATGGTCCTTAAGAAAACTAATTACATAGCCTTCTTGTGCTAAATATGAAATAGAAATCAAATTTCTGTTTATAGCAGACACATAATAACAATCCCTAAATTCTAAATCTAAGCCAGATGGTAGTCGAAGAGAATAGGTTCCCATGGCTAAAGCAGCAACCCTTGCTCCATTTTTCGATACGTAGGATCATCTCATCATCCCTCAGCCTCCTACTATTCTCAGGATCCTGTATGGCAGTGAATAAATGAGCACTAGAACTAGAGTCAAGCACCCAACTGGATGTAGAAGAACCGTAAGATTAGATTCAATAACGAGCATACCTTCAGAAGGACCTATCTCCTTCTTATTCTTTAGGATGGACAGGTATGTAGAGTAGTTCTGCTTCCAGTGGCCATCAATATTATAATAGAAACACTTTCCTTTGTCAGCGGCCTTCTTCTTCAGCTCTGCCTTCTTTTTCTTTCCACCTTCCACCTTCTGCATTTTACAGTCTTCTTCTTTTTTTCAAAGATTTTTTTTTGAAAGAAGTCTGTTCCATAGCAAGTACTGAACCTTTAGAATCTTTCATAGAAAGCTCAATAGTAACCAGCATATTCATAAGTTCGGCCAGAGTATTCTGAAGTTTATGCATATGGTAGTTCACGATGAACTGCCCATATGCATCAGTCAAGGATTGTAGAATTATATCATTCTGTAGATCCTGGTCTAACTTCACTCTGAGCCCTCAAGCTCTTCCAAGTTCTTGATCATCATCAGACAATGATCTTGGACTAACTACCCATCATGCATTTTATCCTTAAAAAGTATTTAGTGACCTGATATTTGGCTGCGCGACTCTATTCACCAAACAACTTTTGCAGGTGAGCCAACATTTGATGGGCAGTATTGATATCTTCATGTTGGCGCTGAAGCTCATCAGACATTGATCCCAACATGTAGTATCTGACCTTGTTATCTTCGTCCATCCATTTGTCAAGAGATGCTCTTTATTTAGTGGACAAACGGGCTGGTAAGGTGGAGCGTTCCTGGTCCAATACATGAGTTAACTTCTCAAAACCCAAAATGATTTTGAATTTTTGGAGCCAATCCTTGTAATTGAATTCGATCAGTCTATGGGTGTCCAAGATACGAGCTAGTGGGTTGGATGCAGATTTTTTTTTTTTTCTGTAGAGAGTCAAAATTTCTAGTTAGATTTTGTAATTAAGACTTGATCAATTTGTTTAGGAGTTTGATTTTTAAACAAATTAGCTCTCACTATTTTCTATAGATCCCTATACTTTCTCTGTAGAGATGTAAAAATCTTCATGATTAATGATTTCTAGTGGGTGGTGCAGTCCCACCAACTGACTAATCACCTCACCTAATAGTTATTGATGATGGGTTAGCCAACGAGTGAACAACTCTTGTCCAATGATTCTCTAATCATGGTGCACCCAAGCTTGGTCTCTAATTCATGAATCTCACCATGCCCAAAATATTGATCCACTCCTTAGTTAAGTCAGACCCATCATTTACACAGATTGGATTCCTAATTGGGTTTCTCACTATATTCCAAATATTGAGCTCAATCCATCCTCCAACCCGTAGCATCCAATGCCTAATAGACATGGTTGCATCTTCTTGATGCAACTTAACCACTGTGATCAGTCGAGAATAATCAATCCCGGGAATGGCCTGCATATCTACAATGGTGGAAGATCTTAGACTTAATCTTTTCTTAGAGAAATTGATTTAGATCTCTTTAAACTTGACTTGACATAGCCATAACCATTATGACTAACCTAGTGGCATGGGTTAGCTTGGATTATTAGCCACCTTAGATTAGGACTAAGCCGACAAATATGGCCAGGTAAGTGAGATTGGTGGAAGGGATATGCCATTAACTCGATAAGAATGCATTCAAATCGAATAGCTCCTAATTAAAAATCAGTCGATCGTATCTGCCAAACTTACCTTAGACACCAAATTATTGAGCCAGAATCAATCGGGTTAGCCTACAATCCAGACTCTAACCACTGAGCCTAATTAGGTCTTAACTTGATCGATCACTCATGTGACTCGATCTTGACCCAAACTTAATCCTATTAGGTTGGTTAATTTAAGCACTCTTGATCTCATCTAATCGACTCTTGATTTGGTTTGATCAACCGCTAGACCTAATTAAGCTACACAAGTCCGAACCTAATTTTATGAATATATCTTAGATTTAAAAATTTTTAATTTTAGACCTAATATATTTCATAATCTTAATTCTTAATTAAGTTTAGGATTCACAAACAAAATATGTAAATAAAATTCTAGGATTTCAGGATCTAGGGTTTTGTAGAAAATAAGTTTTTTGATTTCTGATTAAGGACGAACGTGCAGCACCCCTACACATCATAAGAATACTCCATCGAATGGAAGGAGAGGGCCTTTAAATCCTTCTTTATTCTTATGATCAGACGGCCAAGGGAAACACCTTAATCAAAAACATGGTGAATCTACAAAACTAATTTGATCTACATCATATATCACATATAAAAATTGATCTAACTTAAAAATATGTTTTGCATACATCTCATGTATCATATCATGCACATTTTTAGATCTAAATTATCTCATAAATATCTAAAAAATAAAATTTAAGTTTGATCATATCAAATTAAATTTATTCAAGATAACTTTGTTGATCTATTCTACAACTAGTCTAAACATGTATCAATCATATCTCATATGAACAAAATTAAATAAATTTATTTTTTATTTTTTAGACCTAATTATAATATTTATAATATCAAAAAATAGTAAGTAAATAGATCTAAAAATTATAATTAATTAAATTAAAATTATGATGATATTAGACTATACATAAAATAATTCTATTCCTAGTCTAGTCATGCATCTCATACATCTTAGACCTAAATTATTTAATTTTAATTTTTTAATTTAGATCTAACCACATCTCATGTGACATCTAAAATTATCTAATTATCAAATTAAAATTAAAATAAAATCAGATCTAATGAATTTTGGAAACCTAGCTTTGATACCAGTTGAAGGAAAAATCCTATTTCTCGGATCAAGTTCGTTCAGATCTAATTTGATCAAGAGGAATATTTCAAAAAAAAATTTTCTTAGATCTAAATTAGATCTGAAACTCTTCAGATTTGATTTTATCAATCTAATAAAATAAAATAAATTAAATTAAATTAAATCTAATTTAATTATACCTTTGTTATGGATAATCCTATTACCCTATGATGATCCCGATGTTTGTCTGAGGTTCTAGATGTAGCCATGTAAGCACCTAGCCTCTACCGATATCCACTCAAGCAAGATCTGGAGGTCTTCTTCTTCTCAATCTGTACTCCAAAAATTAGATCTACATCTGATCTTGAAGATCTTCAAAATGGCTTTTGAAGATCAGTCGTTGTCTCTTGCAGCAGTGCTGCCTTCTTCCTTTCCTGTCGCCTTTCTCTTGCTTAGATCGCACAAAACTCGAGCCCAAAAACTCTTGGACGTAGATAGGAGAGAGAGGACCTAAAGGTGGCATGAAGAGGGAGGGAGAGAAGCCTTGTGGCATGGGCAAAGGGTAGAACCTCTTAATTTCAGGCGTAGATAGGGTTTATATGGACCCTGCTATGCTATGCAGTGCCATATCATCCCAGCCAATCATGGCTCTTTGTGCAACCAGATCTCAATCTGATTGATGGGATGATATTATCTGATCCAATCATATTAGAGTCCCTCATAAACCTCCTTAGGTGGTGCCAAGACTGATCAAATAGGACTCTTTGGGGCCACCTAAGTTGAAACCATGAAGCAACCTGGAGTCCCATTTGTATGGGACTCCAGGTGTGATCCTCATAGGGCACACGCCTCCCTAGGCATGCACCCCTCCCTTTTTACTTTTTAGTAGGAGGAAAAAGGCCCATGTTCTCTCCTATGGGTGCATGATATATGGGTAGATGTCTAAGTGTCAAAGGTCAACATTTGAGCAAAGTCAAAAGACAAGATTTAGTAGGTAACGAAAAATGGCAGGTGTTGTCTCAAATTTATCTCATAAATTAATAGAACTCTTTTCTGACTTGAACAAGCTCCAATCAAACCAAGTAAAGATTCATGAGTGAGCCCAAACACATTTGGCTCAGTTGAGATAAGTCTTTAATGATTGTTGAAGGAGAACATTAGGCTCAATCATGTGCTAGCATGATTTTCTTGATCCTAATTGAATCTTATTCAAAATAATTGAACTGGGTTAGTCCAATTGATGATATCTAGATCCAAACTCTTATTTGTATGATTCAGTTAGGTTCAGTTCCATATGGTAATGGAATATGCCATGATCTCTATCATTGACATCATCAAAACACCTTTCGATGGATTAGAACTTTTCTGATTCAGACTAGTATGATTGATCATCCAAATCATTCTAATTGCTCCCAAAATCCACTAGTGACACCTAGCAGCATATGGTGGCAACCCATCAGAACTAAAAATGAACCTCTCGATGCAGTTACCTGTGTAATTAAGTTCCTCTATCTTAAGCCCCGATCAGATTAGGATTAAGGTGATCTCGTTAAACCCTAATATCCGTCATATGAATTAATCATTCGGTTCAAGTCCAATGTAAAAATCCAAATAGAAACTCTTTCTATTATTTCACTCTGCCATTGCCATGGGCTTTTGGACTTGATTCTCATGATCATCATAGGGTTGTTCCTCATCTACCGAGATAGATAGATCTCCTATTGGTGCAATCCAATTCCTATAATGAGTATGCTATAGCCAATATACACCTCAGGATTTTGAATGGTTAGAAGATCGAGTTATGGTATAGTCAAGCAATAAGACCCTCAAGATGAACAATCAATGCACCTTAGGTCAAAGAGCCGGATACACCACTGCAGCTTCGAGCTAGTCATCAATGAGAAGGTAGACTTCCTCATGACTGCTCGAGGTGGTCACGCTCAGTGCCCTCATTCTCTAACGAGTACTTGTACTCTCATTTCAGTGTCTCTACACCATAGACTCAAAATTCATCTATCCTAAAGAAGCAATCGTACACCAACCTTCTGGATCAATCACCATCCTCATGATGATCCTACGATCGTAAGCATTTTATGAGTTAATAATGAAAATTCATGTCTTAAATATTCAACTCTTGAAAATATGAACTATCATTACCATTAACTCTAGGGATGTATCACAGACGCTTTCAAATATACATTGTGAAAGAAAATAACCCATTTTATTATTTATAGTCAAAATTATAATTTTGCCCTTAGATGTGTATTTCAAGTATCAGCGAATTCTGGCTTCTAGGGCACACATATCTAACAAGCTCCAGCCATCGCAAGAGAGAGTTTCAATCCTTCAACCTCCTCCTTAAGCCTTTATCGAGCCACCAAACTCTCCCTCAGTATCCTCTCCCATCTATATGACTCCTCTATCTCTCTCAGTCTTTTCCTTAGAACTACAGATTCTATTTTGGCACCCTTCACGATGTCCTCCTGGTATGCCATTTGAATCTTTAGTTCGCACAGCTTGATTTTATCTTTTTCGTGCATAGTAGATAGGCTCTCTAAAGTACCTCTCAAAGAGAGTATCTCCTGCGAATCTCTGCTCGAGCCAGCTTAAGCTCTATCGGACAATTGCTACCAAAATCGGGCAATTTCACCGTCAGCCTTTCATAGTTTATGTTGAAGGTTGGCAACTTGAGCACACCAACCTTACCTATAATCATTAAATAACTCTTTGACTGCTTGTAATTGACCCTATAACTTGCAGAACCTCTTCTACCAATCCCAATCATACTCGATCCAATTGGTGGACCATACTAAACTTCCTTCGAGTATTTGAATCCTCTCATGTATGACCCTCAGTTCGATCTCTAGAGAGCTTGCTTTGGCAGTCAAAGTCCAAGCCTTCTCGCTACCGAGCTTCTATACTCGGTCTAGTTCTTCAGTTAAATGAAGCTTGTTATTGATATAGTCCATGAAATTCTTCCTATGCACTTGGCGCAAGCGAGTGACCTCTATCATCACCTCTGAACAATCCTTCCTTGACCATTGAAGCTCGTCTTTTATTTTCTTCAACTTTCTTCAAGTGATGAACCTCTTTTTTCAAATTTCTATCCATTGATTTTAGAAGAATGCCCCGAGGTAGGGGATTGACCTCGATTGGAGATGATGGTGAAGGAAAAAATCTTATTTTTTGGATCAGGCTCGTTCAGATCTGATTGGATTAAGAGGGATATTTCAAAAAATTTCTTCTAAGATCTAATCAGATCTAAGACTCTTCAGATCTGATCTTATTGATCTAATAAAATAAAATAAAAATTAAATTAAATTTAATTTAATTATATCTTTATTTTGGGTATTCTAATTATCCTATGATGATCCCGATGTTTGCCTGAGGTTCTGGATGTAGCCACCCAAGCTCCTAGTCTCTACCGGTATCCACTCGGGTAGGATCTAGAGATCTTCTCCTTCTCAATCAATCTTGCAAAAATTAGATCTAGATCTGATCTTGAAGGTCTTCAAAAACTCTTTTGAAGAACAACCATTATCTCTTGCAGCAGTGCTGCCTTCTTCCTTTTCTGTCATCTTTCACTTGCTTGGATCGCATCTAACTCATGCCCAAAACTTCTTGGACAGGGAGAGGAGAGAGAGGACCATAGGGTGGCATGGAGAAGGAGGGAGAAAAGCTTTGTGGCAAGGAATAAAGGTAGAAGCTCTCTATTCTAGGCGCAGATAGGTTTTATATAGACCCTACTACGCCATGCAGTGCCACATCATCCTGGCCAATCATGGCTCTTTATGCAATCAGATCTAAATCTGATTGATGGAATGACATCATCTAATCCAATCAGATTAGAGTCCCTAAAAACTCTCCTTAGGTGGTGCCAAGACTGGGTCAAATAAGTTTCCTTGGCGCCACCTAATTTAAACCCTTGAAGCAACTAGAGTCCCATTTCTATGGGACTCCAAATCTTATCCTCATGGGGTGCACGCCTCCCTAGGCATGCCCCCTTTTTCTATCTACTTTTTAGCAGGGGGACAAGGCCCAAGGTTCTCTCCTATGGGTGCATGACACATGGGCAAATGTCTAATTGTCAAAGGTCAACATTTGACTAAAGTCCAAAGACAAGATTTAGCAAGTGGCAAAAAATAGCAGGTGTTGTCTCAAATTTATTTCATAAATTAAGATAACCCTATTCTGATCTGGACAAGCTCCAATCAGACCAAGTAAAGATTTCTAAGTGAGCCCAAATACATTTAGCTCAGTCGAGATAAGTTTTAATGATTGTTAAAGGAGAACATTAGGCTCAATCGTGTGCTAGTATGATTTTCTTAAACCTAATTGAATCTTATTCAAATCAATTGAGCTAGGTTAATCTAATTGATGATATCCAGATCCAAACCCTTATTTATATGATCTAGTTAGGTTCAGTTCCATATGGTAATGGGATATGTCGTGATCTCTATCATCGATATCATCGAAACACCATCTGATGGATCAGAACTTTTCTGATTCAGACAACTAGTATGATCAATCATCCAAATTATTCTAATTGCTTGCAAAATCCACTAGTGATACCTAGCAGCATATGGTGGCAACCCATCAGAACTGAAAGTGAACCTCTCGGTGCAGTTTCCTATGTGATTAAGGTGATCTCATCAAATCCTAATATCCATCATATGAATTAATCATTTGATTCAAGTCCAATGTGAAAATCCTAATAGAAACTCTTTTTATTATTTCACTCTGCCATGGCCATGGACTTATGGACTTGATTCTCATGATCATCATAGGGCTACTCATCCATCGAGGTAGATAGATTTCTTATTGGTGCAATCCAATTCCTATAATGAACATGCTATAGTCAACATACATCTTAGGGTTCCGAATGGCTAGGAGATCGAGTTATGGTGTAGTCAAACTACAACACCCTCAAGATGAACTATCGATGTACCTCAGGTCAAAGAACCAGACACACTACTGTAGCTTCGAGCTAGTCATCGATGAGAAGGTAGACTTCTTCATGACTGCTCAAGATGGTCACGCTCAGTGCCCTCGTTCTCTAACAAGTACCTATACTCTCGCTCTGGTATCTTTATACCGTAGACTCAAGACTCATCTATCCTAAAGAAGGGATCATATACCAACCTTCTGAATCAATTACCATCCTCATTATGATCTTATAGTCGAAAGCATTTTATGAGTTAATAATGAAAGTTCATGTCTTAAATTTTCAACTCTTGAAAATATGAACTATCATTGCCATTAACTCAAGGGATATATCACAGACACTTTCAAATACACATTGTGATAGAAAATAAATTATTTTATTATTTATAGTTAAAATTATAATTTTATTCTTAAAAGTGTATTACAAGTGTCAGCCAATCTGGCTTCAAGGGCATACATATCTAATAAACTCCTACTTGACCTAAAGCCAATTGGCTATAAATCTAAGTCTTATCTTCTCAAGGTGGGCTTCGATCTTCTACTGGCCCAATGACTTTGTGAGTGGATCTGTTGTATTGTCTGTGGAGTCGATTCTCTTGACCTTGATGTAACCTTTCTCGAGATAATCATGGATGAGGTGGTATCATCGCTCGATGTGCTTGAATTTCTGATGAGATATTGGCTCCTTAGCTAGGGCTATGGCACCATTATTATCACAATATAGAGGAATGGCATCCAATGGCATCACTTTGATCTCTGCGGTGAACTTCTTATACCAGAATGCCTCCTTCGCAGCTTTTGATGCAACGATGTACTCTACTTCCATGGTGGAATCTGCTATTATTGTCTGCTTGAAACTCTTCCAACTGACAGCACCACCATTACACACAAATAGACTCTTAGATGTCGACTTTCGATCATCTATATCGGACATAAAATTCGAGTATGTATATCCCTGGACTTAGAGTTCTCCATTACCAAAAACCAACAACATATCCTTAGTTCTTCTTAAGTACTTAAGGATACATTTCACAGAAGTCCAGTGTTCTTCACCTGGATTCGACTGATATCTGCTCGTGACACTCACAACATGGGCTATATCAGGTCATGTACCTAACATGGAATATATGAGGCTCCCTTCTGCTGAAGCAAAAGGGATCTTGCTCATGCGTTCAATCTCCTTAGATGTGTTGGGATACATTTTCTTAGAGAGATGAATGCCATGTTTGAAGGGTACCAATCCCCTCTTGGAGTTTTTCATGCAAAACCTCTTTAATACTTCCTCTATATACATCTTCTGTGAAAGACCTAGCATCCTATTCGGTCTATCTCTATAAACCTTAATTTCTAGAATGAAGGATGCTTCTCCTAGGTCTTTCATGGAGAATTCTTTAGATAACCATAATTTAACTATGGTTAACATGGAAATATCATTCCTAATAAGGAGGATATCATCCACGTACAGTACGAGGAAGATAATAGCGCTCCTACTGACCCTTTTGAAAATACATGGTTCCTCCTTATCCTTGATGAAACCAAATAATTTGATCACATTATTAAAACGAGTATTCCAGCTCTGAGATGCTTGCTTAAGTCCATATTTTGCAGCTTGCATACTTTGTGATCAGCATCACTGGATGTGAAACCTAGCGTCTGTTCTATATAAATATCTTTCTCAGGGTATCCATTCAAGAACATCATTTTCATGTCCATTTGCCATATTTCATAATCGAAATAGGCTGCAACAGCAAGCAATGTATGGATGAATTTTAACACAGCTACTGGCGAAAAGGTATCCTGATAGTCAATGCCTTCATGCTGACTATATCCTTTTGCCACTAATCTAGCTTTGAATATCTCCACATTTCCATCTGCACCAATCTTTCTATTGTAGATCCATTTACACCCAATAGGTACTACATCTTTAGGTGGATCTACCAAGGTCTAGACTTGATTTGAGTTCATCGAGTTAATTTCTAACTTCATTGCCTCTAATAATTTCTCAGAGTCGATATCCGATATCACCTCATCATAGGTTTTGGAATCATCATCATGAACCCCATTAACTACGAAGAATATTTTCTCTACTTTCTCTGAAACAGTACCTAAATATCTCTCAGGAGGATGAAAAATCCTTTTCGATCTATGAGGTGGAGGAGGTAGTGATTGTATTGGCTCAACCTAATGTGGTTCCATAGGGTCCTTAGCTCGTTGCTCTTATGAGACTTTCTCCTCGAGCTTGATATGCTTTTCAATGCTGCCATCTTGAATAAACTATTTTTTCAAAAAAATGGCATATCGACTCATAATCATATTATGGTCTTTCGAAATATAGAAATAATATCCTAATGACTCTTTAGGATATCCTATAATCGAGCTCTAATGGACCTATAGTCTAACTTATCCGCTTGTTGTCTTTTGACATGAGCCGGACAATCCCAAATTTTGTGATGACTTAGACTTGGTTTCTTACCATGTCATATCTCGTACAGTGTGGTAGGAATAGTTTTAGAGGAAACCCTATTCAGTAAATATATAGCAGTTAACAGACTATGTCCCCAAAAAAATTAGGAAGATTTATGAAGCTTATCATGGATCGGACCATATCTAATAGGGTTTGATTCCTCCATTCTGAAATCCCGTTGAGTTAAGGTGTTCTAGGTAGAGTCCATTGAGAGACTATGCCATTTTGCATGAGATAGTTTAGAAATTTTTGACTAAGGTATTCATCTTCTCGATCTGATCGAAGAACCTTAATGGATTTTTCAATTTGCTTTTCAACTTCATGTCTGAATTTTTTGAACTTTTCAAAGGCTTCAGACTTGTGTCTTATAAGATATACATATCCATACCAAGATAAATCATCGGTAAAGGTTATGAAGTAGTCAAAGTTGCCTCTAACCGGCACATTAAATGGGCCGCACACATCAGTATGTACTAGGGCAAGTAGATCCATAGCCCTTTTCTCGTGTCCTACAAAAAGGAGCTTAGTCATTTTGCCATGAAGACATGATTCACAAATTGGATATGACTCGAAAGTCAACAAACTTAATAGCCCGATTTTCTCTAATTTGTTAACCCTATCTTCTACTATATGACCTAGCCTTAGGTGCCATAGATACCTATCATTTGGACTATCCCTAGATCATTTTGATCTTATGGCATTCATATTTTGCTCAATATTAAAGATAGATACATCAATATGTAACTGGTAGAGACCGTTAATGAGAAAACACTTGCAATTTTATTTCTTTCATAAATAATATTATAATGGTCCTTAAGAAAACTAATTACATAGCCTTTTTGTGCTAAATATGAAACAAAAATCAAATTTCTGCTTGCAGTAGGCACATAATAACAATCCCTAAGTACTAAATCTAAGCCAGATGGTAGTTGAAGAGGGTCGGTTTCCATGGTCAAAGCAACAATCCTTGCTCCATTTTCGATACATAGGATCATCTCACCATCCCTCAGCCACCTGCTATCCTCAAGATCCTGCATGGAAGTGCACAAATGAGCACTAGAACTAGAGTCAAGCATCCAACTGGATGCAAAAGAAACTGTAAGGTTAGATTCAATAACGAGCATACCTCCAGAAGAATCTGTCTCCTTCTTATTCTTCAGGGTGGCTAGCTATGTAGGATAGTTTCGCTTCCAGTGGCCGTCAGTATTATAATGAAAATACTTTTCTTTGTTAGCAGCCTTCTTCTTCAGCTCTATCTTCTTTTTCTTTCCTCCTTCCATCTTCTATTTTTTCACAGACTTCTTCTTCTTTCCAAAAAAACTTTCTTTTGAAAGAAGTTCATTCCATAGCAAGTATTGAGCCTTTAGAACCTTTCATACAAAGCTCAACAGTAACCAACATATTCATAAGCTCGATCAGAGTATTCTGAAGTTTGTACATATGGTAGTTCATGATGAACTATCCATATGCATCAGTCAAGGATTGCAGAATTATATCATTCTGTAGATCCTGGTCTAACTTCACTTCGAGCTTCTCAAGCTCTTCTAAGTCCTTGATCATCATCAGACAATGATCTTGGACTAATTACCCATCACGCATTTTAGCCTTAAACAGTCGTTTGGTGACCTGATTTTTGGCTGCGTGACTCTGTTCACCAAACAACTTTTGTAGGTGAGCCAACAATTGGTGGGCAGTCTTGATATGTTTATGTTGATGCTGAAGCTCATCAGACATCGAGCCCAACATATAGTATCTGGCCTTATTATCTTCATCCATCCATTTGTTAAGAGATGCTCTTTGTTCAACAAAAGGACGAGCTGGTAAAGTGGGGGGATCCTGATCCAATATATGAGTCAACTTCTTAAAATCTAAAATAATTTTAAAGTTTTAGGGCCAATCCTTATAATTGAATTCGATCAGTCTATGGGTATCTAGGATATGGGCTAGTGGGTTGGATGCAGATATTTTTCTTTTTTCTATAGAGAGTCAAAGTTTCTAGTTAGATTTTATAATTAAGACTTGACCAATTTATTTAGAGGTTTGATTTTTAAACAAATTAGCTCTCACTATTTTCTTAGATCCCTACACTTTCTCTGTAGAGATACAAAAATCTTCATGATTACTGATTTTTAGTGGGTGGTGCAGTCCCACAAACTGACTCATCACCTTACCTAATAGTTATTGTTGATGGATTAGCCAATGAGTGAACAACTCTTGTCTAATGATTCTCTAATCATGGTGCACCTAGGCTTGGTCTCTAATTCATGAATCTCATCGAGCCTAAAATATTGATCCATTCCTTAGTTAAGTCAGACCCACCATTTGCATAGATTGGATTTCTAATTGGATCTCTCACCATATTCAAAATATTGTGCCCAATCCATCCTCCAGCCTATAGCATCCAATACCTAATAGACATGGTTGCACCTTTCAAGTGCAACGAACCACTATGACCAGTCGAGAACAATCAACCCTGGAAAGAATCCGCACATCTACAATAGTGGAAGACCTTAGACTTAATCTTTTCTTAGGAAGATTTGATTTAGGTCTCTTTAAACTTGACTTAACATAGCCATAACCATTATGACTAACCTAGTGGCATGGATTAGATTGTTAGCCACCTTAGATCAGGACTAAGCTGATAAATATGGTCAAGTAAGTGAGACTGGTGGAAGGGATATGCCATTAACTCGACAAGATCACATTCGAGTCGAGTAGCTCTCAATTAAAAATCAGTCAGTCGTATCTGTCAAACTTATCTTAGACACCAAATTGTTAAGCCAGAACCAATCGGGTTAGCCTACAATCCAAACTCTAACCACTGAGCCTAATTAGGTCTTGATTTGATCGATTACTCATATGACTCAACCTTGACCCAGACTTAATCCTATTAGGCTAGTCAATTTAAGCACTCTTGATCCCATCTAACCAACTCTTGATTTGGTTTGGTCAACCACTAGACCTAATTGAGCTACCCTATCCCGAACCTAATTTTATGAATATGTTTTAGATCTAAAAATTCTTAATTTTAGATCTAATATATTTCATAATCTTAATTCTTAATTAAGTTTAGGATTCATAAACAAAATATGTATATAAAATCCTAGGATTTCAGGATCTAGGATTTTATAGAAAATAAGTTTTAGATTTTTGATTAAGGACGAATGCGCAGCATCCCTATACATCATAAGAACATCCCATCAAATAGGAGGAGAGGACCTTTAAACCCTACTTCATTCTTATGAACGGATGGCCAAGGAGAACACCTTAATCAGAAATATGATAAATCTACAAAACTAGTTAGATCTACATCATCTATCACATATATAAAAATTGATCTAACTAGAAATATATTTTGCATACATCTCATGTATCATATCATGCATGTTTTTAGATCTAAATTTTCTCATAAACATCTAAAAAATAAGATTTAAATTTGATCATATTAAATTAAAATTTATTCTAGGCAATTTTGTAGAACTATTCTACAACTAGTTTAAACATGTATCTATCATATCTCATATGAATAAATTAAATAAATTTATTTTTTATCTTTTAGATCTAATTATAATATTTATAATATTAAAAAATAATAAATAAATAGATCTAAAAATTATAATTAATTAAATTAAAATTATAATCATGTTAGACTACACATAGAAAAATTCTATTCCTAATCTAGTCATGCATCTCATACATCTTAGATCTAGAATATTTAATTTTTAATTTTTTAATTTTAGATCTATTGGTGTAGAAACTAGTTGTCCTTGGAATCAGCTGGAGTGGAGGTCGACGAGGTCACCATCGGGGACCTGCAAAATAAAGTCTCGTCCAGAGCCGATGGAGGGTGGCTCCAACAGGACCCTCCGATGATCAAGTCAGCTCTGGCCAATAGGAATAGAGTGCTCAAGGATGAGTTTCATAGAGCTTAGAGAAGGAGAGGAGTGCTTAGAGCTTAGAGATTAGAGATTAGAGATTAGAGATTAGAGATTAGAGTTAGCATATCTGGAGGATCCCTTTTATAGGCAGAGCCTGATTGATGGTGACTGATGGTGATGGCCATACCACCTGATGGTGGCCCACTCGAGGCTGCACAGGGTTCGGTGCGGAGAGGATGGTATCATCAGGCTGATAGTGACAACCATACCGTCCGATAGTGGTGGGCTGCTCGAGGTCTAGTGAAGTCAGTCATGGAGAAGTGCGCTTGTAGCATCGCCTGTGGCAGACTGATGGTGATCGTTCATCTAAATTTAATAACCGTGGCTCTGAGAAAGCAGGCATTGATCAATGGACTTTGGTACATATCAATTCTAGAGGAGTTCAGACTCCTAAAGGAGTTTGACCGAGGGAAAGCTCGGAAGGAGTTCGGTCAGAGGAGTGCGGAGGGAGTTCGGCTCTCACAGGCATCTGGCTGGAGGAGTGCGGCTAAGGCTCGATCGCTGGGGAGTTCGAAAGAAACTAGGCTGCTGAGGAGTTTGGTCGGTCGAAGGAGATGTCTACGAGGAGTCCAGCTCCTGAAGAAGTTCGACCGAAGGAGAAGCTTGGAGGGAGTTCGGCTCCCACAGGCATCTGGCTGGAAGAGCGCGGAGGAAGTTTGGCTCTTGTGGGAGTCTGACTGAAGCTCGACCGCTGAGGAGTTCAGTCGATTATAAGAGTTTGGCTTCTGAAGAAGTCCGATCGAAGGGAAAGCTTGGAGGGAGTTTAGCTAAGACCTGGCCGCTGAAGCTCTTTCGTGGCTACCAGTTACGTTAAGCTGAGCATCGAACTGGACTTCGACGGGAGTGGGGTTTATCCCTAACAATAGTCCCCCCCACTCCTGAGTTTGAAACTCGAAGGAAGGGAGTACAGAAAAGGCGACTGTCGAAGTCCTCTTTTGGGCTCCATGCTAATTCAAGTTGAAGCTCGGGGGGGAGATCTCATCTCCTGCCAAAGTTGAAGTTGAAGATCGGGGGAGATCTCATCTCCAGCCGAGGTTGAAATAGATCTCATCTCCTGCGTTCGAGGTCGGAGGTTGAGCTCCTTGGGGGCAATATTGTCTCCAGCAGCTGGGGTTGCCTCGGGGGGATCATATCTCCTATAACCAAGGTTAATACTGGCACTCGAGAGAGATCCAATCTTAGGGTGAGGTTGTCTCCGATCTTATCTTTGGTCGAGATTGTCTCGATTGCTCGGGAGAGATCTTATCTCTGGCCGAGGTTGTCTCGGGCGCTTTGGCCGAGGTTATCTCCGATCTTATCTCTAGCCGAGGTTGGCTTGGGTGCTCTGGCCGAGGTTGTCTCTTGATTTTATCTCTGGCTGAGGTTGTTTCGATCGCTTGAAAGAGATCTCATCTCTGGCCGAGGTTGTCACTTGATTTAATCTCTGGCCGAGGTTGTTTCAGTTGCTTGAAAGAGATCTCATCTCTGACCAAGATTGTCTCGGTCGCTTGAGAGAGATCTTATCTTTGGTCGAGGTTGTCTCGAGTGCTCTGGCCAAGGCTATCTCGGGCACTCTGGTCGAGGTGGTCTCTTGATTTTATCTCTGGCTGAGGTTGACTCGATCGCTCGGGAGAGATTTATCTTCTACAAAATTTGGAGCTCAGACTTCGACTTTGCTCGCGTTAGGATGAGGTTCCCCTCTTATTCCTAACAGACTGTGGGGGTACATACGGACCATCGTCCGTGCTTCTCCCTCCATCTTGTCTATCGTGAATGAGGTCTTTGACTTTGCTTGCATTTGGATGAGGTTCTCCTCCTATTCCTAACGGGCTGTGGGGGCACGTATGGACCATCGTCCGTGCCTCTCCCCCATCTTGTCTAAGGTGAATGAGGCCTTCGACTTTGCTTGCATTAGGATGAGGTTCTCCTCCTGTTCCTAAGGGGCTATGGGGGCACATTCGAACCATAGTCCATACCTCTCCCTCCGTCTCATCTAAGGTGAATGAGGCCTTCGACTTTGCTCGTATTAGGATGAGGTTCCCCTCCTATTCCTAATGGGCTGTGGGGGCACATTCAGACCGTCGTTCGTGCCTCTCTCCTCATCTCGTCTAAGGTGAACGAGGCCTTTGACTTTGCTCGCATCAGGATGAGGTTCTCCTCCTGTTCCTAATGAACTATGGGGGCACATTCGGACCATCGTCCGTGCCTCTCCTTCCATCTTATCTAAGGTGAACGAGGCCTTCAACTTTGCTCGCGTTAGAATGAGTTTCTCCTCCTGTTCCCAACAGGCTGTGGGGCACATTCGGACCATCGTCCGTGCCTCTCCCCCCATCTCATCTAAGGTAAATGAGGCCTTCGACTTTGCTCGCGTTAGGATGAGGTTCTCCTCCTGTTCCTAACGGGCCACTTTCGCTCATTTCTTTCCTATCATCATAAAATTTTTGCACCCAGAAATAATATTATTGAAAGGAAAGAATTTTATCGAAGGAAAGTTACGGGCAGCACATCCCCATTTCAGGGTCATGGGGGCGTTGTTCCTCTGAGTTCCCTCGGTCAGTAAGTCCCAAGCCGGACGGTCTCCTCTATCTCATGCTGGCCTCCTCAATTTGGAGCATGCTTCTCTTGGCTTTGACGTCGGGAGATGGGGAGTCGTTGATGTACCAAGCTCCTCCCAGGGGTAATGTTGATGATGCCGTGAGGCGGCCAACCTCCTTATCATTTTTGGTTATGGCAGCACCCTTGGCCGACCTTCTCCTGCTTTAGGCTGGCATCGAAGAAATTTACCCAGCCGTCCCTTTTTGACGAGCTTCTCAATTTCTTCTCAGAGCTAAAAGCATTCCTCAATGTCGTGGCCGTGGTCACGATGGTAGAGATAGTACTTGCTTTGATCGTGCTTGCTTGGGGGAGATCATAGTCCTTCTGATCGTGGCAGCTGGTTCTTAACTTTCATGAGAATTTGAGTTCGAGGAGCGTTGAGGGGGGCATAGTCGTAGAATCCTTCGGGAGGAGGACTTCTTCGCATCCTTCTATCGGGGCTTCATTGGTGGCGAGCTTGAGGAGTTCAAGCCTTGCTTGCGCTGGGGAGGTCATGAGCGCGGTTGAACTTCCTATGAAACCTTTTGTGGGAGAACTTCATACTTCTTTGTCGGGACTTTCTTGACGACGAGCTCGAGGAGGAGCTCGGCCTTGCTTGCTCGAACTTCATTCCACCTCCTATGAAGCCTTCGATGGGAGAACTTCATGCCCCTTTGTCGGGGCTTCCTTGATGACGAGCTCAGGGGGAGTTCGGTGGTCTCGCTCACGCCGAACTTCATTCCACCCTTCTGTGAAACCTTCTATGGGAGAACTTCATGATCCTTTGTCGGGGCTTCCTTGATGACATACTCGAGGGAGAGTTCAGCCTCGCTTGCACTGGGGTGATCATGAGCACGGCCGAACTTCATTCCATCCTCTTATGAAATTTGTGGGAGAACTTCATGCCCCTTTGTCGGTGTGAGCGAGGCCGAACTTCTTGCCCCATTGTCGGGGCTTCCTTGACGACAAGCTCGAGGGGGAGTTCGGCGGCCTCGCTCACATCGAACTTCATTCCGCCCTCCTATGAAGCTTTTATTAGGAGAACTTCATGCCCCTTTGTCAGGGCTTCCTTGACGGCGAGCTCGACGGGGACTTCAGCCTCGCTTGCGCTGGGGAGGTCGTGAGCACGGTCAAACTTCATTCTGCCCTTCAGTGAAACCTTTGTCGGGGCTTTCACGCTCCCAGGCCTGAGGGGGAGTCCAGAAATGCGACCGAGCTTCACTTGGCATCCCTTCATCATCCTTGGCACTGAAGGCCTCTTCAACCCGAGCATAACCTTCAGTCCGAGCCAGCAGATTGGCGAAGTTCTTGGGATACTTCTTCTTCAGGGAGAATAGCAAGTCATTCTTCTGAAGGCCATCCTTGAGCACGGCCATTGCAACAGACTGGTCCAGGTCCCGGACCTCCAACTCCGTGGCGTTAAACTGGATGACATAAGTTCAGATGGATTCCTCCTACTTCTGCTTGACATTCATCAGAAAATCCAAACTTCGACACGGACGTCGACTGCTGATGGAGTGGGCCACGAACTGATGGCTCATCTGGTCAAAGGAAAAGAATGCACCTAGCTTTAACATTGAGTACCAGTTTCTAGCTACTCCCTTTAAGGTAGATGGGAAGGCTCGGCACAGTATGGCATTTGAAGCATCGTGGAGTAGCATCATGGTCCGGAAGGCCCCTAGATGATCAACTGGATCAGAAGTTCCATCGTAGCTTTCGAATTGAGGAAGCTCAAAGTTCGGCGGGATGGGCTCTTGCATAATTCGAAGGAAGAAAGGAGGATCCATGTGGACGTCAGCATGATGAGCCAGGGCGACATGGCCAAGCTCTTCAATCCATCGATCCATCTCCTATAGTCTGTGATTGAGGGCGTCATCTTGATTGCAGATCTTGGGAGGCTTTCGACTACAAACGAAAAATGTCTCTTTCATAGGAGAACCATGATCCAAACACGGATCCTCTACTCTCTCTTTTTCCTTTCCAAGGGCGACGAGTACGTTAGCCCAGGTACTCTTCCTTGGGGTCGGTTCCCGACATCTCGATGGTGGGTTTTCTGATGGAGTCATCATCGGGGGCTGCTGCATGGCCTGCACCGCCTCCATGAGGCCATGAACCTGCTGGATGAATAGGTTTAACTGCCTCACATCCACCGCAACTATAGATGGAACCTGGGTTGCTGGGACTAGAGTGGGAGCAGATGGATCTAAACGGGATCGAGCCATGGAGGTCATTGATCGTCGGGTCGAAGCTTTTCTGGGAGGCATTTTTTCTGGGAAGAACTCTAGATCGCTGCTGAGCACTCCTTTAAGATCGAGAGAACCTCAAGAATAGAGGGCCCTTCCTCTACTATCAATCTGTTGGTGCAGAAACTAGTCATCGCCGGAATCAACTGGAGTGGAGGCCAACGAGGTCATCATCGAGGACCTGCAAAACAAAGTCCCATTTGGAGTCGATGGGGGGTGACTCCGACAGGACCCTCTGACGATCAAGTCAGCTCTGATCAATAGAAATGGAGTGCTCAAGGATGAGTTCTGCAGAGCTTAGAGAAGGAGAGGAGAGCTTAGAGCTTAGAGATTAGAGATTAGAGTTAGCATATCTGGAGGGTCCTTTTTATAGGCAGAGCCTGATTGATGGTGACTGATGGTGATGGCCATACCACCTGATGGTGGGTCGCTCGAGGCTATATGGGGTTTGACGTAGAGAGGATGGTATTGTCAGATCGATAGTGACAGCCATACCGTCCGATAGTGGTGGGCTGCTTGAGGTCTGGCGAAGTCAGTCACAGAGGAGTGCGCCTGTAGCATCACCTATGGCAGATTGGTGATGATCGTTCATCCAAATTTAATAGCCATGGCTCTGAGAAAGTAGGCATTGATCGGTGGACTTTGATACGTATCAATTTTAGAGGAGTTCGGACTCCTAAAGGAGTTCGATCGAGGAGAAGCTCGAAAGAAGATCGATCGGAGGAGTGCGGAGGGAGTTCGCTCTCGCAGGCATCTGGCTGGAGGAGTGCAGCTAAGGCTCAGTCGCTGGGGAGTTTGGAAGAAGCTCGATCACTGAGGAGTCTGACCGACCAAAGAGGATGTCTGGGAGGAGTCTGGCTGTTGAAGAAGTTCGACCGAAGGGAAAGCTTGAAGGAAGTTTGGCTCCCGCAGGCATCCGACTGGAAGAGCGCAGAGGGAGTTCGGCTCTTGTGGGAGTCTGACTGAAGCTCAATCACTGAGGAGTTTGGCTGGTTGTATGAGTTCGACTTCTAAAGAAGTCCGATTGAAGGGGAAGCTTGGAGGGAGTTCGGCTAAGACCCGACCGCTGAAGCTCTTCCATGGCTACCAGTTGCGTTAAGCTGAGCATCAAACTGGATTTCAGTGGGAGCGGAGTTTATCCCCAATAAGATCTAATCACATCTCATGTGATACCTAAAATCATCTAATTATTAGATCCAAAATAAATTAAAATTAGATCTAATAAATTTTGGAACCGGTGCTGATACAAACTGAAGGAAAAAACCTTATTTCTTGGGTCAGGTTCATTCAGATCTGATTGGATCATGAGAAATATTTTAAAAATTTTTTTTAAGATCATAATCAGATTTGAGAATCTTCAGATCTAATTTTATTGATCTAATAAAATAAAATAAAAATTAAATTAAATTTAATTTAATTATACCTTTATTTTGGATAATCTAATTATCTTGTGATGATTTCGATGTTTGTCTGAGGTTCTGGATGTAGCCACAAAAGCACCTAGCCTCTACCAGTATCCACTCAGTAGAATCTAAAGATCTTCTTCTTCTGAATCAATCCTCCAAAAATTAGATCTAGATCTGATCTTGAAGGTCTTCAAAAACTCTTTTGAAGAACAACCGTTGTCTCTTGTAGCAGTGCTGCCTTCTTCCTTTCTTGTTGCCTTTCACTTGCTTGGATTGCACCTAACTCATGCCCAAAACTTCTTGGGCATGGAGAGGAGAGAGGACCAGAGGGTGACATGGAGAAGGAGGGAGAAAAGCTTTATGGCATGGGCTAAAGGTAGAAGCTCTCTATTCTAGGTGCATATAGGGTTTATACAGACCCTACTGCGCCATGCAGTGCCACATCTTCCTAGCCATTCATGGCCCTTTGTGCAATCAGATCTAAATCTGATTGGTGGAATGACATCATCTAATCCAATTAGATTAGAGTCCCTCAAAACTCTCTTTAGGTGGCACCAAGACTGGGTCAAATAAGTCTCCTTGGCACCACCTAATTTAAACCCTTGAAGCAACTGGAGTCCCATTTGTATGGGACTCCAAGTCTTATCCTCGTGGGGTGCATGCCTCCTTAGGCATGCGCCCCTTGCCTGTCTATTTTTTAGTAGGGGGACAAGGCCCAAGGTTCTCTCCTATGGATGCATGACGCATGGGCAGATGTCTAAGTATTAAAGGTCAACATATGACTAAAGTCCAAAGACAAGATTAAGCAGGTAATGAAAAATGATAGGTGTTATCTCAAATTTATTCATAAATTAAGATAATCCTTTTTTGACTTGGACAAGTTTCAGTTAGACCAAGCAAAGGTTTCTATGTGAGTCCAAACATATTTGGTTCAGTCAAGATAAGTTTTAATGATTGTTAACAGAGAACATTAGGCTCAATCATGTACTAGCATGATTTTTTTAAACCTAATTAAATCTTATTCAAATCAATTAAATTGGATTAATCTAATTGATGATATTCAGATCCAAACCCTTATTTGTGTGATCCAGTTAGGTTCAATTTCGTATGGTAATAGAATATATCATGATCTCTATCATCAACATCATCGAAATACCTTTCGATGGATCAAAACTTTTTTGATCCAGATAACTAGTATGATCAATCATCCAAATCATTCTAATTGCTCTTAAAATCCACCAATGACACCTAGCAGCATATGGTGGCAACCCATCAGAACTAAAATTGAACCTCTCGATGCAGTTTTCTATGTGATTAAGTTCCTCTATCTTGAGCTCCGATCGGATTAGGGTTAAGGTGATCTCGTCAAACCCTAATATCCGTCATGTGAATTAATCATTCGATTCAAATCCAATGTGAAAATCCTAATAGAAACTCTTTCTACTATTTTGCTCTGCCATGACCATGGGCTTATGGACTTGATTCTCATGATCATCATAGGGCTGCTTCTCTTCTACCGAGGTAGATAGATCCCTTATTGGTGCAATCCAATTTCTACAATGAATATGCTATAGTCAATATACACCTCAAGATTCTGAATGGCTAGGAGATCGAGTTATGGTGTAGTCAAACTACAACACCCTCAAGGTAAACCGCTGATGTAACTCAGGTCAAAGAACCAGACACACCACTACAGCTTCGAGCCAGTCATCGATGAGAAGGTAGACTTTCTTATGACTGCTCGAGGTGGTTACGCTCAGTGCCCTCATTCTCTAACGAGTATCTGTACTCTCACTTCGGTGTTTCTACACCATAGACTCAAGACTCCTCTATCCTAAAGAAGCGATCATACACCAACCTTCCAGATTAATGACCATCCTCATGATAATCCTATGGTTAGGAGCATTTTATGAGTTAATAATGAAAATTCATGTCTTAAATTTTCAACTCTTGAAAATATGAACTATCATTGCCATTAACTCAAGGGATGTATCACAAACACTTTCAAATACACATTATGATAGAAAATAAATCATTTTATTATTTATAGTCAAAATTATAATTTTGCCCTTAGAAGTGTATTACAAGTATCAGTCAATATGGCTTCAAGGGCACACATATCTAACAGACAGGTCATGACTCTGATTGCTAAGAGAATTCTTAATAATAAACATGCAAGCATAAAGAAAGAAGATCTACTTTCATTGTTCAAAATGCTATATATAGACTAAAATAAGATAGAAAAAAAATACAACTACTCGAGGTTCTCAACCTCAGGAGGTGCAGCAGCGATCAAGGTTGGAGCGTTCTTGGCAACCCTAGGCTCTAGTGGAGGTTCGAGTGCTTTGATAGTAGGTTCAGAGGGCTTGAGGGTGACTTTGGCAGGAGAAGGGTCGGCCACGGTAGTGGGTGGTCCCACCTCTTCATCAGGATTTTCCTCATCAAGGAAGCTAAGATCAAGCTCAAGAAATTTGTGAGCCACTTTGTCTACATAGAGCTCATACTCCTTGATGAAGGCCTACAGGCCAAACTCGATGTTCAGTTTTTTCATTTCAGAGGAAATCTTGAACTCTTACACCGCTTGAATCTTCGCTTTCGAGATTTCCCTTGAGATTTGATCTTTCTGCTCTGCAACCTTGACATCGACTTTCTTCCTCCTCTCCTCCTCCAAGGCTAGAGTGGCCTTTAGCCTTGCAGAAGCGAGCTCCTCCTTCCTGAGCACCTCTTGGAGATCTTCAACTTTGACCACCTTCTCCGTTGTGAGGCGATCAACCTCAACAGCTTTCTCTTCCTGAAGGTGGATGACTTCATCCTAAAGGTCCTCCTGAACCTTCAAGGCTTTTGCCCTTAGATGATGCACCATTCTGATGTGGGCAAGTATTTGGTGATCTGACTGTAATAAAAAATTGGTGTTATGCATGCAAAAAAAGAAGAAGAGAGAGAAGAGAATCAACAAGGCAATTATCTTGACGAAGGTCCCAAGAGAATCCCAGATGAGCTGCGCATGATCAAGGTCGGCCATTCAGTCGACCATCTTGAGCACAATGAACTTGTTAGTTAGGTCTGGGATGATCTTTGGGTTGTTGAAAGAATCTTCTCCTAGATCATTGCTATCATCGTTTGACTCACCGGGACGAGTCTTGCGAAATATCTTCACGATGACCTTCTTCTTTTTCTTATCCCCTCCTTTTTCTCTTTCGATTGGAGGCTGCGAAGCTTGATCTTTGGCTCAAGGGCTTAAGGGTGTTGGAGGCATAGAGCCCCCTTCAATGGCGCTGACCTCGGTGGTAGGGATAACGTCGGTGCCTTTGGCAACTTTGGAGGCAATGGCAGCAGTAGTGGGGGTCGCAGAGCCCGGAGCGTTGACCTTTGCCTTCTTCGAGCTTTCATCCAGTGTCTTTCCTTTCCTCTTTTGGGCATGAAGCTCCTTGGTAAGCATTTCGACCACCTGTGTGTCCATCTCTACAACAAAGAAGGAATCACAGTCAACAACATATGCATACAAAATCTTATAAAAGTTTGCAAAGTAGAAAAATGTACCCACAGGGTTGAGGGGACTCAAGCCCACATTGAACAGAGTATGTTCTTTTGGAAGTTAGGGAAGGAGAGGAGCCCAATAAGTCTTAAGCTTATTGGCAGAGTCAAGATCACCTCTATCTAAACTAGGAGCTTGGTGGATTGACTCTCTAAGCAGACCTCAAGGAGGAAGCCCTAGTAGCAGGGTTGGACAATACATAAAGAAATACCTCTCCTTTCAATTGTGGATAGAAGAAGGAGCACCTTTTAGTAACCCCTTCTTACTGAACTAGAGGGAGAAGTATCATCAGTCCTTCATAGAAGGATGGCATTTGAAGGTATAGTAATTTCTGAAAAGAGATATGATTAGGCAAACTTCAGCCAGGTGGCAAAGGAAGAGAAATCCGATCACAAACCTAAAAGAGTTTGGCACTACAAAAGCTAGGGAGATGTTCAAAAAATGAAAAAGCGCCACTACAAAAGGTGGAAGAGGATGTTTTAGTCTGGCATGAAGAGCTTCCAAGTATAGATAAAATTGACCAAGTGGGGGAGAACAAGCCCAGTCACTGGGTCCAGAGAGTTCTAGTTCGTATTCCAGAGGGACCCCATATTGAATCTTAATCAATGAAAGGTTGTCTAAGGTTAAGGTATAGGGGATCATGCACGGTACAAAGATTAGATGGGACATACTTCTAAGGTCAGTCTCATCTATGGGATCAGGGTTTTAGAGGATCGGATTGGACCAACTCCAAGAATTGGTAGATTGAAAAGTTTCCAAAGACATTCGGATCAAATGAACAACGAAAAATCCCCGAAAAATCAAAAAAATAAGGAGCAAAATCTTCTTAAACAAATCAAAGGGACAAAATGCAAGAGACACTGAAATAATCAAAGGAAAGGTTATGAAACTAACCTAAATTGATCGAGAAGGGCAACAAAATGATGGGCATGATGAAAATCGAGCAGGAAAGCACCCATGGGCGGAAGAAATAGAGAAGAAAATCAAAGAACTCTCGAGTGGGAGGAAGGACACTAGAGGAAGAATGAGAAGAGCTCAAAATGAAGTATGGCCCCTAGGAGAAGAAGATGAATTTAAATACCTGACAGAGCCCAAGGTGGTTATTATGGTAGGTCGTCTCCAGTCGATCTGCAATTGACATGTGTCCCACTCATCATGGTAGGTGATCAACGACTGGCAGAATTTTAATTGCATCGTATCTAGGATAGAGTTTTGATGGGAATTTTGAGAAATCATCTTTTTGGGTCACCTTGTATTTAAGAAGCTTCGGCGCCAATGCAATAAACTCCAAGGCTCTCCATCCAACAATCGTAGAACTCAGAAAAAAACTTCAACAGTCATCTTTTTTATACTCCCTTTTTTCAAATTTCAAACTTGGGAGTAGGAAGACTATTGTTGGGGTCAAATCCATTCTTGTCAAAGTTTGGCTTGGTGAATTGTCTCAAGATGATCATCGGAGGATCCTACTGGAGGCATCCCCATCTTCAGTCAGGACTTACCTTGCTGGTCACTGGCAGCGACCTCTTCTTTTCTAGCTCCAGTCTAGTCCGACGTCAATCAGATTCTGCACCAATAGAGTCCATGAAGGTCAACAGTGTATGGACACTGGTTGATCTACCTAAAGAAATAAAATCCATTAGGTGTAAGTAGATTTTCAAAAGAAAAGGGGCATAAATGGGAAGATGGAGACCTATAAATCTTATTTGATTGCTAAGGGATATCATCAGCATTATGATATTGATTATGATGAGACATTTTTTCTAGTGGCAATGCTCAAGTTTATTTGGATTATACTTGCAGTTGTAGCATACCTGGATTATGAGATCTGGCAAATGGATGTGAAGATAGCTTCTCTAAATGGAGAGCTGGACAAAGAGGTGTATATGATATAGCTTGAGAGGTTCACATCCATAGATGAATCTAAGGTTTGCAAGCTTTAGAGATTCATTTATGGATTGAAGCAGGCATCTCAAAGTTGGAACATGCATTTTGATAAGGTGATCAGAATATATGGCTTTGTTAAGAACAGAGAGGAACCCTATATGTATAAATGGGCTAACAGTTCTGCAATCATATTTTTTGTATTGTATGTGGATGATATTCTCTTAATCAGAAATGACAATCTTGCATTACAGAAAATAAAAGTTTGGCTATCATCTCAATTCTTCATGAAGGACTTGGAAGAAGCTTCCTATATCCTAGAGATGAAGATCTATAGAGATAGATCTAAAAGGTTGCATGGGTTATCCTAGTCCATGTACATCGATACCATGCTGAAGCAGTTCAGCATGGTGAATTCTAAGAAAGGCTATCTTCTGATAGGCCATGGGATTACTCTCACAAAGAGGGATTATCTGACAACTCAAGAGAGAGAGCATATGAGTAGGATACCATATGCTTCTGCAGTGGGTTCTATTATGTATGCCATGACGTATACAAGATCAGATGTAGCATACTCACTAGGAGTAGTGAGTAGATACCAGTCCGATCCAGGTGAGAGTCATTGGAAGGTTGTAAAGATAATCCTAAAGTATTTAAGAAATACTAAGAACTAGTGCTCATCTATGGAGATGCTAACTTGAAACTTATGAGATATACTGATTCTAGTTTCTAGTCAGATCATGATGATAGTAAGAGTGTCACGTTATGTGTTTATCCTAAACGATGGAGTAGTATGCTAGAAGAGTTCTAAGCAACACACTGTGGCTGATTCTATGTGCAAATTAGAGTATGTTGCGGCATCTGATGCTGCAAAGGAAGCTATGTGGCTGCGAAAGTTCATCGGTGAGCTAAAAGTAGCACCCTCCTTGGATGGTCTGGTTCTACTTTACTATGACAGCACTGGATCCATAGCTCAAGTAAAAAGCCTGAAGGCACATTAGCGTACTAAGCACATTCTACATCGCTACCATCTTGTATGAGAGATTGTGGAATGGGGTGACATTGACCTTCAGAAGATCGATAGGAAGGAGAACATGGCCGACCCATTAAATAAAGCTATCAATATCAAAGTGTTCGACAATCATAAATGGAAGATGGGCATCTGATACTATTCTAAATGACTTTAATCTAAGTGAGAGTTTGTTGAGAATTGTTATTATGCAACACCCTTGCATCACCTAGCTTAAATACAAAATGTTGCAAAAACCATAGTACCGCTCCGATTTCTTATTACAGAAGCCTCTGATCTTTAGTATGGACCTAAGGAGACCTATGGCATTCTCTAAGGTAGCAAACCACCGATCCACCACCTGGATCTGTGCTCGAGCGACTCCCTCCTTAGGCTTGAGGAAGGTACCCCCCTTCTCTAGGGCTTCTTTAAGAATCCTAAGACAGCAACACTAGACAGAAGAGAAAAGATAGATTGAGAAAGAAAAGATCTATATTCACTCACGTTATGAAATTCTAATACATCCTATAGATTTATACATAGATATTAGGCTCGACCAAAAACTTTCCTGGCTAACCCAATACATGAAAGCACTCATCGAGCCCATGTACACCCATATCTCCCATGCTCTCATCACCTAAATCTAAACCTAACCCATACATGAGTTAGCAACCTTAAGACCTTATTGGACTAGACCTTAAGACTCCTTGGATTAATCCCAATCTAGGATCAAACAAACAATCTATCCTGCTCTGTATGCCACCATCAAGCCAGCTCTGTCAGAAGTCAAGCTGACTCAACTACATCTTGCTCGAATTCTATCTTCTATCTGCCTAAGAGAGCTAGCTCGATTATGCCCTGAGCCAGCTTGACTGCGTATCCAAGCCAACCTGCCTATGTGTCAGTCCCTTATCTTGGTTAATTCTTCTCCTGGCTTTGGCCCTTTGCTCCACCTTATGTCCCAGGCCTTCGGAGCACCTACCAAGCTCCTAAAGGTCCTCACACCTAAACCTCAAGCCCATGGAGGGCTATAGACCACCTCCATCCTAGGACAACTCCTATCCTAGCCCTAGGCTCCTCCTATGGCCTCCCAAGGCTTGGGAGTACCACAAATCCTAATAATGTCAACCTTGGTGCCCTAAGGTTTGGCAAACCCTGGCAATGTCCTCCTATATGATCCCACTGTTGCTACATACCCTGACAGCCTCTTATGCAAACATCACCTCCTCCTCTTCAGCTGTTGTGCATCCTTGGAGGCCTTTGGGATGACTGCCTCCATAGTTGAAGGCCTGTGCTTGCTCCTTGGCACCATCATAGATTTTGTAGGATCCCTTCTGCTTAACAGCCGCATCACTTTCCATGGACTTTCATGGAGAACCTACAATATTCCTATACCAATACATGTTGTACCACTTGACATGATCTCCTCATAATTTTGCCTATTCACCTGCATATGCTACTCTAAAATGATCGATTCACTGGAGATTAGAAGATCTGGAACCAACAACCAAAGATCTCTAACTAGAAGGAGGCGGCAACCCTGAAGAATAGACACCAAGAGTTGGGCAGCAAATCCAGAGAGAGAGGAATAGGGTTTCAAGGAGAAAAGAGATTTCTATATTCTCTTCTTCTTGTCAAAAAATATTACATATATAAAGTATATATAAACGTCCTGAGTCAACATGACTCAGCCCTAAAAAGCTCTCCTAGGCTAACTCATATAACAAAGCACTTACCCAAGCCCATATCTTGTATGCTCTCATCTCTAGGACTAAAGACCCAACTCAATACATAAGTTAGCCATCTTAAGAGCTCTCAACTCAGGTCTTAAGACTCCTTGGATTAGAACCAATCCAAGACCAAACAAAGAAACCCATGCTCATCTATCCTCCTATTCGAGCTGGCTCGACGAACACTCAAGCCGACTCAATCGCCTGTCAAGCCATAGATTTTTGAATACACATTCCCTATTTGTCTGAGAAAGCTAGCTCGATTTTGGCTCGAGCTGGCTCGATCTCATCCCGAGTCGGCTCGACCTATATCCGAGCCAACTCGATAGTGTATTAGTACTCCTTCTCGATTGATACAACTTTAGCCAATCCAAGCCTTCAAAAGCCACCATCTTGACTCCTTCATGATCTTCCAAGCCTTGGGAGAACCACCCTTACTCTTTCAATCTCCATGATGGTGCCCCTAGGCTTAGAGCAACTCCTTCCTATCCATCAAATGCATCAGTGCCACACATGTATGAAAGTTGTCCCATGAAAGAACCTTTGTCAGTGTATCAATTAGATTCTCCTTGGTATGAACCTTTACCAGCTCCACCTCATCATCCTCCATAAGCTCTCTAATCTGGTGGTTCATGATGTCAATGTGCTTCATCCTTGCATGGTGGACTGAATTCTGAGCATGTAATAGTGCACTCTGGCTGTCGCAGTGCACCTTAATAGCCTTATAAGCAAAGCCCATCTCCAATGCCAATCCCTTCAGCCATAAAGCCTCTTTTGCAGCTTCTGTAATATCGATGTACTCCGCCTTAGTGGTGGATAAGGTCGTGATGGGCTGCAAGCATGATCTCCATGAAATGGGATCTCTGTTCAAGCAAAATATGAACCCTATCGTCGAACGTCGAGTGTCCATATCTCCACCAAAATCTGCATCGATGAACCTTCTATCAGCCCCTGAGCCTTCTTAGACATGTTGGAGAAACCCTAGACACCACCCAGCTATCCATAGGTGATACCTACTCCAACTGTACCTACCAAATATTTGAAGATATTCTTCAGTGCTCAATAGTGCTCCCTACCAAGTTGCACCATGAATCTGCTCACCAGACTTACTACATGGGCTATGTTCAGCCTACAATACAAAATGGTGTACATCAAACTTTCCACACTAGTAGTGTATGGGACTCTCTCTATATCTAGAATCTTCTTCTTAGTTTGTGGTGACAAAGTCTTCGAAAGTTTGAAATTACCGACAAGTAGCAGCACTATCGGTTTGGCTTCTTTCATCCCAAATTTTCTAAGATCCTTCAAATGTAACCACCTTGAGATAAATGCAGCACCTTCTTATCCCGATATTTGAGAATTTTCATGCCTAAGATCTTCCTCATAGGTTCGAAATCCTTCATCTTAAACTTTCGAGACAATGCAGCCTTCAATTTCTGCACAACTTTCCTACTCTTGCATGCTATCAGCATATCATTTACATACAAGAGTAAGAACATCCTAGAGCCATCCTCCAAAGATTGAACATACACACAAGGATCAAATTCACACCTAGAAAGATCGATGCTCCTCATGAAAGTATCGAAGCACTAGTACCACTACCTCGATGACTACTTCAGCCCGTACAGCGACTTCTATAGCAAACATCCCTTCTCCTCTATTCTAGGCTCTGTGAACCCTGGTGGTTGCTGCATATAGATGCTCTCCTCCAGATGTCCATGGAGAAATGCTATCTTATAGTCCATTTACTCCAACTCCAACTTCTAAGCTGCAATGATGCTCAGCAGCATCCTTGAAGGAACCAGATCTAGGATTTTATAGATAGATCTTGAAAACTTTTTCAACATCTTGCAGTAGAAAATTTAAATAAATTAAATATTTATTTAAATAAATATATAAATACCTAGATCTCAGATCTTTTACATGATCAAGATATGATATTAAATTAAAAATTAAAATCAAATAAAAAATAAAAGGTTGATCAAATTAACCTAGATTTACACTACATCAAATGAAGGTATGAAGTTAATAGATCAAATCTATTACCTGAGCAAGTTAGACATTCTAACTTGCTGATCCAGATTTGAGGATGAAGTTATGAGCCGCACATGCATCCAACCTCTAGGAGTCATCCACACGAGCCTACGATCTCTAATCTAAAGTCCGATGCAGGAAATCAGCACAATGCTAATCCTTCTTCGATGATCGATCCGATGCTACCTTCTTTGAAATTTAGACTCTCTAAAATATGAGAAGGAAGATAAGAGTTTGCTGATCTAAGACTTTCTTAGAAAAAACTCAAAAAAAGGAGGAAAGATTGAAAATAAAACAGCCCTAGAAGAAGATCCTCTTCTTCTTCTCTTTTCTCTCACCTAGACACCTAGTTTGGTGCCTAAGGAACCCCCACGCCCAAGAATCCTCATCCTCTAATTTTTGCACACCCCAAACTTCTCCCAAATCTCTATATTTTATAAAAAAATTAGAATAAAATTCATCCAATAAATAGAAAAAAGGAAGAGTCCAAGTTAAATCAAAATCCTAGACTAGGAATATTCAAACATGGGAAGTTGTTGGGGGGCCCAACTCTTGGGTGCCTCCTCCATAATTATTGGCATGGACCAGCAAGGGAGGATGCACAAAAAAAGAGATTATTTTCATAGAATAAGAGAAGAATTAATTAAAAGAGGGGGCGGCACTTAAGGGAAGGTGTTTCAGTCAATAAGGATTCTATCTCATAGAATCCTAAGCAAAACTAACTCCTCTTTTGACTTGGTCTTCCAACAAATTGCCTTATGAGAAAAGGAGGAGAGAAAGAGGGCATGAGAAGCCATGAGAGTAGAGAATTTTGATATCAGAAATAAAACAAAAAGGGCATGGGGCATGAGGATTAAGTGGTGCAAGTGATAGGGAGTCCTAGTCACACTAGGACTCCTGTTTTGACTTGGTCAAACAAGATCTTTTAACCAAATAAAATCAAGATTAAACCAATCCAATTAAATAAGACCCTAACCTATTTAAGAACTTAATTAAATTAGATTAAATTAGATTTAATTTTGATTTATTTTTTAATCAAATTAGAAAATTGGGTTAATCCGAGTCCTAGTTAGACTAGGACTAGTTATTCCTTGCACTTGGCTTATCCAATAAACCAATTGGACTTGATCCAATCAAATCCAAACTAAATCATATTTAATTAGACTTAATCTCAACCTATTGACTTAATCAAATTAAGTCAATTAGAAATCTAATTGCTAATCGATCCTCCTGCAACACTTGCACTAGATTAAACACCAATCGTATTGATTGTTTATGAAGAAAAATCCTGATTTCCCGGGATAGGTTCGTTCAAATCTGATTGGATCAAGAGGCATATTTCAAAAATTTTTTCTTAGATCTAAATTAGATTTAATATTTTTCAGATCTAATTTTATGATTTGATAAATAAAAAAATTAAATTAAATTAAATCTAAATTAGTTTTATCTTGATATGGGTAATCCAATTACCCATTGATGATCTTGCTGATTGCTTGAGGTTCTGGATCTAGCCACGTAAGTGCCTGGCCTCTATCGGTATCCACTCAGACTAGATTTGGAGATCTTCTCCTTCTTTATCACATCTCCAAAAATTAGATCTAGATCTAATTTGGAAGATCTTCGAAACTCCTTTCGAAGATTTGCTATCATCTCTACAGCAGTGCTGCCTTCTTCCTTTCTCATTAGCCTTTTCTTTCCTGAATCACACTAATCTGAAGGCCCAACTTCCTTGGGCATGGAGAGGAGAGAGAGGATCAAAAAGGTGGCATGGAGGAGAGAGAGGGGCATCCTTGGGGTGTGGCTAAGAAAAGTTCTATGAAAGTTGGGTGCAGATAGATCTTTATATAAACCCTGCTGCGCCATGCAATGCCATATCACCCCGGCCAATCATGTTGCTTCATTCAATCAGATCTAAATTTGATTGGTGAGATGACATCACCTGATCCAATCAGATGAGAGATCCATAGATTCATCCTAAGGTGGCACCTAAGACTGGTCAAGGTCTATAGGTGAGGGTCACCTAGTTTGAATTCAAGAAGCAACCTGGAGTCCCATCCGTATGGGACTCCAGGCATCCCTATCCATGGGTGCACTCCATTCTAGGCATGTGCCCCTTTCTTTCCAATTTTCAGGGAGGGAACAAGCCCCTATCTGCTCTCCAATAAGTGCATGACACATGGGCAGATGTCCAAGGGTCAAAGGTCAATGTTTGACCAAAGTCAAAGGACAAGAATTAGCAGGTGATGAAAAATGGCAGGTGTTGTCTTAAATTTATCTCATAAATTAAGACAACCCTTTTCTAACCTAAACAAGCTCCAGTCACACTAGGTAAAGGTACCTAAGTGAGCACAAATATATTTGGCTCAGTCGAGATAACTTTTAATGATAGAAAAAGGAGAATGTTAGGCTCAATCGTGTGCTAGCACGATTTTCTTGAACCTAATTGAATCTAATTCAAATCAATTGAACTGGATTAGTCTAATTGATGATATCCAGATCTAAACTCTTGTTTGTGTGACCTAGTTAGATTCAATTCTATATGGTAATGAGATATGTCATGATCCCTATCATCAACATCATTGAAACTCCTTCTAATGGATCAAAACTCTTCTGATTCAGACAACTAGAATGATCGATCATCTAAATCATTCTAATTGCTCCTAAAATCCACCAGTGACACCTAGCAGTATATGGTGGCAACCCATCAAAACTAAAAATGAACCTCTTGGTGTAGCTACTTGTGTGATTAAGTTCTTCTATCTTGAGCTCCAATCAGATTAGGGTTAAGGTGAACTCGTCAAACCCTAATTTCTATCATATGATTTAATCATTCGATTCAAGTCCGATGTGAAGACCTTAATAGAAACTCTTTCTATTATTTCACTCTCTGCCATGGCCATGGGCTTATGGACTTGATTCTCATGATCATCATAGGGCTGCTCCTCATCCACCGAGGTAGATAGATTCCATCTTGGTGCAATCCAATTCCTACAATGAACATGCTATAGCCAACATACACCTCAGGATTTTGAATGGCTAGGAGACTGAGTCATGGTGTAGTCAAACTATAACACCCTCAAGGTGAACTATCGATGCACCTCAGGTCAAAGAACCAGACACACCACTAGCAGCTTCGAGTCAGTCATTGACGAGAAGGTAGACTTCCTTATGACTACTCGAGGTGGTCACGCTCAGTGCCCTCATTCTCTAACGAGTACCTATACTCTCGCTCCAGTATCTCTACACCATAGACTCAAGACTCATCTACTATAAAGAAGCAATTGTACACTAATCTTCTGGATCAATCACCATCCTCATGATGATCCTACGGTCAGAAGCATTTTATGAGTTAATAATGAAAATTCTTGTCTTAAATTTTCAACTCTTGAAAATAAGAATTATCATTACCATTAACTCAAGGGATGTATCACAGACACTAAATACACATATGTGATAGAAAATAACCCATTTTATTATTTATAGTCAAAATTATAATTTTGCCCTTAGAAGTGTATTACAAGTGTCAGCCAATTCTGGCTTCTAGGGCACACATATCTAACAAACTTCCACTTGACCTAAAGCCAATTGGCTACAAATCTAAGTCCCATCTTTTCAAGGTGGGCTTCGATCTTCTGCTGGTCCAACGGCTTTGTAAGCGGATCCGCCGCATTATCTGCAAAGTCGACTCTCTTAACCTTGACGTAATCTTTCTCGAGGTAATCGAGGATGAGGTGGTATCGCCACTCGATATGCTTGAATTTTTGATGAGACCTCAGGCTCCTTAGCAAGGGCTATGGCACCATTGTTGTCGTAGTATAGAGGAATGGCATCTGATGGCATCACTCCGATCTCTACGGCAAACTTCTTGTACCAGAATGCCTCCTTTGCAGCTCCTGATGCAGTGATGTATTCTGCTTCCATGGTGGAATCTGCTATCACTAGTCTGCTTGGAATCTTTTTAACTGACAGCACCACCATTGTACACAAAACAGACTCCCAGATGTCGACTTTCGATCATCTACATCGGACATAAAATTCGAGTCTGTATATCCCTGGACTTGGAGTTCTCCATTACCAAAGACCAACAACATATCCTTAGTTCTTCTCAAGTACTTAAGGATACATTTCACAGAAGTCCAGTGTTCTTCATCTGGATTCGACTGATATCTGCTTGTGACACTCACAGCATGGGCTATATCAGGTCGTGTACATAACATGGCATACATGAGGCTCCCTATTGCTGAAGCATAAGGGATCTTGCTCATGCATTCTATTTCCTCAGGTGTGCTAGGGCATATCTTCTTGGAAAGATGAATACCATGTCTGAAGGGTACTAATCCCCTCTTAGAGTTTTCCATGCTAAACCTCTTTAGCACTTCCTCTATGTACATCTTCTGTGAAAGTCCTAGCATCCTATTCGGTCTATCTCTATAGACCTTAATTCCTAGAATAAAGGATGCTTCATCCTAGGTCTTTCATGGAGAATTCTTTAGATAACCACATTTTAACTATGGTCAACATGAAAATATCATTCTCGAATAAGGAGGATGTCATCCACGTACAATACGAGGAAGACAACAGCACTCCACTGACCTTTTTGAAGACACATGGCTCCTCCTCATTTTTGATGAAACCAAACATTTTGATCACATCATTAAAATGAGTGTTCCAGCTCCGAGATGCTTGCTTAAGTCCATATATGGACCTTTGCAGCTTGCATAACCTTGTGATCAGTCATCACTGGATGTGAAACCTAGCGGCTGTTCCATATAGATATCTTCCTCAAGATATCCATTTAAGAATGCCATTTTCACGTCCATTTGCCATATTTCATAATCAAAATAGGCTGCAACAGCAAGCAATGTGCGGATGGATTTTAGCATAGCTACTGGTGAAAAGGTATCCTGATAGTCAATGCCTTCGCATTGACTATAACCTTTTGCCACTAATCTAGCTTTGAATGTCTCCACATTTCCATCTGCACCAATCTTTCTCTTGTAGATCCATTTACACCCAATAGGTACTATACCTTCTGGTGGATCTACCAAGGTCCAGACTTGGTTTGAGTGCATCGAGTCAATTTCTGACTTCATTGCCTCTAGCCATTTCTCAAGTCGATATCTGATATCGCCTCGTTATAGGTTTTGGGATCATCACCATGAATCCCATTACCTACGAGGAACATTTTCTCTACTTCCTCTGAAATAGTACCTAAGTACCTCTTCAGGGGGATGGAAAACTCTTTTCGATCTACGAGGTGGAGGAGGTAGTGATTGGATTGGCTCAACCTGATTTGGTTCCATTTGGTCCTTAGCTCGTTGCTCTTGTGAGACTTTCTCATCGAGCTTGATCTGCTTTCCAATGCCGCTATCTTGAATAAACTATTTTTCAAGAAAGATGGCATGTCGACTCACAATCACATTGTGATCTTCTGGAATGTAGAAATAATATCCTAATGACTCTTTAGGATATCCTATGAATCGAGCTCTAAAGGACCTAAAGTCTAACTTGTCCGCTTGTTGTCTTTTGACATGAGCCGGACAATCCCAAATTCTGAGATGACTCAGACTTGGTTTCTTACCATGCCATATCTCATACGGTGTGGTAGGAACGATTTTAGAAGGAACCCTATTCAGTAAGTATAATTGCAAGTTAACAAACAGTATCCCCAAAGAAAATTAGGAAGGTCTGTGAAGCTCATCATGGATCGGACCATATCTAATAGGGTCTGATTTCTCCATTCTGAAACCCGTTGAGTTGAGGTGTTCCTGGTGGAGTCCATTGAGAGACTATGCCATTTTTCTTGAGATAGTCTAGGAATTTTCGACTAAGGTATTCACCTCCTCGATCTGATCGAAGAACCTTAATGGGTTTTCTAGTTTGCTTTTTCTACTTCATGTCTGAATTCTTTGAACTTTTCAAAAGCTTCAGACTTGTGTCTCATAAGATACACATATCCCATACCTAGATAGATCATCGGTAAAGATTAATGAAGTAGACAAAATTGTCTCTAGCCGGCACATCAAATGGGCCACACACATCAGTATGTACTAGGACAAGAAGATCTCGTGGCCCTTTCCCCATGTCCTACAAAAGGGAAGTTTAGTCATTTTGCCATTGAAGACAAGATTCATAAATTGGATATGACTCGAAAGTCAACGAACTCAATAGCCCATTTTTCTCCAATTTGTTAATCCTATCTTCTGCTATATGACCTAATCTTAGGTGCCATAGATACCTATCATTTGGACTATCCCTAGGTGTTTTGATTTTATGGCATTCACATTTTGCTCGATAGTTAAAAATAGATACATCAATATGTAACTGATAAAGACCATTAATAAGGAAACCACTTGCAATTTTATTTCTTTCATAAAGAATGTTACAATGGTCCTTAAGAAAACTAATTACATAGCCTTCTAATGCAAGACAAGAAATAGAAATCAAATTCCTGCTTGCTGTAGGCACATAATAATAGTCTTTTAATACTAAGTCTAAACCAGATGATAGTCGAAGAGGATATGTTCCCATGGCCATGGTAGCAACTCTTGCTCCATTTTCGACGTGTAGGATCATCTAACCATCCCTCAGCCTCCTACTATTCTCAAGACCCTACATAGAAGTGCACAAGTGAGTACTAGAACTAGAGTCAAGCACCCAACTAGATACAGAAGATACCATAAGGTTAGACTCAATAACGAGCATATCTCCAGAAGGACCCGCCTCCTTCTTCTTTAGGGTGGCCAGGTAAGTAGGGCAGTTCCGCTTCCACTGACTGTCATTGTTGCAATGAAAATACTTTTCTTTATCAGCGACCTTGTTCTTCAGCTCTACCTTTTTCTTCTTTCCTTCTTCCACCTTCTGCTTTTTCATAGACTTCTTCTTTCTAAAAGTCTTTCTTTTGGAAGAAGTATATTCCATAGCAAGCACTGAGCCTTTAGAACCTTTCATGGAAAGCTCAGAAGTAACCGGCATATTCATAAGTTTGACCAAGAAATTTTGAAGTTTATACATATGGTAGTTCACAATGAACTGCCCATACGCATCACTCAAGGATTGTAGAATTATATCATTCTGTAGATCCAAGTCCAACCTCACTTTGAGCTTCTCAAGCTCTTCCATATCCTTAATCATCATCAGACAATGATCTTGGACTAACTGCCCATCACGTATTTTAGCCTTGAACAGTCGTTTAGTGACTTGATACTTGGCTACGCAACTCTGTTCACCAAACATCTCCTGTAGGTGAGCCAACATTTGGTGAGCAGTCCTAATATCTTTATATTGATGCTGAAGTTCATCAGACATCGAGCCCAACATGTAGTATCTGGCCTTATTATCTTTATCTGTCCACTTATCTAGAGATGCTCTCTGCTCAGTGGATGGATGAGCTGGTAAGGTGGAAGGGTCCTAATCCAATACATGAGTTAACTTCTCGAAATCCAAAATGATTTTGAAGTTTCAGAGCCAATCCTTGTAATTTGGTTCGGTCAGTCTATAGGTGTCTAGGATTCATGCTAGTGGATTGGATGTAGACATTTTCCTATAGAAAGTCAAAATTTCTAGTTAGATATTGTAATTAAGACTTAACCAATTTGTTTAGAAATTTTATTTTTAAATAAATTAGCTTCCACTATTTTCTTAGATCCCTACACTCCCTCTATAGCGATGTGAAAATTTTCACGATTACTGATTTTTAGTAGGTGGTGCAATCCCACCGACTTACTCATCACCTTACCTAACAGTTATTGGTGATGGGTTAGCCAATGAGTGAACAACTCTTGTTCAATGATTCTCTAATCATGATGCACCCAATCTTAGTCTCTAATTCATGAATCTCATCATGTCTGGAATATTGATCTACTCCTTAGTTAAGTCAGACCCATCATTTGCATAGATTGGATTCCTAATTGAGTCTCTCACCGTATCCAAAATATTGAGCCCAATCCATCCTCCAATCTGTAGCATCCAATGCCTAATAGACATAATTGCATCTTTTTGATGCAACTGAGCCACTGTAACTAGCCGAGAATAATCAATCCCGAAAAGGATCTGCACATCTACAATGGTGGAAGACCTTAGACTTAATCTTTTCTTAGAAAGATTTGATTTAGGTCTCATTAAACTAGACTTGACATAGTCATAACCATTATGACTAACCTAGTGGCATGGGTTAGCTCGGATTATTGACCACCTCAGATTAGAACTGAGTCAACAAACATGGTCAGATAAGTGAGACCGGTGGAAGAGATATGCCATTAACTCAACAAGAATGCATTCGAGTCGAGTAGCTCCCAATTAAAAATCAGTCGGTCATATCTGCCAAACTTACCTTAGACACCAAATTGTTGGGCCAGAACCAATCGGGTTAGCCTACAATCCAGACTCTAACCACTAAGCCTAATTAGGTCTTAGCTTGATCGATCACTCATATGACTTGATCTTGACCCAGACTTAATCCTATTAGGCAGGTCAATTTAAGTATTGTTGATCCTATCTAATCAACTCTTGATTTGGTTTGATCAACTACTAGACCTAATTGAGCTACCCAAGCCCGAACCCAATTTTATGAACATGTCTTAGATCTAAAAATTCTCAATTTTAGACCTAATATGTTTCATAATCTTAATTCTTAATTAAGTTTAGGGTTCATTAACAAAACATGGAAATAAGATTCTAGGATTTTAGGATCTAGGATTTTGCAGAAAGTAAGTTTTCAATTTTTGATTAAGGACGAACACACAGCACCCCTACACATCATAAGAACATCCCATCGAATGGGAGGAGAGGGTCTTTAAACCCTACTTTGTTCTTATGATCGGACGGCCAAGGGGAATGCCTTAATCAGAAATACAACTAATCTACAAAAACTAATTAGATCTAAGCATATATCTCATATAAGAAAATTGATCTAATTAAAACATATTTTGTATACATCTCATGTATCATATCATGCATATTTTTTAGATCTAAATTATCTCATAATCATCTAAAAAATTAAATTTAAATTTGATCTTATCAAATAAAATTTAATCTAGACCCTATTATAGAACTATTCTACAACTAGTCTAAACATGCAACTATCATATCTCATATGAATAAATTAAATTAAATTTATTTTCTATTTTTAGATCTAATTATAATATTTATAAGATTAAAAAATAGTAAATAAATAAATCTAAAAATTATATTTAATCAAATAAAAATTATGATTATACTAGACTACACATAGAATAATTCTATTCCTAGTCTAGTCATGTATCTCATACATTTTAGATCTAGATTAATTAATTTTAATTTTCTAATTTTTTAATTTTAGATCTAATTATATCTCATATGATATCTAAAATTACTAATTTATCAGATTAAATTAGATCTAAATAAATTTTATAAGAACCTGGCTCTGATACCAGTTGAAGGAAAATCTTGATTTCTCAGATCAGGTTCGTTCAAATCTGATTGGATCAAGAGGCATATTTCAAAAAATTTTTCTTAGATCCAAATTAGATTTAACATTTTTTAGATCTAATTTTATAATTTAATAAATAAGAAAATTAAATTAAATTAAATCTAAATTAGTTTTACCTTGATATGGATAATCCGATGACTCGTTGATGATCTTGCTGATTGCCTGGGGTTCTGGATCTAGCCACGCAAGTACCTAGCCTCTATCGGTATCCACTCAGGCTAGATCTAGAGATCTTCTCCTTCTTTATTATATTTTCAAAAATCAAATCTGGATCTAATTTGGAGGATCTTTGAAACTCCTTTTGAAGATATGCTATCATCTCTACAGCAGTGCTGCCTTCTTCCTTTCTCGTCAGCCTTTTCTTGCCTGAATCGCACTAATCTGAAGGTCCAACTTCCTTGGACATGGAGAGGAGAGAGAGGATCAGAAAGATGGCATGGAGGAGGGAGAGGAGCAGCCTTGGGGCATGGCTAAGAAAGGTTCTATGAAAGTTGGGTGCAGACAGATTTTTATATAGACCTTACTGCGCCATGCGATGCCACATCACCCCAGTCAATCACGTTGCTTCGTTCAATCAGATCTAAATTTGATTGATGTGATGACATCACCTAATCCAATTAGATGAAAGACCCATAGATTCATCCTAAGGTGGTACCTAAGACTGGTAAAAGTCTATAGGTGAGGGTCACCTAATTTGAATCCAAGAAGCAACCTGGAGTCCCATCCGTATGGGACTCCAGGCATCCCTTTCTTTCCAATTTCTAGGGAGGGGACAAGCTCCTATCTGCTCTTCAATAAGTGCATGACACATGGGCAGATGTCCAAGGGTCAAAGGTCAATGTTTGACCAAAGTCAAAGGACAAGAATTAGCAGGTGATGGAAAATGGTAGGTGTTGTCTTAAATTTATTTCATAAATTAAGACAACCCTTTTCTGACCTAGACATGCTTCAATTAGATCAGGTAAAGGTACCTGAGTGAGTACAAACATATTTGGCTTAGTCAAGATAACTTTTAATGATAGAAAAAGAAGAATGTTAGGTTCAATCGTATGCTAGCATGATTTTCTTGAACCTAATTGAATCTAATTCAAATCAATTAAACTGGATTAGTCTAATTGATGATATCCAGATCCAAACCTTCATTTGTGTGATCCAGTTAGGTTCAATTCTATATGGTAATGGGATATGTCGTGATCCCTATCATCAACATCATCGAAACTCCTTCCGATGGACTCTTCTGATTTAGACAACTAGAATGATCGATCATCTAAATCATTCTAATTGCTCCCAAAATCCACCAGTGACACCTAGCAGTATATGGTGGCAACCCATCAAAACTAAAAATGAACCTCTTGGTGCAGCTACTTGTGTGATTAAGTTCTTCTATCTTGAGCTCCGATCAGATTAGGGTTAAGGTGAACTCGTCAAACCCTAATTTCTATCATATGATTTAATCATTCGATTCAAGTCCGATGTGAAAACCTTAATAGAAATCTTTCTATTATTTCACTCTCTACCATGGCCATGGGCTTATGGACTTGATTCTCATGATCATCATAGGGCTGCTCCTCATCCACCGAGGTAGATAGATTCCATCTTGGTGCAATCCAATTCCTACAATGAACATGCTATAGCCAACATACACCTCAGGATTTCGAATGGCTAGGAGACCGAGTCATGGTGTAGTCAAACTATAACACCCTCAAGGTGAACTGTCGATGCACCTCAGGTCAAAGAACCAGATACACCACTGCAGCTTTGAGTTAGTCATCGATGAGAAGGTAGACTTTCTTATGACTACTCGAGGTGGTCACGCTCAATGCCCTCATTCTCTAACGAGTATCTATACTCTCGCTCTGGTATTTCTATACCATAGACTCAAGACTCATCTACTCTAAAGAAGTGATTGTACACTAACCTTTTGGATCAATCACCATCTTCATGATGATCCTACGGTCAGGAGCATTTTATGAGTTAATAATGAAAATTCTTGTCTTAAATTTTCAACTCTTGAAAATAAGAATTATCATTACCATTAACTCATGGGATGTATCACAGACACTAAATATACATATGTGATAGAAAATAACCCATTTTATTATTTATAGTTAAAATAATAATTTTGCCCTTAGAAAATTATAATTATTGCAAGTGTCGGCCAATTCTGGCTTCTAGGGCACGCATATCTAATAGTTTAACCCTAGAATGATTCTTAATCATTGATCCACCATCCAATTAGATCGTAAGCTCTAATGTGTGTAACCTCATAGGTTCAAACCTAAGTCAGTAGTACAAGAATAAATTTCTGTACAAATCAATGTGACCATCTAGCAGTGATATCCGATGGTCAGATAGGTCGAAGGTGTAGAACACCATCCTTAGAACCCATGCGGATATAGTTTTCATATAATTCATCCCCTTGACCATAATGCTCATAGAACACCTCAGAGTTCAACCATCAACTCTGATCAGATTGTCCACATTATATTTCAAAATATCAAATCCATCTGATAGATTATCCTAGCTAAGGTTTTGCTATATTGAAATACAGTGATACATTCTTCTCCAACTCTTGGAGTGGTCAATTCCATCTTGATCATACTCCAACGTTGTAAGTACTCGATTGTGCCTAGAAGCCTTCCATTATTGAGTAAGAAATTTAGTTAGTCCAGTATCAAAGCATGGTGAGTTGCTTGCAAGTCACTGAGGTGATCTCAGGTCTAAGGGATACTTATACCTATATCCCATCAGAGACATTCTTGACAGTAGAATGCTCTAAAGTTGGTCACGTTCAATGATAATATACCCATACATCTCACCTATATGCCATACTAGTATCTCCACAATCCTTGGTTAAGAAGACAACCAACCTATATGGCATATATGAAGGAAAAAACCTATTTTTCGGGTCAGATTTATTTTGATCTGATTGGATCAGGAGGGATATTTGAAAAAAAAAATTTCTCTAAGATCCTAATCAGATCTGAGACTTCTCAGATCTAATCTTATTGATATAATAATAAAAATAAAAATAAAAATTAAATCTAATTTAATTATACCTTTGTTTTGGGTAATCCAATTACCATGTGATGATCCCGATGTTTGTCTGAGGTTCTGGATGTAGCCACACAAGTGCCTGGCATCTACTACCAGTATCCACTCAGACAGGATCTAAAGATCTTCTCCTTCTCAATCAGTTCTTCAAAAATTAGATCTAGATCTGATCTTGAAGAACTTTAAAACTACTTTTGAAAAACAATCATTGTCTCTTGCAGTAGTGTTGACTTCTTCCTTTCCTGGTGCCTTTCACTTGCTTGGATCGCACCTTGTTCATGCCCAAAAGCCCTTGGGTGCGGAGAGGAGAGAGAGGATGAGAGGATGGCATGGAGAAGGAGTGAGAGGGCTATGTGGCATGGGCTAAAGGCAGAAGAATTGAATTTTAGGTGCAGATAGGGTTTATATAGACCCTACTGCACCATGCAGTGCCACATCATCCTGGCCAATCATGGCCCTTTGTGCAATCAGATCTAAATCAGATTAGTGGGATGACATCATCTGATCCAATCAAATGAGAGACCCTCAAAACTCTCCTTAGGTGGCACCAAGACTGGGTCAAACAAGATTTGTTGGCACCATACAGTTTAATCCCCAGAAGCAACCTAGAGTCCCATGTGTATGGGACTCCATCTTTTATCCTCATGGGGTGCATGCGTCCCTAGGCATGCGCTCCCTTCTTGTCTAGTTTTTAGTAGGAGGATAAGTCTCTAGGTACTCTCCTATAGGTGCATGACATATGGGCAGATGTCTAAGTGTTCAAGGTCAACATTTGATCAATGTTCGAAGACAAGATTTAGCAGGTGACAAAAAATGGCAGGTGTTGTCGCAAATTTATCTCATAAATTAAGACAATCCTTTTTTGATCTGGACAAGCTCCAGTCAGACCAAGTAAAGATTTTTGAGTGAGCGCAAACACATTTGGCTCAGTCGAAACAAGCTTTAATGACTGTTAAAGGACAACGTTAGACTCAATCGTGTGCTAGCATGATTTTTTTAAATCGAATTGAATCTTATTCAAATCAATTGAATTGGGTTAATCTAATTGATGATATCTAGATCTAAACTCTTGTTTGTGTGATCCAGTTTGGTTCAGTTTCGTATGGTAATGGGATATGTCATGATCTCTATCATCGACATCATCGAAATACCTTTCAATGGATCAAAACTTTTCTGATTCAAACAACTAGTATGATCGATCATCCAAATCATTCTAATTTTTCCCAAAATCTACTAATGACACATAGCAGCATATGGTGGCAACCCATCAGAACTGAAAGTGAATTTCTCGATGCAGTTACCTGTGTGATTAAGTACCTCTATCTTGAGCCCCGATCAGATTAGGGTTAAGGTAATCTCATCAAACCCTAATTTTCGTCATATGAATTAATCATTCGATTCAAGTCCATTATGAAAATCCTAATAGAAATACTTTCAATTATTTCACTCTGCCATGGCTATGGGCTTATAGACTTGATTCTCATGATCATCATAGAGCTGCTCCTCATCTACCGAGGTAGATAGATCCCCTATTGGTGTAATCCAATTCCTACAATGAACATGCTATAGCTAACATACACCTCAGAATTTCGAATGGCTAGGAGATCAAGTTATGGTGTAGTCAAATTATAACACCCTCAACATGAACTATCGATGCACCTCAGGTCAAAGAACTAGAAACACTACTGCAGCTTCAAGCTAGTCATCGATGAGAAGATAGACTTCCTCATGACTACTCGAGGTGGTCATGCTTAGTGTCCTTGTTCTCTAACGAGTATCTGTACTCTCACTTTGGTGTCTCTACATTATAGACTCAAGACTCATCTATCTAAAAAAAATGATCATACACCAATCTTTTGGATCAATCTCCATCCTCATGATGATCCTACGGTCGGGAGCATTTTATGAGTTAATAATGAAAATTCATGTCTTAAATTTTCAACTCTTTAAAATATGAACTATCATTACCATTAACTTAAGGGATGTATCATAGACACTTTCAAATATACACTATGATAGAAAATATCCAATTTTATTATTTATAGTTAAAATTATAATTTTGCCTTTAGAAGCGTATTACAAGTGTCAGCCAATTTGGCTTCTAGGGCACACATATCTAATAAACTCCCACTTGACCTAAAGCCAATTGGCTACAAATCTAAGTCCCATCTTCTTAAGGTGGGCTTCAATCTTCTACTGGCCCAACGCCTTTATAAGTTAGTCTGCCGCATTGTCTACAGAGTCAACTCTCTTGACCTCGACGTAACCTTTCTCAAGATAATCGTGGATGAGGTGGTATCGCCTCTCGATGTGCTTGGATTTCTAGTGAGACCTTGGCTCCTTAGTAAGGGCTATGGCTTCATTATTATCGCAATACAAAGGAATGGCATCCGATGGCATTACTTCGATCTCTACAGCGAACTTCTTATACTAGAATGCCTCCTTCGCAGCTTCTGATGCAGCGATGTACTCTACTTTTATGGTGGAATCTGCTATCACTGTCTGCTTGGAACTCTTCCAATTGACAGCACCACTATTACACATAAATAGACTCTCAGATGTTGACTTTCAATCATCTATATCGGACATAAAATCTGAGTCTGTATACCCCTAGACTTGGAGTTCTCCATTACCAAAAATCAACATCATATCCTTAGTTCTTCTCAAGTACTTGAGGATACATTTCACGAAAGTCCAGTGTTCTTCATTTGGATTCAACTGATATCTGCTCGTGACACTCATAGCATGGGCTATATCAGGTCATGTGCCTAACATGGCATACATGAGGCTCCCTATTGCTAAAGCATAAGGGATCTTGCTCATGCGTTCAATCTTCTCAGGTGTGTTGGGACACATTTTCTTAGAGAGATGAATGCCATATCTGAAGGATACCAATCCTCTCTTGGAGTTTTTCATGCTAAACCTCTTTAGCACTTCCTCTATGTACATCTTTTGTGAAAGACCTAGCATCCTATTTGGTCTATCTCTATAGACCTTAATTCCTAGAATAAAAGATGCTTCACCTAGGTCTTTCATGGAGAATTTCTTAGATAACCACATTTTAACTATGGTCAACATGGAAATATCATTTCCAATAAGGAGGATATTATCCACATACAGTACGAGGAGACAATAGCACTCCCACTAATCTTTTTGAAAATACATGATTCCTTCTCATTCTTGATGAAACCAAATAATTTGATCACATCATTAAAATGAGTATTCCAGCTCTGAGATGCTTGCTTAAGTCCATATATGGACCTTTGCAGCTTGCATACTTTGTGATCAACATCACTGGATGTGAAATCTAGTGGTTGTTCCATATAGATATCTTCCTCAAGGTATCCATTTAAGAATGCTGTTTTCACGTCCATTTGCCATATTTCATAATTAAAATAGGCTGCAATAGCAAGCAATGTGTGGATGGATTTTAGCATGGATACTAGCGAAAAGATATCCTAATAGATAATTTCTTCTCACTGACTATACCCTTTTGCCACTAGCCTAGTTTTGAATGTCTCCACATTTCCATCAGCACCAATCTTTCTCTTGTAGATTCATTTACACCCAATAGGTATTATGTCTTTTGGTGGATCTACCAAGGTCCAGACTTGATTTGAGTGTATCAAGTCAATTTCTAACTTCATTGCCTCTAACCATTTCTCGGAGTCGATATCCGATATCGCCTCATCATAGGTTTTGGGATCATCACCATAAACTCCATTACCTATGAGAAATATTTTCTCTACTTCCTCTGAAATAGTACCTAAGTACCTCTCAAAGGCACGAGAAATTCTTTTCGATCTACGAAGTGGAGGAGGTAGTGATTGTATTGGCTCAACCTAATTTGGTTCCATAGGGTCCTTAGCTCGTTGCTCTTGTGAGATTTTTTCCTCGAGCTTAATCTGCTTTCCAATGCCACCATCTTGAATAAACTATTTTTCAAGAATGATGACATGCCGACTCACAATCACATTGTGATCTTCTAAAATGTAGAAATAATATCCTAATGACTCTTTAGGATATCCTATGAATCGAGCTCTAAAGGACCTATAGTCTAACCTATCCACTTGTTATCTTTTGACATGAGCCAGACAACCCCAAATTCTAAGATGACTCAGACTTAGTTTCTTATCATGCCATATCTTATACAGTATGGTAGGAATGATTTTAGAGGAAATCCTATTCAGTAAATATATAGCAGTTAACAGACTATGTCCCCATAGAAAATCAGGAAGGTCTGTGAAGCTCATCATAGATCAGACCATATCTAATAGGATCTAGTTCCTCTGTTCTAAAACTCTATTGAGTTGAGGTATTTTAGGTGGAGTCCATTGAGAGACTATGCCATTTTGCTTGAGATAGTCCAGGAATTCCCGACTAAGATATTTACCTCCTTGATCTGATTGAAGAATCTTAATGGTTTTTCAATTTGCTTTTCAACTTCATGTCTGAATTTTTTGAACTTTTCAAAGGCTTCAGACTTGTGTCTCATAAGGTATACATATCCATACCGAGATAAATCATCGATAAAGATTATGAAGTAGTCAAAGTTGCCTCTAGCCAGCACATCAAATGGGCCACACACATTAGAATGTACTAAGGCAAGTAGTTCCATGGCCACTTCCCCATGTCCTACAAAAGGGAGCTTAGTCATTTTGCCATGAAGACATGATTCATAAATTAGATATGACTTGAAAGTCAATGAACTCAATAGCTCAATTTTCTCCAATTTGTTAATCCTATCTTCTGCTATATGACCTAGCCTTAGGTGCCATAGATACCTATCGTTTGGACTAACCCTAGGTCATTTTGATCTTATGGTATTAACATTTTGCTCGATATTAAAGATAGATACATGAATATGTAACTGGTAGAGACCATTAATAAGAAAACCACTTATAATTTTATTTCTTTCATAAAGAATATTACAATGGTCCTTAAGAAAACTAATTACATAACCTTCTTGTACTAAACATGAAATAGAAATTAAATTTCTATTTGCAGCAGGCACATAATAACAATTCCTAAGTACTAAATCTAAGCCAGATGATAGTCAAAGAGGATAGATTCCCACGACCACAGCGGCAGCCCTTGCTCCATTTTTGATGTGTAGGATCATCTCACCATCCCTCAGCCTCCTGCTATCCTCAAGACCCTTCATGGAAGTGCAAATAAGCACTAGAACCAGAGTCAAACACCCAACTAGATGCAGAAGAAATCATAAGGTTAGATTTAATAACGAGCATACCTCCAGAAGGACCTGTCTCTTTCTTATTCTTCAGGGTGGCCAAGTATGTAGGGCAGTTCCACTTCCAGTAGCCGTCAATATTATAATGGAAATACTTTTCTTTGTCAGCAGTTTTCTTCTTCAGCTCTACCTTCTTTTCCTTTCCACCTTGCACCTTCTATTTTTTCATAGACTTCTTCTTTTTTCCAAAAAAATTTCTCTTGGAAGAAGTCTATTCTATAGCAAGTACTGAGCCATTAAAATCTTTCATAGGAAGCTCAGCAGTAACCAGCATATTCATAAGCTCTGTCAGAGTATTTTGAAGTTTATGCATATGGTAGTTCATGATGAACTGCCCATATGCATCAGTCAAGGATTGCAGAATTATATCATTCTATAGATCCTGGTCTAACTTCACTCTGAGCTTCTCGAGCTCTTCTAAGTCCTTGATCATCATCAGACAATGATCTTAAACTGACTGTCCATCATGCATTTTGGCCTTAAATAGTCGTTTAGTGATATGATATTTGGCTGCACGACTCTGTTCACCAAACAACTCTTGCAGGTGAGCCAACATTTGATGGGCAATCTTGATATATTTATGTTGGCACTAAAGCTTATCAGACATCGAGCCCAATATGTAGTATCTGGCTTTATTATCTTCATCCATCCATTTGTCAAGAGACGCTCTCTGTTTAGCGGATGGATGAGCTGGTAAGGTGGGGGAATCCTGATCCAATACATGAGTCAACTTCTCAGAACCCAAAATAATTTTAAGGTTTTGAAGCCAATTGTTGTAATTGGATCCGATTAGTCTATGGGTGTCTAGGATATGGGCTAGTGGGTTGGATGCAGACATTTTTCTTTTTTCTGTAGAGAGTCAAAGTTTCTAGTTAGATTTTATAATTAAGACTTGACCAATTTATTTAGGAGTTTGATTTTTAAACAAATTAGCTCCCACTATTTTCTCAGATTCCTACACTCCCTCTATAGAGATGCAAAAATCTTCATGATTATTGATTTTTAGTGGATGTTGCAGTCCCACCAACTGACTCATCACCTCACCTAACAGTTATTGGTGATGGATTAGCCAATGAATGAACAACTCTTATCTAATGATTCTCTAATCATGGTGCACCCAGACTTGATCTCTAATTCATAAATCTCACTGTGCCCAGAATATTGATCCACTCCTTAGTTAAGTTAGACCCACCATAGATTGGATTCATAATTGGGTCTCTCACCGTATTAATATTAAGCCCTCTCCTCCACCGTAGCATCCACTGCCTAATAGATATGGTTATTTTTCATGCAACTGAACATATGACCATTGAGAATAACAACCCAGAAAGGCTGCACACAATGATGGAAACTTAGACTTAATCTTTCTTAAGAGATTTTGATTTTGGTTCTTTTAAACTTGACATAGCCCATAACCATTATGATAACCATGCATGGGTTAGCTTGTACTGTTACCACTTAGATCAAAACTGGGCAAAAATATGGCAGGTAATGAGGCCGGTGGAAGGGATATGCCATTAACTCGATAAGAATGCATTCGAGTCGAGTAGCTCTTAATTAAGAACCAGTCGGTCATATCTGCCAAACTTACCTTAGACACCAAATTATTGAGCTAGAATCAATCGAGTTAGCCTACAATCCAGACTCTAACCACTAAGCCTAATTATGTCTTAACTTGATCGATCACTCATGTGACTCGACCTTGATCCAGACTTAATCCTATTAGGCTGGTCAATTTAAGTACTCTAGATCCTACCTAACCAACTCTTGATTCAGTTTGATCAACCGCTAGACCTAATTGAGCTATCCAAGTCTGAACCTAATTTTATGAATATATCTTAGATCTAAAAATTCTTAATTTTAGATCTAATATATTCATAATCTTAATTATCAATTAAGTTTAGTATTTATAAATAAAATATGTATAAAAAATTCTAGGATTTTAGGATCTAGGATTTTGTAGAAAATAAGTTTTGATTTTTGATTAAGGTCGAACGTACAGCACCCCTACACACCATAAGTGCACCCCATCGAATGGGAGGAGAGGGCCTTTAAATCCTACTTTATTCTTATGACTAGACAGCCAAGGGGAACACCTTAAATCAAAAAATATGGTAAATCTACAAAACTAGTTAGATCTACATCATATATCATATATATAAAAATTAATCTAACTAAAAATATATTTTGCATACATCTCATGTATCATATCATGCATATTTTTAGATCTAAATTATCTTATAAATATCTAAAAATAATATTTAAATTTGATCATATCAAATTAAAATTTATTCTAGATAATTTTGTAGAACTATTCTACAACTAGTCTAAATATACATCTATCATATCTCATATGAACAAATTAAATAAATTTATTTTTATTTTTTAGATTTCATTAAAATATTTATAATATTAAAAAATAATAAATAAATAGATTTAAAAATTATAATTAATTAAATTAAAATTATGATCATGCTAGACTACACATAGAATAATTCTATTCCTAGTCGAGTCATGCATCTCATATATCTTAGATCTAGATTATTTAATTTTTAATTTTTTAATTTTAGATCTAATCACATCTAATGTGACATCTAAAATCATCTAATTATAAAATCAAAAATAAATTAAAATCAGATCTAATGAATTATGGAACCTAGCTTTGATACCAGTTGAAGGAAAAAATCTATTTTTCGGATCAGATTTGTTTAGATATGATTGGATCAGGTGGGATATTTTAAAAACTTTTTTCTAAGATCCTAATCAAATCTGAGACTCCTCAGATCTAATCTTATTGATCTAATAATAAAAATAAAAATAAAAATTAAATCTAATTTAATTATACCTTTATTTTGGGTAATCCAATTATCCTATGATGATCCGGATGTTTACTTGAGGTTCTGGATGTAGCCACACAAGTGCCTAACCTCTACTGATATCCACTCAAGCAGGATCTGAAGATCTTCTCCTTCTCAATCAATTCTTCAAAAATTAGATCTAGATCTGATCTTGAAGGTCTTCAAAACTGTTTTTGAAGAATAGTCGTTGTCTCTTGCAGTAGTGCCGCTTTCTTCCTTTCCTGATGCCTTTCACTTGCTTGGATCGCACCTTGTTCATGCCCAAAAGTGCTTGGGAGTGGAGAGGAGAGAGAGGACTAGAGGGTGGCATGGAGAAGGAAGGAGAGGGGCTATGTGGCTTGGGCTAAAGGCAGAAGAATTGAATTCTAGATGCAGACAGGATTTGTATAGACCCTACTACGCCATGCAGTGCCACATCATCCTAGCCAATCATGGCCTTTTGTGCAATCAGATCTAAATTTGATTGGTGGAATGACATCAACTGATCCAATCTATTGAGAGACCCTCAAAACTCTCCTTAGGTGGCTCCAAGACTGGGTCAAACAAGACTTCTTGGCACAACATAGGTTAATCCCTAAAGAACTGAGTCCCATCTGTATGGGACTCCCATCTTTTATCCTCAGGCATGCACCCCCTTCCTATCTGCTTTTTAGCAGGGGGATAAGTCCCTAGGTACTCTCCTATGGGTGTATGACACATGGGCAGATGTCTAAGTATCCAGGGTCAACATTTGACTAATGTTCGGAGATAAGATTTAGCAGGTGATGAAAAATGGTAGGTGTTGTCTCAAATTTATGTCATAAATTAAGACAACCTTTTTTTGACCTGAACAAGCTCTAGTCAGACCAAGTAAAGATTTCTGAGTGAGCCCAAACATATTTGGCTTAGTCGAACAAGCTTTAGTGATTGTTAAAGAAGAATATTAGGCTCAATCGTGTGCTAGCACGATTTTCTTGAACCTAATTGAATCTAATCCAATTGATGATATCCAGATCCAAACCCTTGTTTGTGTGATCCAATTAGGTTTAGTTCCATATGGTAATGGGATATGTCATGATCTCTATCATCGACATCATCAAAACACCTTCTGATGGATAAGAACTTTTCTGATTTAAACAACTAGTATGATCGATCATCCAAATTATTCTAATTACTCTCAAAATCCATCAGTGACACCTAGCAGCATATGGTGGCAACCCATCAAAATTGAAAGTGAACCTCTCAGTGTAGTTACCTGTGTGATTAAGTTCCTCTATCTTGAGCCCTGATCGGATTAGGGTTAAGGTGATCTAGTCAAAACCTAATTTCCATCATATGAATTAATCATTCGATTCAAGTCCAATGTGAAAATCCTAATAGAAACTCTTTCTATTATTTCACTATGCCATGGCCATGGACTTATAGACTTGATTCTCATGATCATCATAGAGCTGCTCCTCATCTACCGAGGTAGATAGATCTCCTATTGGTGCAATCCAATTTCTATAATGAACATGCTATAGCCAACATACACCTCAGAATTTCGAATGGCTAGGAGACCAAGTTATAGTGTAGTCAAATTATAACACCCTTAAGGTGAACTACTGATGCACCTCAGGTCAAAGAACTAGACACACTACTGTACGTTCGAGCCAGTCATCGACAAAAAGATAGACTTCCTCATGACTGCTCGAGATGGTCATGCTTAGTGCCCTCATTTTCTAATGAGTATTTGTACTTTCACTCTGGTGTCTCTACACCGTAGACTTAAGACTCATCTATCCAAAAGAAGCGATCGTACACCAATCTTTTGGATCAATCACCATCCTTATGATGATCCTACGGTCAAAAGCATTTTATGAGTTAATAATGAAAATTCATGTCTTAAATTTTTAACTCTTGAAAATATTAACTATCATTACCATTAACTCAAGGGATGTATCACAGATACTTTCAAATACACACTGTGATAGAAAATAACCCATTTTATTATTTATAATTAAAAATAAAATTTTATCCTTAGAAGTGTATTACAAGTGTCAGCCAATCTGGCTTCTAGGGCATACATATCTAATAATATAGCGACCTATGCTCGATAGATGCTATTGTCCTAATTAACAGTCAAGCATTTGATCGTGAACAAATTTAAGGACTAATCGATAAATCCTTTCTTTATTGAAAGTAAACAGTCCTAAGGACTTCATCATAACAATGAAGTTCATTAGAAGATGTAAACTTATGATGAAAAAGATGCCAAAATATTTTTATTAATTAATAAATTAATTATAATTATAAAATAGCTCAACCATCAAATATTTTATAATTATAAAAGAATAAATTGTGTTCTTTTGGAACATAATTTCCAACAACTCCCATTTGTCCTAAAGCCACTTGGCATAGTATCTAATATCCATCTTCGACTTATTGTTGTCGAACTCCTTGATTGCTAGGGCTTTAGTGAAGGGGTCGGCTAGGTTCTTCTTTTTGTCAATCTTCTAAAGGTGTTGAAGGAAAATCCTGATTTTTTTGATCAGGTTTGTTCAGATCGGATCAGATCAAGAGATATATTTTAAATTTTTTTCTCTTTGATCTAGATCAGATCTAAGATGTTTCAGATCTGATTATTATTATTTTAGAAATTAAATAAAATCTAGATAAATTAAATTTTATTTAATTTACCTTGATATGGGTAATCCTATTATCCGTTGATGATCCTGTATGCAACGAAAGGTTCTGGATCTAGCCACGCAAGTGCCTGGCCTCTACCGATATCCACTCGGGCTAGATCTAGAGATCCTCTTCTTCTCTATCACGTCTTCACAAATTAGAATGGATCTGATTTGGAGGATCTTCAAAACTTCTTTGAAGATCAGCAGTCGTCCTTGCAGCAGCGCAGCTTCTAGATTTTGTCACCTTTCTTTGTCTAGATTGCACCAACCAAGGTCCAAAACCCTTTTGACATGTGTTTGCATGGAGGAAGAGGGAGAGGCAGCCTTGGGGCGTGGAATTGTGATTCTTTTCAATCACTTCCAATCACATCTGGTTGGGCGCAGAGTCTTATTTATAGGCTGTCTGTGATCCAATTCTCTTTTCCCAACCAATCACAACTCTTTGTGAAATCAGATCTAAATCTGATTGGTGGGAATAGATCTCCTGGATTCCTCTTAGGGGTGCCTAGATCAGTCAAGTTTTCTAGGAGAACTCTAATGAACCCAAAAAGGAGATGGATCTTATCCAACAGGACCCTAGGGGCCTCAAACTTGGGCACATGCCTAGGATGGCGTGCGCCCTCCTCCTTGCCAGGTTCTAGCAGGAGGACAAGCCTCACCAGCTCTCAATAGGTGCATGACTGTGTCAAAAGTCAAAGTGTCATGGTCAACATTGACAGTCAAGGTTAGACTTTTGACCAAAGTCACAAGAACAAGAAATGGTAGTGCCAAAATGATAGGTAATATCTTTACAAAATAAGACAACCTTTTCTGACTTGGACAACACTCCAGTCAAACATATGAAGGCCTCTGAAGCATAACTCTTTGCTTAGGAGGATAACTTATTTATGATAGTAAAAGAAGAGTTAGGTTCAATCGAGTGCTAGCACATTTCCTTAACTAATTGAATCTCATTCAAACCAATTGAACTAGACAGTTCAATTGATGATCACCAGATTAAACCCTTATTTGTGACCCAGTTAGGTTGTTCTGTATTTAATGGGATATGTCTGATCTCTATCATCGACATCATCGAAACCCTTTCGATGATCAGAACTCTTCTGATTCGACAGACTAAAATGATTGATCATCTAATCATTCTAATTGCTCCAAAATCCACCAGTGACACCTAGCAGTGTATAGGTGGCAACCATCAGAGCTGAATTGAACCTCTTGGTGCAGCTACCTGTGTGATTAAGTCCTTCTATCTTGAGCCATCAGATTAGGGTAAGTAAACTCGTCAACCTAGTTTCTATATGATGTAATCATTCAATTTGAGTCTGATGTGAAAATCTAAATAGAAACTCTTTATTATTCACTCTGCCCATGGCATGAACTTCTGGACTTGATTTCATGATTATATAGGGCTGCTCCTCTACCACCGAGGTAGATAGTTCCATCTTGATGCTATCCAGTTCCTACAATGAACCATGCTATAGCCAACAACACTCAGTTTCGAATGCTAGGAGCCGAGTATGGTTAGTCAAACTTAACCCTCAAGGTGAGTATGCATCTCAGGTCACAAAATCAGACACACTACTCAGCATGGTCATCATTGACGAGAAGGTAGACTCCCTAATGACCACTCGAGTGGTCCGCTCAGTGCCTCGTTCTCTAACGAGTACCTGTACTCTCACTTCGGTGTCTCCACACCTAGACTTATATCTACTAAAGAGAGTGATTGTACAACCAATTTCCAGATCAATCACTTATGATTATCCTCTGCGGGAGCATTTTATGAGTTAACAATGATATTATGTCTTAATTTTCAACTTGAAAATATGAATTATCATTACCATTAAACTCAAAGGATGTATCACAGACACTAAATAACTATGTATAGAAAATAACCCATTTTTTGATATTAGTCAATATTTATTTTGCCCTTAGAAGTGTATTACAAAGTGATCAATTCTGGGCTTCTAGGACACATATATCTAACAATTTCCACTGTCAAAGCCAATTGGCTACAAGTCAAGTTATTTCAAGGTGGCTTCGATGTCTGCTGGAACAGATTTGTAAGTGGCTGCCATTAGGAGACTTTTGACTCGACGTAACCCTTCTCGAGTAATCGCGGATGAGTGGTAGCCGCTAATGCAGATTAACTCGGCTCCTTACAATGGCATTATTATCACAGTATAGAAGAGGCACTGATGGCATTACTATTTGTAGCAAATCTTGTCCAGAACCCGCAGCCTCTGATGTAGCGATATATTTTGCTTCCATGGTCGGAATCTGTATCACCGTTTTGGAATCTAACAGCTGATAGCACACCATTGCCCAAACAGACTCCAGATGTCAACTTTTGATCATCTATATCGGACATGAACCGAGTCTGTGTATCCCTAGATTGGAGTTCTTCCTTTCCAAAGACCAACTCATATCCTTAGTTTAAGTCTTAAGGAAATTTCAATCATGTGTTCTTCACCTGATTTATGATATCTGTTGTACACTCCAGCATGGGCTATATCGGTCATGTACATAGCATGGCATACATGAGGTCCTATTGTAGAAGCATAAGGAATCTGCCATGCTTCTATTTCTCAGGTTGCTGGGATATCTTCTTGAAAGAATACTGTCCTGAAGGGTATTAATCCTCTTAGAGTTTTCCAACTAAACTCTTTAGTTACATTTCTCTATGTACATCTTCTGTGAAGTCATAGCATCTATTTGGTCTATCTATAGACTTAATTCCTAGAATAAAGGTGCTTCGCCTAGTCTTCATGGGAGAATCTTGGATAAATAATTTGACTGTTGTCATCATGGAATATCATTTCCAATAAGGAGGATGTTCACATACAATACGAGGAAGACAATGCTCCACGAACCTTTTGAAAATACCTTCTTTGTTTTTGATGAAACCAAATTTTATCACATCATTGAACGAGTGTTCCAGCTCCGAGATGCTTGCTTAAGTCCATATATGGACCTTTGCAGCTTGCAAACTTATGATCAGTATCACTGGATGTGAAATAGGGCTTTCATATAGATTTTCCTCAAGATATCCATTTAAGAACGCCGTTTCACGTCCATTTGCCATATTTCGTAATCGAAATAGGCTGCAATGGAAGCAATGTGCGGATGATTTAGCAAGCCCTAGGAAAAAGGTATCCTGTAGTCAGTGCCTTTGCATTGACTATAACCTTTTGCCACTAGTCTAGTTTGAATGTCCACATTTCCATCTCACCAATCTTTCTCTTGAAAATCCATTTAACCCAATAGGTAATTTATCCTGGTGCTACAAGTCCAGACTTGGTTGGTGATCGAGTCAATTTCTGACTGCATTGCTCAGCCATTTCTCAGAGTGTATCGTGATAGTAGGGTTTTGGGTCATACCATGAGCACCATTGCCTATGAGAAATATTTCCTCTACATCCTCTGAAAAATAATCTAAGATCTTCAGACAGAAAAATCTTTCCGATACGAGGTGGAGGAGTAGTTTCTTATTGGCTCAACCTGATTTGTTCCATTGGTCCTTAGCTCATTGTACTTGTGAGACTTTCTCATCAAGCTTGATCTGCCTTCCAATGCCGCTATTTGAATAAACTATTTTTCAAGAAAGATGGCATTGGTCGAACTCAACCAATCACATTGTTGTCTTCTGGAATGTAGAATAGTATCCTAATGACTCTTTAGATATCCTATGAATTAGCTCGAAAGGATCTAAACTCTAACTTGTCGCTTGTTGTCCTTTTGACGTGAGCGACAACCCAAATTCTGAGATGACTCAGACTTGTTTCTTATCGTGCCATATCTCATACGGTGTGTAAGGAAGGTTTTAGAAGAGAACCTAACAGTAGATAAATTGAAGTTAAACATGAGTGTCCCCCAAAGGAATCAGGGAGGTCTTGTGAAGCTCATCATGGATGTACCATATCTATAGGGTCCAGATTTCTTCATTCTAAACCCATTGAGGTTGAGGTGTTCCTGTGGAGTCCCATTGAGAGGACTATAGCCATTTTCTTATAGATAGTCCTAGGAATTCTTCGAGCTAGGTATTCAACCTCCTCAATCTGATCGAAGAACTTAATGGTTTTTCCAGTTTGTTTTTCTACTTCATGTCTGAATTCTTTTGAACTTTTCAAAAAGCTTCAGATTAGTGTCTCATTCAAGATACACATACCATACTAGACATCATCGATAAGATAATGAAGTAGATAAAATTGCTCTAGCTGCACATCAATGGGCCTGCACACATCTGTATGTACTAGGGCAAGGAGATCTGTGGCCCTCTCCCCATGTCTACAAAAAGTGTTTTGGTCATTTGCTTGAAGGCCAGGATCACAAGTTTGCGATCATGAACTCGAAGTTCAATTAGAATCAAGTAGTCATTATTCTTCAATTTTGATCCTATCTTCCTGCTATATGACCTATCTCAAGTGCCATAGCATATTATTCATTTGGACTATCCTAGGTCGTTTGGCATTCACATTTTGCTCGATAGTTAGAACAGGTACATCAATAATGTAGCTTGATAAAGACATTACATAAGGAAACATTTTGCAATTTTATTTCTTTCATAAAGAATGTTTACAATTGCGTGCCTTAAAGAAGTAATCACATTGCCTTCTTAGTAGCTAAGCATGAAACAAAAATCACAAATTCCTACTAGCTGCAGGCAACATAGATAACCATGTTTTCAATAATTAATCTAAACTAGTGGTAATCGAAGGGGTACATGTTTCCACGGCTATCTGTATGAACTCTTGCTCCATTACCGATGCGTGAGGATTCATGTCTCATCCTCAACTCTTTACTATCCTCAAACCTACATGGAGTGCAACAGAAGTAGCACTAGAACTAGAGTCAAAGCACCAACTAGAATGCAGAAGAAACCGTAAGGTAGACTCAATAACGAGCATACCTCCAAGAAGAGCCTCCTTCTTGTTTCTTCAGTGGCCAGTAAGTAGGGTAGTTCCGTCTTCCAATGGCACGTCGCTGTTGCAATGGAAATACTTCCTTTGACATCGCCTTCTTCTTCGATTCTGCCTTCTTCTTTCTTTATCCTTCCCCGTTCTTCCTTTTTTGCAGACTTCTTTTTCCTTTCCATAAGACTTTCTTTTGAGAAGTCCGCTTCATAGCAGAACATGAGCCTTAGAACCCTTTCATAGAAAGCTCAGCGTAACCAACATATTCATATATTCGCAACTAATTTTGAAAGTTTATGCATGTTGGTAATCAGTTGAATTGCCGCATATGCATCAGTCAGGATTGCAAGAATAATATCATTCATGCAGATTCCAAGCTCTAACTTCCACCGAGCTTTCAAGCTCCTCCATGTCCATTGATCCATTGTCAGACATGTTTGGACTGACTGCCCATAACGCATCCTTAGCCTTAAAAAAAGTGTATTTTCGTGACTTGATATTGACTGCGCGACTCGTTCACCAAAATCTCCTGCAGGTGAGCCACATTTGCGAGCATCCCAATATCTTTCTGTTGGCCCACTGGAGCTATCAAGACATTGAGCCAACATTAACTATCTGGCCTTATTATCCTTCGTCTATACATTTTCCAGAGCACGCTCTCTGTTCATGGAATGGACGGCTGTTAAGCAAGAGGGTCTGTCAGTACATTGGTTAATTTTGGACACAAACTATTTTTTGTAGTTCCTAAGCCATCTTATAATTGGGCGTTCAGTTCAATCCTATGTGTGTCAGGATACGTGCCAATGGGGTGGCTCAGACTATTTCCCTGTAGAGAGTCAAAATTCTAGTTAGATACTGTAATGCATGACTTGCACAATTTGCTTAGAATTTATTTTTAAACAATTGCTCCCAATCTATTTTCTCGATCCTCACTCCCTCTATAGAAAATGCATAAAATCTCCACGATTTATAATTTTTGTGGTGGTGCGGTCTCACCACTGACTCAACCTCACCGTAAGTTAATTGATGATGGGTTTAGCCAATGAGTAACACACTCTTGTTCAATTATTCTCTAATCATGATGCACTAACAGTGGTCTCTAATTCATGAATCTCACATAATCCGAAATATGATTCACTTCTTAGTTAAGTCAGACCCACCATTCTGCATAGCTGGGTTCCTAATGGTCCTCTCACCATATCTGGAATATTGAGCCCAACTTCATCCTCCAGCGCATAGCAATCCATGCCTTTAATAAATATGGTTGCATTCTTCTCGCAAATGTGCAAAATGAGTTCACTTGTATCCAACAAAGAACAATCAACCCTAGGAAGGGCCCGCACGTCTTTACAATGTGGAAGACCTCAGACTAATTTTTCTTAGGGAGAATTGATTTCAGGTCTCATTAACTAAGACTTGTCATATCATAAATTATGACTACCCTAGTGGCATGGTTAGCTGGATTATTGACACCTCAGATCAGAACTGTGTCAATAGATATGGCCAGGTAAGTAAGACCGGTGGAAGGAATATGCCATTTAACTCGTATTAGAAACAACTCAAGGTCGAGTAGCTTTCCAATTAAAAACCAATCGATCGTATGTGCCAAACTTTACTTAGACACAAAATTGTTGAGCAGACAATTGGATTAGCCTACAATCCAGACTCTAACCTCCTGGCCTAATTTAGGTCTTGCTTGATGGTGGATCGATCTTGACCCAGGACTTAATCCTATTAGGCCGGTCCAATTTAAGCATTGTTGATCCCAATCCTAACAACTCTTCGATTCGGTTTGATCAATCCGCTTAGACCTAATTGAGCTCCCAAGCTCAAACCCAGTATTATGCATATGTCTTAGATCTGAAATTCTCAATTTTAGACCTAATTGATATTCTATAATCTTAATTTTTAATTAAGTAGGGTTCATAAATAAAAAAATTTCATGCACAATAAATCCTAGGGTTTCAGGATCTAGGGTTTGCCAGAAAGTATCGTTTTGAATTTTTGATTAAAGGACGAACATGGCAGGCACCCCTACACTAATAAGACCACCCCATGCGAATGGGAAGAGAGGGCCTTTAAGATCTTCTTCGTTCTTATGACCGGATGGCCTAAGAGGACGCCTAATGCCAGGAAACATGACCAATCTACAAAAACAGTTTTAGATCTATATCATCTATCTCATATCAATCATAAGATCTGAAAGTATGGCATTTTTTGCATACCATCTCACGTAGGCAAAATCTGCATATTTTCAGATCTAAATTATCTCATAATAATCTAAAAAATTAGATTTAAATTAGATCTATCAAATAAATTCTAATCTAGACAATTATGTAGGAATAATTGCTACACTAGTCTGACATGCATCAATCAATCTTCATATATATTTAAAATAAAATATTTTATTTACTAATTTTTATGATATCATTAATAACCATTATAATATCACAAATGAATAACCCTATAATAGATCTAAATATGATTTAATAATTAACATCAAAAAATATCGCAAGA